>BMAV01002985.1:250871-345470 GCA_019973955.1 Trichonephila inaurata madagascariensis
AAAAATTCTAGTTGAGCCTCTGTACAGAGGTCTGAGCTATATACAGGAGAAATACACTGCTGGCTACCGTAAATGCAACACCAAGAAATACAAGAGATAGCACAACAAAATTTATTTCGTAGATAACATGTTGACCAAGTATCAAATGATTAAATTTATAGAATTCTGTGAAGTGTGGTTCCTTCCAGAATCAGTAGCCAGAGTAGCCACCATTGTTGGAGATCACCGCTTCCACACGCCTCGGCATTGATTTAAAGAGACTTTGGATGTGTTCTTGGTGTACAGCAGACCAAGCAGCTTCCACACGTTGCCAAAGTTGATCTGGTGTGACAGCTGGGGGTGTAATCTGGGTCAATGGTTGAGCAACCATGGATCCCATGTTTTCTATCGACGAAAGATCCGGAAAGCGAGCCGGCCAGGGAAGCAATTCCATCTGGTGATTGACGAAGAACATTTGGACAATGCGGGCCACGTGTGGTCACGCATTATAGTGTTGAAATATGGCTGTGGCCAAGCCCTGATGGTAAGGAAAGACAACTGGCTCCAACACCTTGGAGATGTAGCGCTGGCTGTTTAAAGTACCGGCAATGCGTACTAGAGGAGTGCGAGAGTGATATCCAATACCGCCCCATACCATAATACCCGGAGCAGGACCAGTGTGGCGGTGCATTACGCAGCTGTTCAGCATCCTCTCTCCACGGTGTCTCCAGACTCTCGAATCCGACCATCGTGGTCTTGCAGACAGATGCGTGACTCGTCAGTAAAGACGAGTAACTTCATTCCATTCTGCCGCCCACATTCTTCTTTCATTGCACCATTATCGGCGGAGACGTCTGTGGTTCTGCGTCAAGGGTAGACCAAGCAAAGGAAGTCTTGTGGATAGACCACTCTGCTGTAAATGGCGTCGAATGGTACGCGCAAACACTGAATGATGCGTTACAGACTCAATGTGCTGTGCTATGGTTCGTGATGTGACTGGGCGATCCGTCACTGGCATGCAAACAATTTGCCTGTCCTCACGTGAAGTGGTGCACTAAGGTAGATGCGATCGACCACGTCGGTCCGTCGTATCCTCCTGCATCCAACGGTCACATATCCGAATTACAGTTGTTTGGTTTCGTCCAACACGACTACCGATTTTCCTGAAAGATAATCCACAATCTCTTTAGGCCACTATCCTTTCTCTGTCGAACTCGGATACTTGATCAAAAGCTGATCGCTGTTTTCCACGAGACATAACGGATCGTGTTTTGAAAAAACTACAAGAAAAACACAATTTCCGAACTTGAAATCGTCGAAATCTCCAAGGCTTAAACAGCGCTTTGAGGTGGCGCCACAGGCGCGCGTGATGTGTGTCTGCGCTGAAATTCTAATTATTCGCATATCTCACCTCCGCTAATGCATGTTGTAAATTTCATGTTATTTGCATGCTTCCTTCAGGGTGTTGCATTTACGGTGGCCAGTAGTGCATTATTATAATAGAAGCATTTTTCACAAAAGGAGAATATTTTGAAAATGTGTCATTCTATGTTCCTTTTTTGTCAAAATATTATATTTAAATAATTTTTCATTGTAATAATATTCATAAAACAATTTTATACATGTATTCTAATGTAAGTGACACTAAATATCATAAATAATATCCATTTATACGCTTTTGCAAAATCACGGTTCCGAACGTAGTCGAATACCTTAAAACACAATGGAATGTATAAATTTAGAAAAATTCCACGCTCTATGCATTGACTAAAAGCCAGAGACACTTTATTAATGGAATTCTCTATAAGTATTCCTCAACATAGTATTCTTGATCATGCAATATAAAAACAGCTTGTTGCAGTTTTTCTACAGCTGCTGAGACAGATTGTAGTTGATCCTCTTGGAGACATAAGATTATTTTTTTGATTCGCTACCAGACCGACAAACGTGTAGGGGTAAAGAAACGACTCGGAATCAATAGGAATGCATTGTCACAAATGCACGTAGTTGCGAGCTATGGGGAGAGAAAAAGAACAGATACAGCAACACATTAATGAGACAGAAAACGTTTTTATTGAAAAGTAATACTACAACAGTTGTTCGAAATTACGACCAGAAGTCGTCTGGCAGGCTTGACAGTGGTGCTGCGTGGAATTCCTTATGTTCTAGAAGATTCCTGGCATGTCACGTATCCTGCCGGCAGCTACAAATATTCTTGAGAGATCTTGAACTAAAGGAACGGGCGTCTCGTACACCACAAAAAAAATAATAATAAATAAAATTTAAAAAAAAATAATCTAGTTAAGAACCAGTCTCACGTAATCTTCTGTTCACACTTGCGAAGGTCGTGTGATGTGGGACCCTCCTATTCTTGGTGCAACCGCCGTTACGATCAGCATGTAGGGAGCAGAGACGTCTTAAGGCCCTGGGCTTCCACACAAATGTAGGCCCCGCTTATTACCCTTAAAAGCAGACAGTGCATAGCATACGTTGTCAAATACTCATACAAACCATGACCCGAGACAAATGTGCATGACTTACAATCGCACAAAACGGCTCGACTGAGAATAATGATGGTATAACTTAGTGAGTCAGTAAGATTACTTCCTTACTGGGTAGCGTGAGGCTCACACAGCTGCCAAAAAGACATACATGAGAAGCAGGTAATTTCTGAGAAAAACGTACATAAACTCATGTAATTTAACATGGGCTCCTATGAACGTGCTAGACTTTCTTAAACACAAAAAATGTACCCAAATCCGAAATTGGTACTTACGTATTATTGCAAATGTATTGGCAACATTATATGAAATGAAGCACATGGTTGCCAACTTACCGAGTTATCCTGAACGTTGGCATTGTGTTGCGATAGTACGCAAGTACCCCGAAATTTTAATGAAGTTAATTGGCGAGAAAGTTGCTAATCTTTATGTTTATATTGGTGATGGCAACTAAGGGATTACGAGAAAGTAAAAGCATTAATTGTGAAAGAGCACGGACCTTCTCCTTTAGTTTGCTGAGAAAACTAAGAAAAGTAAACGGCTCTCAGGGGATAAATTTTCTAGCCTTACATAGTATACAGCATTTTGTTAATTATATAAACAGTACTAACACATTATAGCGACGGTATTGGTGACATTATATGAAAAGAAACACATGGTTACCAATTCAACACGTACGGCTCACACATAATCAGGGTTGCCAACTTGGCGAGTTACCTTGAAATCTTTTGCATTGTTGCGATAGTACATATAGGTACTTATATATGTTATATAAGTAATTTACATTTTTATATTTTTAAATAATCAGACTAACTGACATTAAAATCGTATATACTCATAAGAATCCGTAATTATTTAAACATTGCCCTTTACAGAAAATGGATAAAATAAACAAATCCCCTGATGAATGGGCACGAAAAAATGAACTACTTAACGTCCGCATGCGAAAATGTAAAAGAAAACATAGTATAACCAAACAATTGGATACTCCTGCCCAGAATAAATTAGCAGTTTTTACTTCTATCGTGTGGTCATAAGCAGAAACACAATTTTTTTTATAATTATAGTAACTGAAAATAATAGAAATAAGCAAAAAAAAAACAGACTTCTACATAGATTGGAATATTGTTTATTTATCAGAAATGCCATACCTAATGAATTTTTAAAGGGTTGTACAGTTTTAAAAAGTATATTATTTTTCAAAAAAAAAATCCAGGGATAACATCTTGCATAAATGACTTCAAAACATGAGCACTGCACACATATATTTCATGTTCCTTTGTAAAAAAGAGGGTGTGTGTTAAAAGGTGAATATACCTAAAAATTAAAAAATGCAGCTTGAAAGTGTACGTGCATGTTATATGCCAGATTTTACAGAATACATATTTGGGTGCCAAATTATAAGCATTTGCAACTTGCATATTTTAACAAAAAAATATTTTTTAAAAAAAGGTATTAATCATGCTGCCAATCCCCCATTTGCCTTTAGATTAGGCCATAGCCCATTACCTTAAATTGTACATACATTATATTTACATACTTAATTTGTAACATACTTAAATTGTACATACACATTATAACAATAATACATGCAATTTCAATATTTTTACATACAAATTTTAAAAGTTTCAAAGGAAATATAATGTAATGGGCATTATATAATATGCAAGTGCAATAACGATCTCTAGTTTTATATTTGATATCCATCAACACCAATTGTTGTAAAGATTTAGTTTCATCAGGCAACCACTGATAATGACACACAAATAATGCTATCTGTAATTTGAATGAAGTTTATGCAATAAAAAGAACCAATTCACAGATTTTTGTTCTTAGTAATATAGGAAAGTGGAATGATGACATGAAATGACGGACAACAAACTATCCATGAGGAGGCAGCTGTTTTGCTAACTGAATGACAGAAATGTGAATGAACAGCACATATGTCGCTTTGTACAATTCATTTTTCAGAAGTCACAAGGTATCTCCAGAATACACACATTCTTGACTGCCTGGTGCTTACAAAACAAGATCTTTATGAAGACCCTCTAATGGTGTTGGACTTTTTGAGAGTGAGTGAAATCATGGACTTGGGTCTATCTTGGCTGGACATGGAGATGAGCAACAACAACACAATTCATTTTAGTTGTGATTTTAATTCTAATAATAAATGAATAAACCTAATTCTACCATAATTGACTTTTGATATTGGTTCCCTATGCACTAGTATGTTGTAGAATAGATAACTTACGCTGATATTCCCAGTCTTTACTGTACTTTAATATAACAAAAAAGCCAAATTATTTTAGTTTTAGTGGGATGATTTTTTGTTCCATTTTAGTTAAAATGTTAATAATCGGAACGGATTAAATGATTTTTTTCCCAATGAAATTCTGAAGCTTAATCAAGTAAGAATATTTTTTACTAATGATAGTAAAATTAAAAATCAGCAAGAACTTAATAAAATGTTAAATTGTAAAAGCTATAAATTTTCAAGTCATCACAATTTGCATAGAGTTTTAAAGTCATTAAAAACTGGTATTTTTACATAACTAAAATATATCATTCGAAAACAAGAATATTAAATTTACTTAAAAGTACGAGGGTGAGTCGGAAAGTAAGTTTCCCCTGTTGACTGTGGTCGGAGTTGTGTATGAAAGCCAAAACATAGAAGTGACATTGAAGACAAGGTATAACTTTATTTTTCCACATAAGTATCATGTACATTGGGGCATTTGCATCTTTAGAGCTCGCTCATGTCCGATTTCAAGTTCTTCCGATACTCCATCGATGGTGATATGCCATTTTGCTTTGATCATGTCATCCACCTTCCTCAAAAGATCATCAACGACATTCTTGGATACAGGAAAGTGTCAGTATGACAAGTGCCCTGACAACGGACCCCGACACACAATGACAACCCATGGCGGTCAGCCTGGAACATCTCGTGCGTTACCATGAGGATGGCTATGATTTTCTGTTGCGGATTGTGACGAGGGATAAATCGTGGGTCTACCATTTCACTCCTGAAGTAAAGGTCACATCAATGGAAACGAAAAATCTGTTATCACCAGTTTGACGCTATTCTGCATGCAAAGCCCAAAATTTTTCTTGGAGGGCTTGTTGAAGCTTATCAAGCGGTATGACAAATGTCTCAATGTACTTGGTACTTGTGTGGGAAAATAGTTAGGTCTTACCTTTAATGTCCCATTCTATGTTTTGACTTTCATACACAACTCTGACCACAGACGACAGGGTAAACTTACTTTCCGACTCACCCTCGTAAATTTTGCAGCTCTGAGTAACAATCCAATATTTTTCAACTAACACTTAACTTTAAAAAAAAATATTTTGTAAAGAATTTGAAGAAAACAAATGTTGATGAAAATAGAAAATTTAATTATTGCCAGGAAAAAGATTTTTTTTTTTAAACACAGAAGCCAAATTTAATGTTTAATTTCATAACACAATAGATTTAAATCAACTAGAAATTATTTAAAGTATATAAAAACTTTAGAAGGAATTTGTTTTAAATAAAATTGTGCACACACAATTTTTATGTTTCAGGTTCTTTTTTTTTACATAATTTTGTATTTTCCTCAAAAAAAATTTGTGAGATTCACCATTTGTTGTAGAACTTCTTAGAGGTATCTGATAAGGAAAAAAAAAAAAATCTGTACATAGAAAAGTTCATTTATAATTTAAACTCAAATTAAATTGGTTGGAAATTTTATAACACGTCACATTTTAATTATAAATTTTTCAGAGGCTTTATATATATATATAATATATATAGCGCTTGTAATTTTATGTAAGAATTATGCTGAAATAAATGAGACCACAGATATATTTTAAATCAATGTTCTTTTAGAACAAATTCTTTTATTTGAGAACAGTTTTAAATGTTACAAGTGTGCATTGTCAAGATTTATGTACATAGCTATACAAAAAAAGATGAAAAAATAAAAAATAAATTATTTCTATGAAAAAAAAATCAAACTAGTTTCGATGTCACAATACAATGAGGGGGAAAAACAATTAAATTTTTTAAAAAAATATTTGCACCGGTATAAGAGAAGCATTGCACCTACTAAAAAACATGGTCAAGGGAAATAAAAAAAAATTGTTATGTATAAACCATATTGAGCATAGCACATCTTCCTTTTGTGCTTGTTACCTTGGCAATGAAAAAAAGTTAAAAAAATAAAACAATAATAAAAAATAATAAAGTATTGTCAATGATAACTATGTACATACTTCATTTTTAATGAGAAAACAAATAGAATTCAGTAATTCTTTTGGTACATTTATACAATGAGTATATATATATATTTAATATTCATATATACATGTGATGCGTGAAAGAATAAAACAAATGCTAATGAACTCTGAACACACATCAATTGAAAAAATGTACATTGATACGATAGTTTATAAAATTTTAAAATGTCCAATGAAGGTGAAGAGCACACACAGTCTTATTTGAAGAGGCCCGATGGGTAAACGTGCGGGTATGCCTTATGGCCCATAGGATGCTGTGGAACCATGGCAGCAAACCTTTGTGCGTTGATGGGTGCAAAGTCGTGTCGCGTAGGAGTCCTTAACAGAGCAGTGGGCATTGATGGAGGAAAGGAGTGAGTTGTTGGTAGAAGTGGAGGTCGAATGGCTGGATTGGGGCTCATGGGGGGAACAGGGGGCATTATGGGGGGCACCAAAGTTGGCGGAGTTGTGATATATGGAGCACCAGGTACCTGAAAGATGAATGTTTAATTTATTTCTTTTGTTCATCTTTAAGCATATAATTTACGAGATAAAAATAATTATCTTGTGTACCTTTTACTTATGCATTAATTTAAATAAATTCATACAGAATTTTTTTCAAAAAAATTATTTAAATAAAGGATGTATTATATAATCAAGTTAGATTTATTCTCCTTTGCTAAAATCTTGTTTATCAAATGCTTTCCAACTAAATATATTTTTATGTAGTACAACTCAAAATAAAGTAGTTATAAAAACTACAAAGAAAAATTTCCTCAAGGTTCCTAGTTTTTTCCACAAATATTTCAAAGAAAATTATTTTATCATTTAGTAATCTAAACAATGTTGGGGATGAATGAATTTAACAGAATAGGATGACACAAAAATACTTTTTACTGCTTTCTGCACAAATATAAAACTCTAATAAAATATCAATGTACTTCCATTGCAATATTAACATTATTATATATTTTTGAAAAAACAGCAGTTTAAAAAATATGCTTTAAAGATCAACATCCTAACGAGCACAAATTAACTGGATTTGACATGAAGTTCACTACTGATACGCACAGAGATAGCAGTAAACGAAACTTTGATCAAATGTATTAACAATGCTCTTAAAATATTATGTTCCATGCAGTAACCAAAATTAAAAATGCAGAATTAATGGGATTTACAATAAAATCTTTTTTAAAATTTTCAAAGAGAAAGTTAAAAATAATACTTTCTAATGTATTACGGAAATGAAACAAGCATTACCTGAGGAGGAACAATGAATGGTGGCCGAGAAAATGTAGGGTGCACATAACCATACTGAGCAGGCATTGGTGGTGGATTCACTCCTCCCATCGCAGGTGCCCGAGGACAATGGATTGGTCTGGGTGGAGGTGGCGGGGGAGGAGGTGGTGGGGGAGGTGGTTGAGCAGAGGCCAACAATTTTGAAGGGGATGAAGTTTGATTATTGCATTTTGATTTTGGAAACATTACATTTGAACCTGTAATAAAAGATAGAACTCTCAAAAACTTTTTAACTTTTTTTACACAATATAACTCTGCACTTAAGTCTCATTAAAAATTTTTAGATTAAAAGAAATCCAAAAGCAAAAGAGAATTACTAGCTATTTGTTATTTTATAAATACCATAAAATGAGACAGCAATGCTAAATTATTATCCAACATTCTAAATAATAAAATGGTTTAAACAAACCTTCAGAAATATCAAAACCAAATTCTCGCTTTAATCGTTCATTGAGATTTTCTCTGTGTTCTTTGACATCATGTTTATCTTCAGATGTTGAGGATTCTTTTTTCTTCTTTCCAACTACAAGAGATTATTCATATACAAGCTTAAAATAATATAAATGAGATAAAATTTAAAAAAACCCATTAAATTAAAGCCCCTTGTAAAAAGTTATTTGCAAATTACACACAACCACGCACATATTAACAATGAAACTAAAGTATACATATACAGGGTTTGTCCATGAAGTAACAAGACTGGGAGGTATGTGGCATTCCAGTCACTAACAACACCCTGACCTGCAGTCATATTTAAGCACAAACGCAAAGCTGTTCTTTTTTGTCATGGCAAAAATCATCAAAGATGGGGTATTTGCTAGAAAAGTTCTATGAAATGTAATAGGGATAAAAATGAAACCAAAGTATCTCCTGGACTCTAATCGTCGGTTGAGTAAAAAATAAATTCTCCAGAACAAATGTTTATAACTCATATTTAAGTAAAGTAAGTCAAGAATGATAAAAAAGAAATTTGATAGAAACACAAAGACTTTCTTCTCTAATCTTTACAGAAATAGTTCTAACTACAGCAATTTGTATGTTGACATTTGAAAAGTAACTTATTTAAAATATTGGAATGTAGCTGATTTTTAATTTTAATTAATTAAACTACATGAAAATTTGAAAAATAAAAAACTTTATAAGCTTATATATAAGAACTTTTAAAATACGGTTATATCCCTATAACTAAACAATAATTAACTCTAAAAGCAAAAAAAAGTTGTTTTCAAAGTAAGCAAAATGTTTGCTTTCAGCTGACTCAATAACAGTGAAGAAAGATATAAAACAATGACATATAAATTTTTCCCATGATATTAATTAAAAGTATTTTTTTATAAGATTATACAGAAAACCTCTGATATTCTTATCTTATTTAAATAAACCATTAGCCATCTCAATACTTACCAACTTGTTTATTAGTTTGATTTGTAGAACCATCAGTAGTGTTAAAGAGAGGTAATGGAGCTAAAGTTACTTTTTCAGGCAAAATTTCAGACTTCAGTGATGTAGAGTTCATAGATATTTCTAGATTTTTTTTCTCTGATTCAGAGTTCGAGCGAGTTCTATTGGAATTTTCTCGCATCCGCATACGATATTCTGATAAAGATACCTGAAATTTTTTTAAGAAGTTAAAACAAACAAACAAATAACATGTAATAGTTTATGCTATTTATTAAATATGTTAGTTTTGATAGCATAAAGATTTATATTTTATCTCCATAAGTATTTTTGTTTTGCAATTTATAACTCATGAAAGAAAAAAAAAATTAGGGTACATATAAAAATTTGAATTGATTAGGGAGAAAATAGGTTTCGCAATTTTAAAAAAATGATTATAATATTTTAGTTTAAAGACAGGAAATATGAAACCTCAGTTCTTCACACTCATTATACATCTTTTGTGTTTCCAATATGGTGATGAATCATCAGATGCCAACAATGGCCTTATTTCACATAAAGGTTGTTATCAACACTTTGAAAGTGGCTCTAGGTCGTAAACGCATCAGAAACAATATATGCTTGAGGGTACCCCAAACATTTTGAAATACAAAATGGAAATAAGGTTAAGAAAATAAGCCAATTACCCCATGCAGGAAAAATGCTCCTTCTCCAGGTACTCATCAACAACACTGTTTCAAAGTAGATGGATATTATCATTCATAAAGAAAAAATCGAGTTCAACTACTGCAGAATAGTCTTAAATTAGGATTGGGAGGGGCCTAGAACCTCATCTCAATAGTGCAGTCGTCATAGACCCCCTCTAAATATGCATCTTTGTGCAACATCCCATTAAAGTTCAAACAAACATCATGATTTTAACACCTTTGTCTTGTTTCGTCCAGACTCCCACATATTCATCATATGATCCAAAGACAGTCCAAATGAAATATTCAACAATGTAATAACTTTACATCCTTATATTGAACAGTCAGTAAAGCTTAAAACCTGTGGAACTTGGAATTATAATCTCTTCATATGGAACTTTTACCACTCAATACTGACATATATAGTTTGTTTTACATGTAGTAATGTAGCAAAAACAAATGTGTCAGTTAAGCAGGTCAGGCTAAGTGAAACCTTTGACTCATGGTAATGACAAATATTGTCTTACTTAGTGAAGAAGGAAAAACAGATGTAACAGTTTTGCAGGTCATTTGTAGATTTTATTTGTTATTTTAGCAGTATATTAATTTTTAGAGGAGATAATAAATTTTGATTGATCAAGTACAGGTCTCAGGGCAACTGCTGGATTTGATTAATACGAAATAAGAGTGTGTCCTCTATTATTGACTGTCCTGCTTCGATGCATTCAAGCACACATTATTTGCTATTTGTTTTCCTTCAGCCATAGAACACAAAAATTATCAAAAAAAATTCTTACAAAACTTATGACTTATCATTAGAATTTAATTTGGAGAACTATCTTCAGTGACAACCTAATGATGTAATACTTTCATATTGTCATCTATATTTGCAATGATTTTAAGTTAATTTTTTGTTAGACAAGCAGTCCTTAAAATTAAAACTATTCGTAGGCCCATAACCTGCACTCAAAAAGTACTACGGCAGTTAGCTCCAATAATTTTAATACTTTCAAATTCAAATTGATTCACATTCAAATTGAGCACAGTTACAATTACCTCAAATAGTTAATACTACACAATAAGGAGAAGTTTTCATGTGTGGACTTTGGCATTTGCCTTTTTCACTGAGCTGGCAGGCTGACTGAGTAAGTGTCCACACTGTCAGGAGAGGGCGCACTATTGTCTGTCTTTTTTACCATCCGTTACAACACATGGAGATATAATTTAAGATATTTCACAAAGTTTATTTTCAAAGAGGTAACAAGAATTCATCCAAGCTGACAGGAAAACAATAAGAACTGAAGTTTTAGTTAAAAATGTTTTTTTTAAACTAAAATTCATTATCAATTAATCAAATTACTATTTACTATTAAAGAAATAACTTACTTTAAACTAGAGATGCAGATTAAAAAATGTTATACATATTTTGTTAAAGTTGATTGATATTAAATGAATATAAAATTATAACTAAATTGAAGATTTATACAGAAAAATTATTTAACAAACCTTTCGTTTCTGAGTAGCTGAAGCTGGAGTTTTAACTGGACTAGAATCCTCACTTGATGGATACCGGGTTTGAACATTAGAATCATTCACACAATCATTTGACTGTGAACTACTAACAACACTAGTCACTATATTGCTACAGGAACTGATAGAACTACACTCTGTTCGTTCAGGAGTTACATTTAAGTCTGAAAGCCTATCTTTTGTACTATTGTCTTCTTTATTTACAGTTAAACTGATATTAATATTACTGACTTCTAAAACAGAATCTTTACATAAAGAAATTCCTCCAGTTTTGTCTTGCGCTGCTGATGTTGTAGTGATTGTTTCAGTATTGTGAATTTCCTTTGATGAAGTATGTTGAGTATTTTCAGGTGCCTCTACTTTAACACGAGAAAATGATGCTGAAATGTCATTGACCGGAGAACTGCATTTGATTTTCTTAAAGTTTGTATTATGTACATGTTCTGATGCATCACTGGCAGTACAGTTCTGCAAAGGATTTTGAGCAAAGTCTTTATCTGCAGAATCTTCTACTTTGATAGGACTCTGTCTAATAGATTTAATACTGGAGACATCAGGTTTTGAATTAGACACTGCTACAGTCTCCTCTAACTTTGCTATTACTTTCAGGTGATTTTCAGAGCTAATGCTTTCTTTTGCCTCATGACTATTGTTTTCCTTATCCAAATCTGTTTCAATCAATGAAATGGTCTTTATACAATTGCTTTCATATGAAGTATCGATATCACTTTTAACATCACAGTCTGTTTGCATGGGAAATTCAGGTGCCCCCAAAAGTTTGTTTTCACTGGAATGAAGATGATCTTGAAAATTATTGCATATGCTGGAAGATGGTGCCTTTGTGTCTTCAATCATAATTACCTGAAAAACAGCACATTATTAAAGTGAGTAAGGAAAAATATTTATAAAAAGTAAAATCCATATGTATATTATGAAGCACATTAAGAAATAGCAAAGTTATATTTTCAAAAATTTACAAGGACTTTTTAAAAAAGTTTAGATGAAGAGAAATAAATTATTTTAACAAGAGTTGACTTTTTAGATTAATTCAACAATAGGAATTACACATGCTAACATCACATAATATATAGTTCATATAATTTTAAAACCATGCCATTTCATACAACTTTTACAACTTGTTTTTTTATAAAAACTTCAATAAGTTTCTAAATGTGGAAAATTAAGATAATTTAAACACTTTATAAACCTTTAGGCAGGTAGCATAACTGTTAACTTTTAAAAACAACAAAGCATAAAAAAAATGTGCAAACATTTCAACCAAATTTTTAAAATGCAGGATAAACAACATTTTAAAAATAATGCATTGGAAAATCTTTTGTATCAATTGGATTTATAAAAACTTATTAAGGTAAGTTCAAAGTTACATATATAGAGTACAATATATAAAAAAGTAATGACTTAAAAAGATAGTTTTATAAAAAATACATAAAATCATTACTCAATTTTTAGATTATATTTATAAAAAAATGACATGTACACTTGAGTCAACTTCATGATTGCGACCAAGTGAAAACCATTGAATACATGAATGTTTTAATATTTTTGAGACTTCTTTAATGTGGAAAGTTTGACAGCTTTATAAATAGAATATATCTGTGATTAATTAAACGACACAAATAACCCTTAGTTATTAAGTTCTAACAGGGGTTTTTTTTTTTTAAAAAAAGGGGGGAACACAACTTTTTTTTTGTATTACAACAGAATTATCTGCCATAAAAGAAACTAAATATTTGTAAGGTATCACAGGTTTTTTAAACCCATCTAACAGAATCCTCAATCATATTTGGAATTGTAAAAAGGTCTCTTTAAATTAGATGTTTTGGAGAATGAAAGTAAATGACCACAAAAAAAAAAAAAAATATATATATATATATATATATATATTATTTGTAGTTTGTATCATTGCTCCCAAGTGGACAAGGACTTCAGTATTTGTGATTTAATTATGTACTCCAATTTGAAGCTAGTTTACTTATCACAGATGATTCAGTCCTTGCACATCCAAACTGCTTGATAATTTGAAACATTTTCCAAATAAGACACCTGGCCTGATCGGCTGCAAACAAATGGCATTTTATGTTCTACCAAAAAAAAAGAGAGAGAGAGAGTGAGAAAGTACTTTAACCCAATCCCTTTGGCCGGACCCCCTTCTTGGAGGGGGGGGGGACGATCATTTTCGAAAAAATGCTTATTTGTCCTTGGCAACAAGTTTTAGAGTTTTTCATAATGGAGAATATCATATAAGCCACAAAGACTAATGCATATGTCAGTTTGAAATACATCCAAAGTGCATATTTCCCCCTCCTATAGGGTCAAATTCTTTTTTTATAACATTCTAAATAGGTTTGAAAACACACAATTTCACCTTTGTTACATATTGAACAAACAATCGAAGAAAAAGAAATAAAAATGCTTCTCTAAACAAAATTGCACATACAAATGAATTTGGACCAAAAGATAACAGAATACAATATGCAGGAAGCACACTGCATGAATTTTCAAAAAACTTGATGGCAATGAGTTTCACGGTTTTTGTCTACGTATTTTCCAGTCATTATGTAAACGATAAATAAGTGCTGTAGGGGAGAAAATAGTTGGACAACTAAAATTCTGAGTAAATGTATGAAAATGAACAATTCAGGCATGAAAGTCTGAAAATTTTATGTCCAAAGTGTAAAAGTGGGCAAATGTGCAGTAGATACTTATGTAGTACAAAAAATCTTCCTTGTCAAAGAAAATAAGTTATTGAGGATCAAATTAGAAATTCAAAGTACTTCAAATAATTTTTAACGAATAAGATAAAATATTTTAATGCAGCAATCTTTCAAATGTTTAGAATTATTTAGGGACATTGAAAATTATTACTAATTTTCAAATCAAACTAAAATAAACCAGAATTATTTAAAAAATTTATTTAAGAAAAAAAATTGTTGGCTTTACAGATGCATTTTCCCTAGCACTCAGTCAGCTTTTTTTTTATGCCACTAGCACGAAAAGATGACTGTTTCCTTAACTCTTAAAACTTCAGAGTTGTGAAGAGAGAAGACATGAAAATTGCATGACGACAAAACAGAATTGTAAGAAGGATGCTCAGTTTCCAGTAAATCAGCTTACAGTTTTTATTGGTAAAGTAGCCATATGGAGTTGCACATTGTCATGTTTAAAATTGTATTTGTGATGCAAAAAGTACTTCTCTTCCAATGATAAGGAAATTTATCTAAAAGTTAGCAACAATTGGGTCTATGATGATGACTTATTTTCAAAATGTATTGATAACTGGCATAAAATTTCATTAGGTTTTTACAGCTTTACATGTCAAAAATATTATAACTGGGAGTTACTTTACTGCAGGATGTACTCCTGACAAATTCATTATGCTACTAACTCAAAAAAGCGATTTGAGAATTGGAAGCAACAACTTAACAGACCTTCCCCAACATATAATGGAACATTATCTTCTTAGCAACGCATCCGCAAGCATAGCTGGAAAATTCTGGTTTATTTTTGAACCACCCTCGTAATATTTCCTACATTTATTAACACTTTACAAAACGAGTGTTTCTAGATATTAATTCTATACTTATATAAATGTAAACTGTTCACCTCTTTAACATTTTCACTAGGAGTATCTTCTGATCTTTTCTGATCATTTGTATCAAGAGAAATGCTTTTTTCTTCTTTAGGAGAAAGGTGTACAAAGTCATCATTCACAGAAAGTGTCTGCTGTTCCATTGTATCAATCTGATGATCTGTTTGTACATCATTTAGAACAGAGTTTGATGTAGTTGCATCTGTGTCATCCATACAGTTCTCAATAGATGGACTGTGTGGAAATGAGAGAGACTCAACACTTTTGCGCATCAATCTTCGTTTTTTTAATGGTGTCAAAATATCCACTGAAAAAAGAAATTATGCAAAAAAAATAAATTTCTTTCTAGATATAATAAAGGATATCTTAATACTAAACATAACTTAATATCACTTTCACTGAAAACTTAATCAACTTAACTGACAACTTATTGTTTTAAAGCATCCTGTTTGTATCAAATTGTATTCTTACTACCATTTTTTATTTGTGTGTTCATTTCGATATTTGCACTTAATTTCAATTCATATCTTAATAATATGTAAAGTTTTATAAAGGCCTGAAGGACTAGCCCACTCATTGACAAAAGAACTAGCCTTTTGGTGAAAGGACGCAACAGGAACGCTAAGTTCAGTTTGTGCCGAATGGCAACATGTAGCAGAAGAGAGGAAAAAAAGATGGGACGAGAACTTTGGAATGTATAGTCATAAGAATGTAAATGTTTTTTTAATGTTTTAAATATATGTACTGTAAACACGCAAGAAAATAATAAATCAATTTTGGTTTAAATCTGCCTCTTCATTCAGAAGATAACCCTACGCTACCAGCATTGTCACCACCATGCTACAGTTTGTTTCATATGGGCTGCATTTTGGCAGTTAAACCATTTGCAGACATGGAAAGACCCCAAGAATGGAAGTGGAAGTTACTGTTTGTATCTTGCTAGTAAAGGCTCACCACACAAAGCTACATGTATTAATGCTTTCTTTGCCAAATAAATTTTTTAAAATTAAGAACCCAACTTCCAAAATACAAATGCATTCAATTACACAACTGAAACAGTATTTTATTCCTATTTTTTTAAAAAATGATTTAGTTTTTCTTCCTCATTCTTGTGATTTTTTTTCCAGACACTTACCAGTAAAATTTTTAGCTCCTTGCTTCCAGCAAAATTCTGAAAGTATTATTCTAAGTAGCTTTAAAACTAATCAAATTTTTCAGTAAATATTACATTATAAATGGCAAAAATAAAGTAATGAATTTGATAATTTTTTATATTCACAGATTTCCTTTGGATAAGCCTTAAGATATTAATTTTTTCACAGTAACTTTAAAATACAACTTATTCAAAAGTTCCCAAAACTGCCAATTTGCCCTCTATGCTTTGTTTTAAACATTACTTCTTTGGCAACTTTTAAAATAGCTCACCAAAAGATTATTCTTAATTAAAAAGGCAGAGCATGGAGTGGTTGTTGAAGTAAAAAAAAAATTTGAATTGAGAAATCTCTTTTAATGACATGCTCATTGGATAGTTGACACTGTATGCATAATTCATTTGGAATTTTTGCGCGAGTGAGTGTATATTAATATTGCACTCTAAAGCAATACAAGTGCTACTGGTAAAGGACCTTATAATTTTGAACCACAGTCAAGCAATGAGAATGACACAAGAGCTGGTCCTCCACCTCCAAACTTTCACACCAAGCCAATGTAAGGACTTTGAACCCCAACAAATTTAATATTTTTTATTCATTTTTAGGCCCTTTATACATGGGGGGGGGGGCGCTCCAGTGGCATTAGAACTTGACAATTCAGGCCACGAGTTCCCCGCCATAACCACTAGGTTAAGCAGTCAAATTTTTGCCGAAAGGAGAGAAGTGCATTTAATTTTGGATATCCTTGTGAAACAGATACAGCAAGTGAGGTCTCAGTATGCATTAAAAGCTTGTGGTTTCTACTCCATGTAATACATTACTATTTAAGTTCATGAAACACCAATTTCTAATCAAAGAGGGGATTGTGCCACTTGCCACTTCTCATGATCTGGAGGTTGTGGATTTGATTTGATTTACATAGTACTGTGAAGCAACACAAGGAACATTGTTAATGGATCTTGAGCATTTGAACCATGGTCTAGAGACAAGGATAACACCTGAACTGTCACCCCATCCAAACTTACACACAAAAAAAACTTTGAGCCTTGGCAGATTTAACATGCATCAGACTTTCTAAATCGCAGGTCTTCAATGGCACAAGGTTTTAAAACCTGCACTTTGCACAAGCTTGCAACCATCACCACACAGCCCTTGCTCTTCAATTACTAAAATAAAAGCTTGACATTTACAGTGCCTTCTACAAACATAGTCAAACATGTATAACATTAGAAGATTACTTTGATGCACAAAGAATTTTGTTTGCAGATATCTGTGAATACTTTTTGCATAATATAGGTTTCATCAAACTTTTTGAACAGAAGTTGTACATAAAGATATATTATGTAATCAATAATAACACAGCATGTTAAAAGAAAGCCAAAATGAATACATAACAATGATAAATATTAATGTTAAAAGAAAATGTTATATTAATATAGATTCTAAATTTCAGTGATATATTTACCATAGTCACAAACAAAATAATCGCATATACAATGTTCATTTTGTAAAATTTATCAGGAGGATGCTTGGAAAAACTATTCTCATTAGATATGCTAAAGTAATAGAATGGAAATGCATGTGATAAAAATATTTGCTACATATTTTTAAAAAAAATAAAACTAAACTAAAAATGTGCTAAGGGGTTTTAATTTCCTTTTCCAAAGGTCTCATTTATAAAAGAATACAGAAATTAATATATTAGATCTGACCATTCAAAAAACGTACCATCTGTAATAGTACCCGGACTGTCAATATCCCCATGACAGTTTGGACTGAGACAGGAATTTTCTAAGTGTTCCAGGTTGTTTGATTCTATTTTGAGTTGTTCCTCACAACTACCACTATCATTCATGGCTTGTCTTAACCAGCGCTGAAAAAAAATATCAGAAAATTTTCAATGTAATAACGTTTTTTCATTTGTTTTTCTAAACTTATTTTTATTTCAGTGAGTGAGACAAAGAGAGATATATTAACATCACACTATAAATCTGCACAAGGGCTACTGGCGACATACCTTGTAATTTTTAACCATGGTCAAGAGACAAGGACAATACCTGAGCAGGTCCCCTCTTTTCCTAGCTTCCCCACCAAGCCAACGAGAAGACATCTGTGCCGTGACAGATGTAATGTGCAGTCCCCCCCTCTAAATGGCAGGTTTTCAGCAACACTAGGCTCAAACTCAAGACACACCAGCCACGAGTCTGTGATCTTCACTGCTAGGCTACCGAAGCTACTTATTTTTATTTGAAGTGCTAAGGTTGAAAAAAAAATTTTTCTTGAAGGAGTGAGAAACTTTTATTTTTAACAAAATAATTACACGATTCCTACTTTAGATTTATAAAAGCAATAAAAATATGCATATTAACAATTATTAAATTTCATTTAAATAAGGTTTCAATTTTAAAATATTTTTTCAAGTGCAATTATATACAAATTTTCAACATTAAAAAATTTAAGGAAGAGGGACTTTTCTACTTAAAAATTAATTTTGGATTAGAACAATGTTCTTTAATTTAAAATCCCAACTGTACTAGAGTAAATTCAAATGAATTGAATTTAGTTCTAATAACAATAGGAATCAGATTTTAGTACATGAATCAATGCTTTCTATTTTTGCTACCCCAAAAGGTGATATTCGTACAAAAAAATTCTGATTTAAAATATTTACATTTTGAGTTCTTCCTCTTAATTTCCTTGAAAACAAGTTATTTTAATAACTTTCGTCTGACAACATTGTAAGAAGAATATAACTTGTATACCTTTTTGGCTGAGCCTTCTCTTCCCGGGGTCTTTATATGACCAGATGAATTACTTCGACGAAGATGAGCAGCTGAAATGCCCCCAGAATGTGGAGTATCTTTGGTACATCGAACATAACATGTAGCTGAAGCAGCAGATGTATTCCATTTCATTTCAGTATGTATGGATCGAGGGGAGGATATATGTGTATTCTCAACAGTTTCTGATTTTAACTGAAGCCAGTCATGCAGCAGAGACTAAAAAGAAAGATATTTTAATAATCTGCATAAAACAATGAATAATATAGGAAAATGCAATTTTTTTATGTTGAAGTATTTATTTTTAGTTTCCAAACTGATTTAAATTTATTAATATTGTTTTATTAACTTATAAATATATTTTTAAAAAATTTATTTTGTTTCAATTTTCATATGTATAACATTATTCACAATGAAAAAGGTGAGAGATATTACACAAAGAATGGTATTAACAAAAACGTTATTTTTGACCAAAATGATCTATTGTTATTGACACCACATTGAAATGCTTTAGCACAAAAATGATAATAGACCTAAAAATTTTCAATAATTATCAAGAAAGATAAGATTAATATTCAAGTACAAATTTTATTATGAGACTTTTCAAATTTCCCATACCAATTTATCATATTAGTTAAACTTCACCAAAGTAATATTTTTAACATGAGATATTTAATCCAACACAAATTATTTTAAAACTATATGAACCATACCCTTTTTGTTTTTAACACTTTAGGCAATTCCAAAGTAGGGGTAGATGTAGGAGTTTCTGATACCGGAAGAATATTATTAATAGGAGCAGAAGTTGATACAACAGTAGTTTCAAAAGTAGTTGCATTTGTAGTAGTAGGTGTAACAGATTGTTCAGTTTTTGGTGGAACTTCTTCAAAACAAAGAATATCTGATCCTCCACTATTAGTCCTTGTACGACGACGAGATGGGGTTCCAGAACCTCTTCTTCGCTTCCTAAAAAAGAAACTAATCAGAATGAAACTACTTCTAAAAATGCTTATAATTTAAGAAATTCTATTTTCTTTCACTTAAGAAATTTTCAGAAATCCTTTGTTATGATTAGAAACATCGATTCTTAAAACAATGCTCAAAATTTGAAGGGAATTTGCCACAAATTAGATTATTAGAAAATGTTAACTAAATGTTTTACAGAAAGTGTTGCAAGATTACAAGATGGTTGGATGAAATATTTGAAAAAGACAAAAAAAAAAACCTGCATAGTGTATATCCAAAAAAACTCATTAAAAATGAAAATACATAGAATAGCACATATATTTATAATAAGTTATTCAGTCTAAATAAAGGTCACTTATATAAAAGGTTTTACGATCATCAGTATACAGTCATGTGGAGCATAATAAATTAATCGCTTTGTAAGGAGTGTTTAAAAAATATTTTCAATTCTGAGAAACCTGTACATCAAATGAATTCCAAAAGTTTTCATTCTGTAACCTGATGTAATCATTCTGTATTTAAAAATATAATTAACAGAATTTCATAAAAATTAATATAGATTCACTTACCCTTTCTTCGGCTTGATAGCAGGAGGAGTCTTTGTTTCTGCCGTTTTGACCTCTTCCTCCTCTTCACACTGTATTTCTGCCACAGGTACAGCAGCAGGAGGTTTCTCTTCCTCTTTTGGAATTACAGGAGCAGGCTCATTTTTTTCATTTTGCTCCTCAGATTTGGGATGATGAGCCTTCTGAGCCACTTTCTGCTGCTTCCTCTTCTCTGCTTTCTCCATCTGATTGAAAGCTCTGATGTAAGCATCGAGCTTGCGTTCTTCTCTTGTCTAAGGAATCAATGGTTTATTATAAATCCAAATAATTATATCAAATAAATTTGAGATTATAAGACATTTTACACTTCGCAGTTTAGATATGTATGAAATAAAATGATAACATGAAAATTACAGTTTTTGTAAACAATTGGCATTAATTCATTATTAATCTTAAAACTTTTTAAAATGTGGTTGCAGAACAGAACTAAAAAAAATTAAAGGGAAAAAAAGCTAATAGTAATTTTTAAAGGAAGTTTAAATTGAAAAATAAAAACTTTGCATGCACAAATGTTTTTTGAATTATGAAACAAATTTTCAAATATGAAACATATCTTAGCATTAAAAAAAAAATAATCTCTGGTATAGATAAGAATGAATACACTAAATTTTTATGTTAAGCAAATGTAACTGAAAAAGCATTCCTAGTACAAATTAATTTAAATCTCATATTAAAAATACATATACTAAGATCAATTGAAAATTATAAATTAAGAAATTTAAAAAAAAAACCTGTTTAAATAACAAAAAAAAATTTTTTTAGACGACATTTTATATTATTTTAAATTTGTCATAAGATAGTAAGGAATAGAAGTAAAATAGTAAGAATTCAAAAAGCATAATATTAAAAAATAAAAAATATATATTAGTTGTGATTGATGTGGTAAAATGTTCATAACCAGTATTTTCTAATTGTTTTGTACTGCATGCTTTTTGACACACAATCTGACAAAAAATCACCATCTGCAATGTTTTCCTGAAATGTGGTCATCCAGATTTTAGCATAGTGATTTGAGATAGCAACCAGAAATAATTCTTTAGCTTTGTGGGATAAATTTCTTAATGTCTTCTAAGGCAGAACACAACCATGATTGTTTTTCTTTTAAACCATTACAACAAATGCTATCACAACAAACATTCACAAAAAATGCTAAAAAATAAATAAAAATTAAAAGATGAAAACATCAGTCTTAAAATATTTGGAGCAGTTAACGCCCTTAAATGCCTCACCAATGGAAAAATACTGATAAAAAGTTTCCATCAAGATTTGAAAGGAAAAAAAAATCTCTAAAAAAGTAAATCAGAATAAAAATGTTAGTAGCACATATACCGTATTTATTCCAATCTATGCCACCATCAATTGTAAGACACACTCCAAATTCTCAACTAATTTATATGAAAAATAGCCTAAAATAGTTTATAGATGTCCAATTTTACGAAATTAAAAAAATTTTTTTAAATGAGAACTAATAAGTAAATAATCATTTATTTTATCAGTATTATAAATTTAAATAGATACATAAACCCTTGGTATTGCTCTAATTGCTACATTTAGCGAATTTTTATCCTTTGATTCTCACTCCCAATTTCCAATAGCCTTAACATTGGAGAAAAAGTGCAGCTTAGGTTTGAGTTAATACAATAATTATCTTGAATTTTTTATTAATTTACATGCATCTGAAAATACTAAAATATCACACAAACCAATTTTTTCTTGCATTCATTTGCATGGTCTTCTGCTTCATGATCGGATTGTGTTTTTGAATCACTTACATGCTCACTTGATTCTGGAGTAGAAACCTTTAACAGAAAAAAAGTATGCTAAGATAATAGTAAAAATTGATCATAGTATTGCTTGCAATTATAAGTACAAATAAATTATTTGATTCACACAATACTCTTACATTCAAAAATATATATGATTATGTGCATTAATATATAGAGAGAAGAGAAAATTTGTGAATTTATTTGGGACTCCATGCATGCTTGCTTTCCCAAAAAATGAATTTAATTTTCAAAAATACATTATAACAATGATAAACTTCGTATAAACATTTTTATAGGTTAAAAGTAATTTTTTATATAATCTTGGCATACAGGCAATTTAAGATCTAAGAAAAAAGGGAAAACAAGAATTAATTATTTTGAACTTAGTGAAAATAGTGAGATTTTTCTTCTTGGCATGTTTTGGGGTTAAAATGATTTTTTGATACCAATATTTTTTTCAATCTTCCAAAACATGTAAATCAGCAATTCTTCAGAAAAAAAACAAAAATTAAAATTGTCCATTTATTATTACTGATATATTCATTAAATGTACAAAATATTAACAAACAATAGAGGATAGTAAATCCATTGAGGTCATTTAATCTGTTTCCAAATTTTTTTTAAAATATTATTTTCACTGATTAAACTTCAAAAAACCTTTAAATTTAAATCTGCATATTTCAGAAAAAAATGATAGTTGCAATTATTAATATTATTCAAGAAGTTGCTCTGATTTTTTGTATCATATCATTAAATGGATTTTTAATATGTGTGTCAGTTTTCAATAACGAACTGGTTGAGTTTTGATAATAACTATTAATTTCTGGTACCTATAATTTGATTTCAAAACATAATACTAACCATTTTAAGTATTCAACTTTTATATTAAAATAATTAATAAACAGTAAAAAAATAGATTAAAGGTTTGGATTTAAAAAAATAATAAATACAAAAAAAATAAATAAAAAACACCTCTAAGGAACTAGTTTAATATTGTTGCACAGTAATAAAAATTTGGAGAAGGAAGGGGGGGGGGTAATCTATACAATTCTTTAATATTTAAATCTGTGTTCTGAAAATTAGATAGCATGCAATTTAGCCAAGAAAAATAAATAATAGTATATCATTACAGTTAGGTAAAAAACTTCCATTAAACAAAAATCAGATTACAAATCATCAAGTATACTATTTTTTCATGGTTTTACCCATTTAAGCTACTTGAAATGATTTTCCAGATAGATATTCAGCATTAAGTTAAAGAATGTCAAAACTTATTACCCGGAAATCAGAAATCTGAATCTTTGTTTGCGATGCTTTTGTTTTTTCTGATTGAGAAGTTGCTAAGGACTGACTGCTTTCATCATCAGCAGATATGGTGGAGCGCCGAGTTCTTCTCCTTCTTTCATAACTACAAGTTTAAAGCAATAATTTATTGATGCTTTTATGAGATTAATTTAAAGAATCATAATTATTATGCAGATATATACATACATTACTTCAGTACTTCCATTTTTCTTTTTAGGTTTTAAGAGACAATCATCTGAGCCACAAGCACATTCAATTTCCTTTAAACTAAAAAAGAACAAAGAATGCTAGTGGTAAACATATTTATAGGAGAAAACCATTAGAAGGTAAATATTCGTTAGCATGTTCTAGGAAAAAATTTTGGTAGCATTTAACAGTTTAAAAAGCTTACTTATCACATTGATTGAAATTAAGAGGAACAGTAACTTCATCTTCACTAAATATTACTTTAGTTGACTGTAAGTACAGATGCAAGTTTCCATTATACGACATGTGGCGAATCTGGAAAAACATACAAAATTAAATTTTTTTTATAAAATTACATTTATTCAACAAGAACAGTGCAGTCAAGGGGGAAAAAATCATATTACTAAGAAGTATCTAAAAATTTGATAAATTTTTCTATTCTTTTCATCTTAGTAAAGATGTTGTTTTGCTTATACAACAATCTCATTCACATTCATTTCAACAAATATATAATAAATTCACCAGTTAAAATAAAACTGATCGGGAAATAATTATCAACTCACTTCTGCATTTGGTTTACAGGACCTTCTAACAAACCTTGCATCATTGCCATAGATTGATGCATCAACACAAATTTCTGTTTGATCAATCTTGTAAAAGAGAACATAAGGATAAAGTCTGAAATAAAAAAGAATTTTTGCAATTTAAATAATTACTACAATAGTACAAATAAGAGTTATTTTGAAAACAAAAATCTGTTTTGACACATAAAAAATAAATAATGCAATTTTATAAAAAAAAATCGGCTATCAAATTAGAATTTAATATATTCCATAAAGTAATGATATTTAAATATTTAAGTAATGACTGAACAATACATCAATCTCAATATTAAAAATTTGTTGAACAATTAAAATGGATTCAAAATTTTAATATCTATATATTTTTTAAAGACATTAAAAATAATTTAAAAAAAAAACTGGATTAAAAAAATAAGAAAAAGTATACTAACACTGAATATCTTACGCAAATAGTTTTACTAATGTATAAGCAATTACCTTTTGTTATACAAAGGATGAATATCATGGAATTGTGAAGCCAAAAGGAACTTTCCTTTATATTCTATGAGAGGCTGATTTCTTGGTAAGTCATATAAACATACAAGTTGTTTCCACTTTCCATCATCTAAAACATGACACTGCTTGTTCTGAAGCTGTTCATAGAACTTCTTTTCATATCCCTTTAAAACATGCATAATTTTTTCAAAACAATTCCAGAGTATAAATATGCATAACATAGCACAATTAGGAATTTGTTATAACTTTAAGAAAAGAATTGAGATTCATACCTGGAGAGTAATCATGCGAGCTAAATGCTGAACTTCAGGAGTATATTGGTTGTTTACAGCAGATTCAAAATTCTCCTCACACCATTCAGTAGTATACTCCCAAGCATCCTGAGCTTCTTCATCAGCTGTACTAGTACTTTCCTTATTTTTGTTCTAAATATACATATTTTAAAAGGAATGGGTCAGGAGCATAGAAAACCCTTTCTTCCTCATAAAATAAATTTAAAAAAAATTAAAAATAAACAGTTGTAAAAAAAAGATAATCTTACCCGTCTCAATTTAGTACGCTTAATTTCCATTCTGTCCCTTCCATGCTAGTCACAAAAAAATTTAATCAATTTTTATACAATTGCTTGAATTGTTTAAAATATTAAATAAAAGTTTAGAGAATTTTTTTAAAAGATCAAACAGAAACCTACTTTTGAAATAGATTTGTTTCTCTTCATAGATTGCTCCAATTTTTCCTCTTCTCTTTTTCTTCGTTTACTTCTTGTTTTAGGCCTACGTTCTGCATTATTATCTTCATCACTATCAGAAGTACCTATAAATTTTATAAGCAAATAAATAGCCGCAAAATGTGATACCATTCATATCTTTTAAAAAACTTACAAACCTACTCATAGATCAGCAATTTTAGTAACAATGGAAAATGTTTTGTTTGGAGGTAACAGTTTTGTTTCATTTTAACGACTAAAATCAAACTGAAAATTTTGTTACATTACTTTTTATAAAAGGATATGCTAATCATATGAACTCTTGTGATAATACTTTTAAAAAAAATGCATAATTAATTTGTTTAAAGTAATGATGGGAGAGTGATGCTTTATCTAACAGTTTTATACCTTCCTGTTAGTGTTCTGGTAGAAACATTAGGGATCTTTGTACTTGTTCTAATATGCCTTTTTCACATTGTGTCAGCTCTTGCAACATAATTCATCGCTGTGCAAGTTCTGAAGCCTAATTGTTTCTCTTTCATATTTATCAGCTATACATCCTGATTTATACAAAATTATACATTGTTCATAATGGTGATATATTTGTGAACTTTAAAAACCATGAGCCCTGTTGTTCTTTATTAAATTTGCTTTTAAAAAAAAACTGTCTTACAAACAAACAAAAACAAATTTGTTTGGATCTATTCAACTTTCCACAATGACTAAAAAAAAATCAAATAAACCAGCAATAATGCTACCAAAAATGAGAATATAACTTCTTATAATTTTTTTCTAAAGGTGGTGTATTGACTGCTGATAAATATCAATGAACATGAAAAAAACCTCACATGTGCGAGTTTTCCCATTACGCAATAAAGTGTGAATTCTCGCGCATTAATGAAATTTGTCAAAGCGCAGATGCATCAAAAACAACATACTACTTTCATTACTCAACAAACTCTTGCTAAACCACATGATAAACAATGGCAAAGTGCATTATAAAATTCAGAATTTTAAAAAATTACCAATTAGTTTATTAAACAAAAGAGCTTAAAAATAGAATATGTCAGAGTTCCACCTCCTAAAGATCAAAACTTTAACTAAATAATTTTGAATGCTGAAAATGTTGTGTGCAATAAAGTTCTGTGTTATATTTAGAATTCACTTCCATACTCTTCAATTAATATAGAAGAGTGTGGAAGTGAATGATTTTGAGTACGACTGAGCTATTCTATCCTGACCTTAACGTAAAATCACTGCGTATGAGTGCCAGATTCAAGTGAGTCTACAACACAAGAGGCTACAAAATCCTTGGTAGATTTTCCAAGATCACATTAGCAATGAATACCAAGACTTAAGGAGTTTCTAGTGGCTGGAATTTCTAAATACTAAATTTCTAAAATTCCTAAAAAAATACTCCTTTTTCTTTAGATTTTTTTTCAAGTTTACCAAAAGTAAGAATATAATATGAAATTGAAACCAGATCTTATCCTACAAAGGATGTGCTCTTATTGCATACCTATTGTTCTGCAACAAGAAGTAGAACTTAAGAATGAAGGTGCAGCACCTAAAAATTAAAGGACAAAGTGAAAGTGAATGAGCACATGAGAACTAATTTGACAACGGGGGTAATAGCGCCAAGTGCTGCTTGGCGTGATAAGGATCACGCCAAGCAGCGTTTCTTGCTGCTGGACTGAAATCCAATATGGCGGCCTAGCGGTAGTTTAATTATACACAATTTTAAAGAATTGTTTTGAAATACATTTAAATGTATTTCAAATAAAGGATATAGGAAGAGATTGAGAATAACCTAGATCAATCAATAAATAATGATTAATATGTAATAAAAAGTAACATGTACTAATAATAGTATTATAAGCAGCATGTAATAAGCTCATAATATTATTTTATCGTAATTTTATGTAATATTCATATAGTACGATTATATAACGGTTATTAGAAACAATAATCATAATATAATTAAATAGTAATTATTAAAAAGAATAATCGTCGAATTGTAAAAAAATAAAAATAATGCATAAGAGAACTCGTAATACAGAACTATAAATAAACATAAGAATAGCTATAAATAAACAACAAAAATAGTTATAAATGAATAAGATAATAATTATAATTAAATAATAATAATTATAATTAAATAATAATAATTATAAATAAATAACAATATTAATTATAAATAAATAACAAAGTATGTAATAATATTTATAAATAAATGCTAAAAGAAACAATTATAAGTAACGAATATTATATGATTATTACACATAGTAATAATTGCATTTTTTTTCATTATGAATAAAATAATTACATAATGTATGTTAAAATTAATTTAGAATATCAATTACAAAGTAGTGAAAGCGTGCAATATGAAACTTGCACTGTAAGTTCCTTCAACGAATTTCATCGAACAAAGAACGAAAAAAAAAACATTTTTAAAACGAAAATAAATTATTTAGAGCGATAATTAAAAGCACAACACTTATTCTCTTAAGAAAAAAATTTTTTAGTACTCACTCATTTTAGAAATATTCATATTCGAAAATAGCCCAGAATTATACAGAAGACGCAAATCAAAGAAAATTTATACTGAAAATGGTTAAATTTTTGAAGAAATCGTCTGAAATTAAAGGGTTACAGCGGGAAAAAATGAATAAAAGTTATTTCTAATATACGTTATCCCCATGGCAACCACATCGACAGACGATAAAAATATTAAGGTAACCATATTGAAATATTATCGCCCATCTTGGCGAACATAAACAACAACTTGGCACTACTACCCCCGATATCAAATTAGCACCGAGCACATGTATTTCATCATGGGTATGAGAAGGATGACAACTGCAGACTAAATATTGAGCATAGCATATTGAGTAGCATACCCTATGCAAAACATCTTTTGTTAAAGGTGGGTCAAGAAAATAATGTAACCATTCTCACTAGAAGCTATTGGTAGATGAGACAAAACCTTAAACAGCCTTTGAAATCCATAATCAACGTTACCAATTTTGCACTATGCCGTTTGAAAAGAAAAATGCCACGAGTACTTTACAGAAAGTTATGGATAAGGAATAAGTGAAGTACCTTGCATACTGTTTTTCATACATAAACAATGTTGTACTTTTCCTTGGATTGTGAGAAGGGCACATCAAACATTTGTACAAAGTATTTCAAACTAATAAAAAGGTTAGACTTATCAACTTCAAAAAGATGAAATTTTGCAAGAAAGCAAGCTTAGACCACATTACACATTTAGGAACACTTTCTAAATCCAATGAAGGTTAAACTTTAATATATTTGTACCAATAAGGAAAACAAGAATTGGTGCTAACGATAATATGTCCCAAACTTTGCTCTCCCTGTTTATAATGGAACAAAGCTGAAAGAGAAGCTTTTACAACACTAAAAGTAGAACTGATAAAAGCCCTATCTCTTAATACACAACTAATTTATCTAAAATCTACCAATTACACATGAATACTTCAACTGCTGCACTAGGAGTCTGTTGGGCTTGAAATGATGAAATAAATCCTATTGCATTTTTTAACAGGAAAAAAGAAACTGAAACTCAAACCTGATATGCGACAATGTAACAAGAAGCTTGTGACGTGATAGAGGCATTGAAAAGTTTCAACCATTGGACTTTTGGAGCCAAACTGAAGTAATATTAAATCATATCCCTTTTACTTGCTTGACTCTTAGTACTGCCCAAAGTGGCTTATTGGATATTAGCTCTCCAAAAATAATACTTCAATTCCATATAGAAAGGAAATTAAGCATGTAAATGCTGATATCTTATCCTGACTGCTTAGTCCTATCAGTTGAGTAAAGAGTCACAAATTTTACTTAACATTAATCTGTTATAATTTCTGGACTGTCAAAAATTAAACATAAGCTTTGGAATGTATACATTATTTAAGAACATCCATTAGAATTATTATTAGAATATCTATTTTTGGGTATTTTACATGAGTTGGTTTGGGTGTGTTTAACTAATATGAACATTAATTTCTAGTATTATTAATGTAGTTTGAGAAAGTATGAATTAAGGGGGAGTTTTTTAAGTAAAAGCTCTTTTTATGAAATACATAAGGAACAAGATTTCTCTCATTCTATAATTTAAGAAATGTATAGCATATGTTTTTTTAAAAAAAATTCTTTTCTGCTTTATCCTCTTGGAATGATGCACAAGCCTTTTAAGAGGAAGTGTACAGTTTGAAATAGATGGTAACGAGCCATACATCTTGGGAATGAGATTGTAATTTACAAATAGAAAAACATTGAAATTTTATTCTGTGTTCGATATGATGTGTTTATTAATAGTCCAGGCATTAGTCTGAATAAATGTTACAGTTAGGCATCATGTTTTAAAAATTGAGAATTTCATTTTATTAGAAATTTTTACTGAAATATAAATTTATAAAATTAAAAATACATGTTTGACAAAGAATATTTTCTATTAAAATGTTCAAACTATAGCTTTGAAAATTTAAAATATTTTTAAAGAAATGTTAAAAAGTACTTTTTTTACACTTACAATAAAATCTTTGAACAAGAGACACTGGGGACATCACTTGATACTCTGATTTAGGCCATTCTTCAGGTACTTGTAACAGGGCCTTTTTCTTATAATTTTTTCCATAAATCAAATTGTTGGCACTTGATTCCTGTTTTGTAGCAGGTAATTTAGCTAAAAGCAAGATAAGTTAATAGTCAAAAATATTTTTAAAACATATTTAATTACAGGTATTGAAAAAAAAAATCTTACTTAAAGCAACTTTTTTGCGAGCTTGTAAAAGCTTTGCTTTATGCTTGTCTAACTTCCTTGGCTCACATTTTTCACATAAATAAGTTTCAGGTATGTTATTCCTATCCAATCCCATGCAATCAACATGTTGCCAAACACTGAATAAGAAATAAACATAATAAATTTGTTATTGTGGTCCTTCATACAACAACAGAAAGAAAGGTCATTATAAATACAAAGATTGTTTGATAACAGTGAATGGAAATGGGAGAAATACAAATTTTCTAAAATCATTAAAAAGTTTTCTTTATTCTTATTGAACTTTTCTGATATTATTGATATTTATTACTATTGGTATGAATGTTATTATTAAAGTTATTTTGATTAACTTATTCACTATCCTCATTGAAACTTTTATATGGTTACTAAATTAATATACTGTAATGTGACTTCAAACCATACAATTAAGTTTCTATAGTTATTCTGATTCAAGTTAACCTCTATTGATGCTATTACTGGTTAGGTAGTATCTGATATTGACCGATAGTATCTGATATTGACTGAGATTTATGATAGAGATTTTTTTAATTATACTATTTTCATCAGTTCTCTTTTATCCCTTTTTTTCTTTCAATGTCTTGTTCTTATGCAAAATTTAACTATAAGAGCATTTATAAAATGTTTTCTTCGGTTTTGAAGGGCAGTTGCTCTTGTCCTTGTAATACTTCCAAGAACTTTTAAAAACAATTAAAGAAATTATGAAATAGTAAACAATTACATATTATTTTTCAGAAATAAAATAGTGAAGACATATTTAGTAGCAAGTTAATTGAAGTCTGTTTTTGTTTAATGCTATAGATATCATTGTATTTTTTATTAATGTTGCATTTTGAAGCAGGATGGATGCTACTGGCAAAAGGCCTTGTAATTTTGAACCTAGATTTAGTGACGAGGATAACACTTGAGCTTCCTCAAATTTCCACACCATATCTAACAGAGCTGTGACATATTTAACATGCATCAACTCCTCTACAGGGTGAGCCCTTAGGGGCAGCAGGACTTGAACCCAAATCAGCAACATCAGCTACGAATTTGTAACCATGACCACTATGCTATCACAGCCATGTTTAATGTTATAGAGTAATAATAAAAGTTGCACACATTCTTTAACAGTACTATGTTGTTATATTGATAGCTGTTGGGAAAAAACTGCAAGATACATTATCTCACAAATTCTTTTCATAATATACATTGTGAAGGCAAACAAACAGCAACAAGTAGTTTAATTCAAAGCAGATGTAGACATAAATTAATCCGGTATTAATGTGATAAATCACATTTCCACACTACAGGTCCGAGGTTCAAACCCTGGGTGTCCCTTCAGTGGGTCGATAAATGAGTACCAAGCTTGCTTGGGAACTTAACACTGGGGGATTTGCGTCCGACTGACTACCTGACCGGAACATCTGCTCAGGGCCCAAGGTCACGTATACTGAGTCGGGCACAGTAAGCCTTGGTCCTCATGGGCTTACATGCCACTAAGTTAATGTGATAAATATAAAAATATTTTCATTGATTTTAATAATTGGAGTGATTGACTACTGTTGTTCAACTTCACTTCAAAGCCAACGTAAAAAAATAAATTAATAAGAAATTATTATGTAAATACAAAAATAATATATTTGATAATTCATGCAAATACAAATTACTGTTGTGAAAATGGAAAAGCTGCCTGTTTAAAATAGTTTTTTTTCCCCTTCCTTCTGTCGCCTGAGGCAAGCTAGTATTCCAATAATTTTTCAGTTTGGATTTTATGTAATTTTAAAAACTTTCTTAGAAGAATGCTTATGTTTTAATTTGACAATGCAATCTGCCCAAGGTTATGGGACCAGAAAATTTTAACTAGTCAAGGAAGGAAGTTTTTAGATGGTACAAGAGTCAGCGCATGTAAATCTTGACGCCATGGAAGTCATTATGCCAACTGACCAAGATATGATAGTGTCATTCATGAAGGAAACCATTAATGGCTGGTAAAGCGAACATAGGTCAAACCTAAGGATGCTGCAACTAAAAAAATTGACGAACTTCCTTCAAAAGGTGGACAAAATCTCATCTATTTAAATATTGAAAAAGATTACCACATGTTGCTTAATCTTTGCCACTGAAGTTTCAAGGTTAGAATGGTCAAGTTATGCAAACATTTCCAACCAGATTTGAAGGCATGAATCATCATATTAACAGATGAATTTTTTTCATGCCAAATTGCTGCCATTATTAAAATTCGTACATATGCCACTTGTCTTAAAGAAATTTACTAACAGCTAAAGGATGTCCCAAAACCAATTCCAGAGCAGTATCAGAATTTTCAGCTCATTATATTTCTTCTCAGTCTATACAGCATTATCATTCAAAATTTCAAAATATTTATGTTTGACCAAAGAATTTATAATTGACAATATACTTCAACAGAAGAATCCATATTGAAATTTACCCAAAAGTCCCATGAAATTATAGCCTTTTATTCAGAAAACCAGAAAAAGCAAGAAAATCAGATAGCCTGTTAAAACTGTAGCAAATCAGGATATGCTTCCAAGTAGTGTAAAAAGCCAAACAAGAAATCTAAAAATCAAATTCCACAATCAGAATCAAGTTTCACGGAGGAAACAAGCTTCAGTTCTGAAAATTCCAGTCTGGGTATTGGATACAGCTGTGCAAGTTCCCATTTCTCAGGTTTTATTAAGAACGTATTAATGGATTTCAAATGAAAAACTGGCAGTACCATGGCAGCAGCAATAAGTGGTATAAACTCAAGTGGAAAAAACTGGTTCCAAAAATTTTAATGGGGAGTATCTAAGTGGCGAGTTCATTAAATGTTATCTATACTTACAAATTAAAACGCAAGTTAATATCAGGACCTCTTATTGGTAAAGGCAATATTTCTTTCACAGGAAAGAAAAATAAAATAACTGTATATGCTAACGGAGTAGAATGCAAAAATTCCACTGCATTAGATGGCATCAAAGTATTACTAATATTCAGTGGATTAGATTAACAAATTTTGGGTCAAGGGGGGGGGGGCTATGTCCCACTTAAGTTTGGAATAGAATATGTCATGACATTTTGAACTTTTTTTGAGCTTTATGGATGGAAAAAACCATCAATTAAGCATTTCAAAGTTTATAGCTTGCTTGGGTGTTTTCAAACAGAGAACAAAACTAGATGAGAGACAAGAAAGGATTATGGATGACTATACCCTAAGAACTTGAGGATATATCAAATCCGGGGCTTCCTCTTAAACACATACAATAGTTGAATTCACTTATGTATCTTTCAATGAAGGACCAAATTGCAGTGGAACTGAACTAAAGCCCACAGACATATATGATTCACCTGAAACAAATTGAGACTCTAAGAGCATAGAACTAGAGGAATTTAAAACACACCAACCAATACAAGAATTGATCAACCAGAAACTAATACAGATTCAATTAGTACAGGTCAAAGATAAATTGTTGCTGAACCAGCAAAGCCATGAGATTTGAAAAACTTTTTTCTTCTGTCCCATAAAGAATGGTAGTATTGTAATATATATTTTTTTAAAATTCAGATCTTCATTTTACATATAAAACAAATTTTCAATGAATATATAACAATCATATGAGCTTATACTAATACTAAAACATTTTTTAACTGAAAAATGTTCAAAAAAGTTTTATAAATTTTTTAAAATTAAAACTTTAAAAATCACAAAAATATTAAAATGTTTTTACTTACAGACAACGATCACAGCATATCATATATTCATCATCATGCTCAAAATCACTGTAAATAAAAATATTATAAACTAAATTTATAATCCATAAACTTTACACAGTGGACCACATAAGTGTTCGTACACTTACAATTTCCTATTAAGTTTAATGTTTTCGACTAATAAAAATTAATATATTAGAATTGTAATTTTTTTTATGATATCTGACACTTGTTCTTAATGGAATAACATAATAAATTTTTTTAAAAATAGCATAACTATTTTTTTAAAAAATTGATAGTCAAAAAGTAACTAAAAAATTATGCCAAAAAAGTCTTCGCACATTTAACAAAAATTTCAACACAGCTTTAAATATTGTATTTCTTTCTTAATTTTGTACTTAGCAGGATATCCTTTAGTGTCCACAACAACTTTTAAATGTCTCGGTATAGATTTAATCAGTTTTTTGTAATTTCAGCATCGATTTTCCTCCATTCCTCTGTGATTATTGGTTTTACTTCCCATTATGAATTTATATGTCATGTTTTCTTTTTTTAAAAAAAATCAGAATCTCCCTAAATATGCTCTACTGGGCTAATTAATAAATAAAGTGATCGAGGAGGTGTTTTCCGAATTTGGGGCAGTTATAGAGACACCAAATGGCATACATTGAGAGCAGTGTGCTTGGCATCATTATCCTGTTAAAAAAAGAAGTCTCCAATATCCAAATTTTGGATGGACAATTTAAAATTTCTCTTTAAAACATTTAAATAGAACTCACGATTCAGAATACCATTAAAAAATACCAAGTTACCCAATTCTGAGGCTGATTTACACCCCCATGCAAGAACACTTCTACCTCCATGGTTCATTGATCCAATTAGATTCTTGGTATTAAGTTTCAGAAAATTCAACATTTTTGGCTCCGATGGGCATGATTGTGAATGAAAAAAGGAGGAATTTGATTCTATGAATTTATGTGGAACAGGAATTCTTCCACCTCCATGCTGAAGCATGGAGGTGGACGTGTTCTTGTATAGGGGTGTAAATCAGCAACAGAATTAGGTAATTTTTTATGGTATTTTGAATCATGAGTTTTATTTAAATATTTTAGAAATTTTAAATTATCTGCCCAAAATTTGGATATTGGAGACGGCTTCATTTTTTAACAGGATAATGAGGTCATACACACTACTCTCAATGTACGCCATTTGGTGTACTGCTGCCCCAAATTCTGAAGACACCTCCTCAATCACTTTATTTAGCCCAGTAGAGCATATTTAGGGAGATTCTGATTTTTTTTTAAAAAAAAGAAAACATGATATATAAACACATAATGTAAAGTAAAAAGAATAACCACAGAAGAATGGTGGAAAATCGATGCAGAAATTACAAAAATTGAATATCTATACCATGACATTTAAAGGTTGTTGTGGATACTAAAAGATATCCTACTAAGTACTAAATTAAGAAAGAAATACAATTTTTAAAGCTGTGTTGAGGTTTTTGTTAAGTGAACAAAGATCTTTGTGGCATAATTTTTTAGTAGTTTTTTGATTATTAATTTTTTAAAAAAATAGTTATACTATTTTTAAAAAATTATGTCATTCCATTAAGAACAACTTGCAGATATCATAAAAAAATTACAATACATTAATTTGTAACAGTAGAAAACATTAAATTTCATTGGAAATGGCAAGTGTATAAATACTTTTGTGGTGGTCCACTGTATATATATCTACAAAATTTCCTCTCAGCATGTGCTAAAGGAATGAATTTAACTATTGTCTTTTTGATAAAGTTAAATACTTTAGATGTATAAAATTAAACAAGACAGTATCATTTAAAAATTTATTTTTTGAACGAATTCTACATTTTTAATTAGGAGTGGTCAACCTTTATGGGAAGACTGCAACTATTTGATTAAAAAAAAACTATTGTGCCGCTTCCTACTATTCTAACATAAAAAAAATATGAAAAGGTGAAAAAATGTTACTTATAGGTTTTATTATGATATATTTTCGCAAATAGAATATTTTTTTTTATGTAAGTATTAGAAGTGGAAATTTATAAAAACAGTATAATAACTAAGACTTAAGTACAAAATTAGGTTTTATTGTTAATAAACTTTTTACAGGTACCAAATCAGTTACATTAGGTATGAAATAAAAATGAAACATTAATTCTAAACAATGATTAAATAGTCAATAGAGCAGTTTATATATATTTTGAGAAGGGGAAAAAAAGGAAATTAATGGATATTTTACTAATTTGAGAATTACACAGTTCAAATTCTTTAAACTCAGAGAAATGAAAGAGGTACATGCACTTCAGTGCTTCATTCTGTTGACATCTCTGCTGAAATTTTTCTCAGCACTAGTATCATGTATGTAGTCTTAGTTCATCTTTTGTTTTTCCTTGTCAATATAGGGATATAAGTGATAATTGTGGATGTCTAAATATTAGATATTTCAAATTTTTTATGATCAGCAAGATGCTCACATTGTTCTTTAATTAAATTCCCAACATGAGAAATATTTAGCACTACTGTGTAGGCAGCATTTGTTGAAAGTATACCAGCTTTTCCTCAAATTATAGCTTAAGTTCTAATCATATGCAGTCTGAAAGGAAATTAGATTTAAAAGATGCAATCCAATACAATATTCCCATGAAGATGCTTTGGCTCAAAAAAGGACGAATATCTGTGGTATTGGAAAACACAAAATGTTCTTTGAATTCAATTCTTATGTGAATGAGTAGAATTTAATGTTAAGACACAATGTTCATAATGCTTACCATAAACACAACCCCTTTTCTTTTCATTTAAAAGGATTTAAGCTATAGTTATAAAAGTTAAATAAAATTTCTTTATATTATTGCATGAACTTTTTATTAGTACGCAACAATATATCCACACAAACTGTATCAGAATGCAAACAAGTTTTTAGAAAGCAAACCTACCATATACAGCGAGTTACACTTTCTTCCTGTGCCTCCTCGGTGGTAGTAGTTGTTGAGATAATAGAAAGGTTTGTATCCTCATCTGGTATGGCAACATCAATAGCAGGAGAGGGACATGGAGAGTAACTAGGTGGAGTAGGTGGTGGAGGTGCTCCGTAATTGTGATCCTGAAATGAATAATTAAAACAATCACACAGAGTTCACATTATTACAACCTCATACTGACATCCAGGATAATGCCTTTTGCAGCACAGACAGCATGGCGTAAGTCAATAAAATTACAAAAAGTTGACAGAGGCATCTAGAGTCATGTAAACAGTAGTATGTCTGACAGCAGTAGCAAGGAGCTTCCATACAAGTATTAATGATCCAAAAGAGGTTGTAAAGGTTACAAGCTGCTGAATTCAGGGACCAGAGGGTTACTATAGGGATATAATGCTATTTGTTTATTCCTGTGTTTGGATGAAAAATTTTAATTTCGTGTTTAAAGTGCCTTTTCAATACAAGGAACAAATTACAAGATTGTTATCTTTATATTGGATTAGACTGCAGAAATTGTTAGTATGGCAAGTTACTTGATACAACTTCATCGCAAGCTTTTCTAATCGATTCTAGATACATGGCATGGTCCTGTTGCAAGATCCTATCCTTTTGGGTGCACATGATCAAAAACAGTAGATACAGTCAAAACTCATTGAGTTTACCTTAAATAAGTATGCAAGAGCCCAGGTAATACCATGAAAATACACTGGTGCCCAAAATTAAGAGAATTTGCATATTTTGTTGAATTTCATGAAAAGATTTGAATGAAATGCAAAAATACTGCTTTGAAACAAAGATGCATATCTAATGTGTTGAATACATAAATGCATACATGTGTTTATGCAGAGCTAGCCAATTAATATACAGGACTTATAAGCAAGCATGCCAAAATCTTCATTTTGTCCGACAACATACTTTGCTGAATTTCTTGTTTTTTTCCCAGCAATCAGTTAAATTAAAATTTCAACAGTAAAAATGAGTTAGGTAATGAAGACGATTGTGAGCATGCAAGAAGCAGGCTAGTCTCAAATCCAGATTTGTAGAGAATTCAATTTAACCTCCAGCATCACATTCAACTAATGGAAACAATTTCAGGATACCGAATCTGCCGAAAGAAAGTCTGGGCAAGGTCATCCAAGAGCAACAACAGCCAGAGATCACCACTTCTCCATTATAGTGAGGTGTACCAGAGATGCTATAGTTACTTGAGAGCTGTATATAGTCACAAGAACCTGAGTTTCCAGGGTGACTGTTCGCAGAAGAATTTATGAGAGAGAGCTATTTGTAAGAAGACCTATTGTTTGCATCCCACTCAATTCTGCAAACAGGAGAGTCCAATTAAAACGGTGCAGAGATCATAGTGATTGGACCATGAATCAATGGGTCTCATCTAATGATTCCTGGTTGAGCCTAAGCAGTGTATGTCATACTTTTATTTGGTAAGAGCCAAAGACCTCCCCTCCAATGTCCGAGAAATGCACCATTAAGGCAGCAAAGGCTTAATGGTCTGAAAAGGCATCACATTGGATGGCCGTAAAACACCTCCATGTCTTAGAAAAAGATCCTGTGAAGTATAGGGATGAGGTCTTGAAGTCCTATGTTCACCTTTGCTCTGATGCAGTTGGCCCTGATCCTATTTTAATGGATGACAACAAGAGGCCATATAGAGCTCAGCTGGTCAATAAATTTCTTGAAAGCGAGGATATTTGCCAGATGGATAGGCCAGTCAGATCTCCATCCCTGTACAGCATGCCTGGGATGCTTTGGGGAGGGCAATTACAACTCACAGTCCCAGGCTTGAAAGAGTTGCCGAATGAGGGGGGCAAATTGCCATAGGGACTTATAAATTCCCTTATTTCCAGTATAAAATCACAATGAGAGGCCTGCATATCGGTAAAAGGAAGTCATATCTCCGATTAACCAATTCTTTTTTTTTGTTCTATTCTGCAACTGCTGTTTCATACATTACGACTCTGATGAGTGTTACGCACAATCATGTATGTGCATTATAACCGTTGTGTGGTTATTTATTTTTTTTTTTTTGCTTTATATCAAACCTATCTACATACCAAATTTCATTAAAATCTGTTCAGTATAGTTCTAGAGGTAATTGACCAAATCTTAAAATTCTCTTAATTTTGAACATCAGTTATGCATTTCCCATACCATAATATTGCTACCACCATATTGAGTTTTTCTAGCAAAGGTTGCAAGGTGCTTGTCCTTGGATGTTTCTTATTTGATAAACATGAATGTCTATCCATTCAAAAAAGTAGGGAATGCGACATGTCAGGGGACTAAACTGCAACTGATTGACAAATCTTTGCCAACAAGTAGCAGTCCAATTCTGATACTGTTGAGTAAATTGTTTACGCAACTAAGACATCATGGGTGTTGTGACCACATCCATCTACTACAATACATATATCCTAGAATGGGTGGAAATCCCTCTCATTATTATACTTTAAATAAGTTGCCTTACCTAAGTAAAAATGAGAGGGAGAAGGGAGAGAAGTTTCAATCAAAAAATTTTTTTCACTACTTCTTGTCAATTTTTTTATACATTATCTATTCTACCAATACTGTAATGCTTTTTAAATCCATATGTGAAATTTGTGATTTAAAGCAAGAAAAAAACTTTAAATTCAAAATATTTATTATTCATACAAAAGGCTGAAAGCATTTTTTTTTCTCTCTGTAAAATTAACAATATTTTAGACATTTTTACTTAATTATTTAACCTTTAATAAACAAAATTTAATAGATGGTAAACCTATTTTACATTTTGAATAACTAACATTAAATGTGGACCTATAATTGAATATAATTTATGTATTCAAATAATGTACTTTACAGTCAAATTTTTGAGAAAATTTGAGTACTGGTTTTAATAAGAAGAATTACCCAGATATTGCCATCTCTTACTTCAGCATTTCACACTTATTAAAATGCTTCCTTCCTAAGTTTGATACAGCATTTTATTACTTGTATGTGATGGGGAAAATAGGGAATTTGCATTTGAGTTATTTATTACACTAAAAAACCTTGCAGGAAAGATAATGCAATCGCAACTGTTGCATGAACCAAACGTTCATAACTAATCATGTGTTTTGAATAACCAATGTTGTATTTTACTTGGAATGTGAAACAAGAAAAAATTAAAAATAAAAGTTTTCTAATTATTACATGACAATTATTTTGTGTTTTACTTCCCATAATAAATTCGGTATTATTTATAATCAACTGGAAAAAAATACAAAATTCGTTTGAAAAATGGTTATTTAACTGCCACAAGTAGAAATGGGTATGTATAAAATGTTGGTAGATTTAGTGTTAAGCAAAAACTATAAACATTATATAATTATCCAATAAAATCATTACCAATTGCTGCCTTTCTTTCTAAAACACAATTCTGAAGTTCTAAAGCTGAAATAGAAGAAATATCAAAACTCTTACAAAAATACTTTAGAATTTATTTTTTTATGTCTAGTAGAAAAAGGAGGGATAACATTTTATCCCAATCCCAAAGTAATCATGAAATAAACATATTGAAGTTTATGAAAAGTTAATACATTAAGTCCTTATCTACCAAAATAATTCACTGTTACTGCCATTTTTTTTCTAAGTGTTTAGGAAAAATTATTCTGTAAAGGCAATGAAGTTAAATCAAAATAATTTACTTCTTAATACTTCACTTTAATAAATATATATATATATATGTTTCAGTGTTTATTTCAATGGAAATAAATACTGAACAGTGTATTTAGAAGAGAGTTACCAAATTATTACATTTGTTTGAATTTTCAAAAATCTAATTAAAATATACCTGATATGGTAGACCAAAGTAACACTGTGAAGATTTAACATCTTTTAAAGTAGTTGCAAACACAGAATTTGATGTAGCAATATCAATTATGGAACTCTCATCATCAGTCATCCCTGGCAAATCAGAATGTCTGAAACAAATAATTTTTTAAACAGTAAAATATGAGTTTGTCACATAAAGAAAAAAAAATCTGCAACTTAAATATTACACCATTAATTAACTTTACCAAATCAAAAGATGTCGCCAATTCAAAAGGCAATGCCAAAAGTTGGCACCTTTTTCTTGTATTTGAATATGCTAGTGAACGGTTTTTCAGGACTGGCTGAATATTGCAGCTTTTGGTGACATCTTTTGATTTAATAAAATTTGATGGTGGTACAACATGCAAGTACCAAAAAATATGAATTATGTTTAAAGTAAAATCCTATGGTTTGATTACAAGAAAAAAAAATAAGCTTAAAAATTTTAAATTATTCGTCCCAATAAAAACAAATTGATCTGTACAATCAATATAAATTTATTAATAATAAGAGTCCACGAAAGTGTATTAATTATTTGAAGACAAACAAAATTTACATTTTCAATATAATTTTTCATTGTAATTTTAAACTACTTTTAAATCACTAACAATTTAAAAAAAGTAAATTAACGTAATATAGAATATTACTTCCCAAGGATAAGACAAAAATGTAATGTAAAAATAGTAGCTTTATTTAAAACAAAGATAAATAACATTCCTAACATAATACATGCATGAAAAGAAAATTAACATAAGTAGTAGGCAATACTTAAACTACAAAAGATATAAATACACTGCTAGCCACCGTAAATGCAACACCCTGAAGGAAGCATGCAAATAACATGGAATTTACAACATGCATTAGTGGAGGTGAGATATGCAAGTGATTAGAATTTCAGCGCAGACCCACATCACGTGCGCCTGTGGCGTCACCTCAAAGAGCTATTTAAGACTTGCGAGATTTTGACGATTTCAAGTTCGGTAATTGTGGTTTTTCAAAAAATGATCAGTTATGTCTCGCAGAAAACAGCGATCAGCTTTTGATCAAGTATCCGAGTTCGACAGAGGAAGAACAGTGGCCTACCGAGATTGTGGATTATCTTTCAGGGAAATCGGTAGTCGTGTTGGACGAAACCAAACAACTGTAATGCGGATATGTGACCGTTGGATGCAGGAGGGTATGGCGGACTGATGTGTTGATCGCATTCACCTCAGTGCACCACTTCACGTGAGGACAGGCAAATTGTGCGCATTGCACTGACGGATAGCTCAGTATCATCACAAACCATAGTACAGCACATTGAGTCTGTAACGCATCATTCAGTGTCTGCGCATACCATTTGACGCCATTTACAGTAGAGTGGTCTGTCCGCAAGACATCCATTGCTTGGTCTACCCTTGATGCAGAACCACAGATGTTTCTGTCACCAATGGTGAGATGAAAGAAGGATGTGGATGGCAGAATGGAATGAAGTTGTCTTTACTGACGATTCACGCATCTGTCTGCAACACCACAATGGTCGGATTCTAGTCTGGAGACACCGTGGAGACAGGATGCTGAATAGCTGCGTTATGCACCGCCACAATGGTCCTGCACCGCGTATTATGGTATGGGGTGGTATTGGATATCACTCTCGTACTCCTCTAGTACGCATTGCCGGTACTTCAAAAAGCCAGTGCTACATCTCTGAGGTGATGGAGCCAGTTATCCTTCCTTACATTCAGGGCTTGGCCAAAGCCATATTTCAACAGGATAATGCACGACCACACGTGGCACGCAATGTCCAAAGGTTCTTCGTCAACCACCAGATTGAATTGCTTCCCTGGCTGACTAGCTCTCCGCATCTTTCGCCGATAGAAAACAAGGTGGTCCATGGTAGCTCAACGATTAACCCATATTACACCCCCCAACTACCCCACATGATCAACTTTGGCAATGTGGAAGCTGCTTGGTCTGCTGTACCCCAAGAATACATCCAAAGTCTCTTTGAATCAATGCCGAGGAGTGTGGCAGCTGTGATCTCCAACAATGGCGGCTACTCTGGCTACTGATTCTGGCAGGAACCACACTTCACAGAAGTCTATAAATTTAATCATTTGACACTGGGTCAACATGTTATCTACAAAATAAATTTTGTTGTGCTATCTCTTGTCTCTCTTGGTGTTGCAGTTACGGTGGCCACAGCAGTGTAATAGTAAAAAATTAAAGAAAAATATTGTTTTAATTAAAAATGAATAATTTTCAAACTAATAAACATTAGCAATAAGCATGGTTGAGCAATTTCCCAAATCAAGAATAAGATAATAAATATTTAGATCATACTTTGCTTGTAGGTTAGCTCTAAAAGTATAGCAGCAACTTTTAATCTGCAGTGCAGCAAGACAGTGACATCAGCCGATTATGCATTAGATCATACAGAAAGTCCTGCAGTTTTTCCAAATGAATCGTGATTTTGCCAGGCTATTAAGCTAACGCTTATAAGGAATGTTTATGCATGGCATAGATATGAACATTCTGACCTGTTAGTTTTGCGAATTCTTACATATGCAGCAACATAACTTTCCTTTGGTGCAGTGTTAAGAATAGAGAACCAAAATGTTCACTTTCATTTAATTATGCTTTTATTCTAAGAAAGGTAAATATGTTAGTAAAACTGCTCATAAAATCGTAAAATTTATGAAGAACATGGACAATGTGCTGTTTCAGATTACATAGTTCAAAAGTTATTTGAGAACTTTAAACGCAAAAATTTCAGCTTCAAAAATGATGCATCCTCTATGGACAACCATCTACCGCAAAGGAAAATATCACTGAAAATCCACGTATTACACAGACTAGGAACTCCAAAAAGTACAGTGCAATATCATTTAAAGACACTATGATAGCTTAACCTCCAATGGCATCCCATCTTAATGCCACAGAATAAGCTTGCTCAGATTTTGGCATGCATGTCAGAATTCTTCATTTAATTCATTGCTGAAATTAAATTCAGAAATTTCTCTCATAAAACTATTTGTTAGCAATGATTAGATATTATATTCACCAAACCTAACCCCTTCAGATCTATAACTTTTTAAGTTACTTATAAATTCTTCGAATGGTCAGAAGGTCACTTTTTTAAGACAGTCAAACAGCACCTTGATAACTTCTTCACAATAAACCTGCTGAATTTTATTAAAAAAGAATGAATTTTCAGCAGCTGGAATGATGGCAAAGTCAAGAAAATTTTTTTAATGATTTTTATATTCAACAAAGTTTTATCATATTTATATACACTGATTTATCATTAAAAAAAATCACATAACTTTCCAGATGATCTGATATCTTGTTCTCAATTTGTGAAGTTGCGAAAAAACTCCATAAGCCACTGTGACATCACACACACACACTTATCTTAATACTAAGCCATTATTATAGCCAGCACACATTCAAAAAAAGTACATTAAATACATACTCATTTCCAGGAACCATTTCCAATTCCACTGAAGCTTTTGAGCGACATGGGGCATTTGAAGGCACAGCACCACCAGACTGAATAAATGATGAAGAATTAAACTGTATAATAATACTCATATTAAGCTACAGGTTGACAAACACTGCAGCATGCTGCTTGCAATCTAGGTAAAAGTAGACATGGTAAAAAAAAGGGGGGACATTAGTCACTTGGATGTTTGTCTCGTTTTTTCACCCGGTCACGATAAAACTCTAAGATTCTGAGATGAAGTCGGCTCCAAGAGCATTTTGAATGCAAAGTTGGCATGGCCAAGGAATGCACCTAAACATAAAGAATACAATATATGACATCACATTTATATTATAAGCATTAAGAAAAATATGCCAAGATCTTATTACATAAATTTGTGTACATTATATTCCATCATAAAAAATATACCGTAAAATCTGGTGTATAACGTGCACTTATACTTTCAAGCAGCATTTTTTTATTTTTTGGTATATTCGCTGTATAGCGCGCACCTACTTTTTACAAAGAATCCCGAAATGTACGTATGCAATACTGTTACGATTTGAAGCAATTTATTCAAGGTATTATCCCAAAAGCTTTAGAAAAAATAGTATACTTCTGGAATTACAGCCCTTTAAGTTCATAAGAAATATCATTTCTTTCAAATAAACATATTTCGATATATGTAGAAGTCAATCCTTTTTTTATGCTCATCTCTTTTTCTTATCTTTAGAGTTCTTATTTTCATACCCGGCGTATAACGCGCACCCTTGAATTTCGATCTTATTTTTTGTGTTAAAAGTGCGCGTTATACACCAGATTTTACGGTATATATTTGAACATGAAAAATTTATTTTTAATTACTTTATTGTAGTTGAAAATTCTTTTACTTTTCTTTTTAAATGCATCTTTCCAATTTCACTGAAAACTTAATTACTTAAATCAACTGAATTACAATTTTTTAATGAATGCTTCTTTAATATTTACAAATAGTTTTAAATAAAATAAATAACACTTTTTATCATTGCCTCCAGAATACTCTAGGACAGTGGTTGCTAAACTTATGAAGCATTTGAGCTAGCATACTATTTTTAAATCCTACTGTGATACCAAACAAATTAACTACCAACATTAAAAAAAAAAATCTTCATTTTGTTTATTGCCCGTAAGCTTGCATTCTAGTAAATATGAAATAAGTTTAATTAAAGTATATAGAACAAAAAGTGCATTCAGAATTGAATGTAGTAAGAGATTGTTTTTATCAGACTTATAAACTTTAATGAGAAGAATGAAACTTCTTTGTCACAAAAAAAACTATTAATGATGAGAGAATACAAAGTGGTTGCCATTCAAATAGTTGTTCAAGGATTCATCGATGAGTCTTCTGTATTCTTATTTTTAATAAATTGCACATACTGGAAAAAGAAATCTAGCATATATATATATATATATATATATATATATATATAGCTAAACACTGTCTTAAGTTTGAGAAGATTCTAAATATTTCCATAGCTTGAAGAAAACAATTTTACTCCTTAACCATTTTGAAAATTAATCAGTTTCAAATCCACTGTAGCATTTTCTAGAAAATCAAAATTTTCATGACACAAGTAAAAAACACTCTTCAGCCTTAATCTCTATAAAAAGTGGACAAACTTTGCAACAATTGAAATCCTTTAGAATTATCAGAAGCATTTCTTGAATTCAATTTTCAAATCTGAAATAATTATTTAAAGTGGTAGCTCAAAGGAGAAATCAAGGTTAGCCAACCAAAGCATTAAAGTGATCTTTCAAAAATGTCCCCAAGAGCTACTAGAAGCTCACGATCAACAGTTTGGTAATCACTGTTCTAGGACAAGACATTTACATTTTTCACTAAAAAATAAAAAGTTTTCTAACAAGATATTAATCATATTTATACTTGTAGATACAGCACAAAAAGTGTAAATGAAATGAAAAAGTATGTAAAATCTCTGGGTTAAAAAATATCTTGTATATATTAAAATATATTTTAGGAATCAATAACATTCATGAAGAGAAAAACTACTTAGATTTTATCTTTTTCATAAATCGATAAAGATTACAAAATTCTAGAATTATGTATATTTATCATATTTTATAATGATTTTATACTTAGTGAGAGCTGCTTTTTTAGAGATTAACATTTTTATATAATTTCATGTTAATAAAAAACCAAATGGTAATAATTGAGATAACATATAATGAATAATGCCTCAGAAATACAAGTATTTTTGGGGCTAATCATATTATGCATTTCAAGCATCAAACAGGAGCAGTTGGCTTAGTTCTTTCCCAAAACTTCTGGATTGATATAAGACATTTTTTTTAACTTGGCACATTTTTATTAAATTTCTGTTGATAAAATGTGTAAATATTTTTAGTACATTTACCAGAATATCAAATAAAAAAAATCTTTTTAAAAAAAATTGCTTTACTTAGTGCATGCAAAATGAATTTAAACAAATTAAAAGTTTATTACACTGGAGAATAAAATGCTTGCCATTTACAGTGTCACCTAGCATTACTCTCGATCACCAAACAAAGGATTGTGAAAATTGGTGTATCGATCACAAAATTCTTAAAACTGCATACTGCAAAATGTTTGTACCTGCCAACTAGTAAATTAGAAGATTTATAATCATTCCTTAAAATCAAAAAATGAAATAGTTCCATCCATTACATTACATATGTATTTACCTAAAAAAAGTGCATTAATTAGAAAAGCAACACAGAAATATTTTCGAATTTTAAAACAGATCTTCCAAAAGACCATCAGGAAATAATTTTTTATTTTTAAATAAGTTTTAGCCCATTTCCATCAATTATGCCATACACTTAATCCTGTTATCTTTTGGTTCTCCTTATTATATATAAGGAGAACCAAAAGATAACAGGATTAAGTGTATGGCAGTTTCTAGGTGTAGAAGAGAATTAATTCCCCATCTAGAAGGGGCTCTAGTAAAGACCTTCCTAAACCAATTGCCCATGTGGCATCCGCATAAGTGAAAATTTGACCGTAATGTTTTTCTCCACTGTCCTTATTGCCATCTGCAATAGATTTGAAGGAAAAAAGTGTATTTGAAAGTTTGTTTACTGTTTGAAAAACAAATTGACAGTAGGACACCAAAATGCTTCAACAGGTTTCCAAGAAGGAAGCTATGCAATGTTTATACAAGTCTTAGAGTGCTTTGGACACTTTGAATGTGACAATATGAGAATTATGATCTTGTTTGTTCTGGGCATCCTTCTAAATCTTGAAGAAACAAAAGCATTACAAATCCCCCCTCCCATATTAATGAGGATCATCATTTCACGATTATCAAAATTTCAGAACCAGACAGGAGTTGGAGCTCGTTTCAAAGGATTTAGACAGATGAGTAGCATTGCAGGGAAATTTTTTCCTTGCCTGTTCACACACAATCTAAAAACTATTCATCTGAATTTGAGCCTAGACTAAAAAATCAGATTGAAAGCAAGTCAAATTGTTTGACTAGTCATTACACGTGATAACGATTTGTTACAGTGTTACTGATATGACCCCCAGACCAAGCAAATCTACCTGTGGCAGATACAGATTTCTTTCATGGAAGAGGTTTACATTCTAAAAAACTCGCAGGTGAAAGTGCTGAGGGTAATGTGTGTGTGTCTCTGGTAATAATTAAAAATAAGTTGGTCTAGGGGGTTATATCCCCCTTTGTATACACCATTGGAGTCTAGGCAGCAGAAGTTCCCGTTTCTCTTGACAAAAAAAAAAGTAAGACTTGTGTGTCAAATGTTGAAACCCAGTAGATGAGTGGTAGCATACCGCGCTTCCACGCCCCAGGTTCAAATCCCGGGGTGAGCAAGGTCAATTCAGCCTTTCATCCCCGCAAAGGGTCGATATACGAGTACCAAGCATGCTTGGAAACTAAACACCGAGGGTTTTACGTCAAGACTGACTGGAACATCTGCTCAAGCACCTCAGTGCCCAAGGTCACAAAAACAGAGTTGGGCTCAGTAGGCCTTGGCTCTTATGGGTTGTTGGGCCACCGAGTTTAGTTTAGTCAGTCAAATGTGATGATAATCATTGCATTTTTTTTTATGTTCATAGAATTGTGTACCAAAAGTTTATACCCCCTTATCAAACCATGAACCAACACTTTTATTTAGAAAGTTTTAAAATGTTTGTGGAATGATATGCAGAGGAAACACCAGAAACTCTGGTGACCAAGTGACTGGTTCCTCCACCACGGCAATGTCCCAGCACACACAGCCTTGTTTGTGAACCACTATTTGGGTCCTCAGGGGTGGACTATAATTCCTTCCCCAACACCTCCACATTCACTAGACCTAGCTTCACTCGATTTTTCTAATCCTGAAAATGTACAAAATGTAAAAGTGAAGTGTTTTGATGATGCGGAGGCTGTAAAAATCGCTTCACCACAGGAAATGGTCGATTATCAAAGTAAAAAAATCCCAGAATGTAGCGAATAATAGGAAAGAGGAGGTCAAGTGCACAGATTTAAATGGAGAACACTTGAAAGAAAACTGAAGGTATTTTGTAAAAACTTAATAAATTAAGTTTTCAGAGCAAAAGTCCTTTTATTTTTGAACCCCCCCCCCTCATGCATATGAAAGTGAAATATATTGGGAGGCTGGAGACCTATATAAACAGACTGCAGACGTGATTTGGTTTTATTTATATATTATTTTAATCTTTTATATATCATGATTCTAATTTTTCTTTTCATGTAATTCTTCTTTGAACAGAGTTTTTAGTGTACGATTTTGAATTATGTGTGTTCCATAGATTGAAGTATAACAGAATTTTTTTGACTACAGTATAGCATAAGGATACTTGTCTCAATATTTGCCAGCTGCATTAGAAATAAAAAATATGAAAACAATAAGAATATAACAAAAATACTACATACACAAGTTCACAAAAAAATAACTACAATATATCCAATAATTGTTTAACTTTTTTTATTGAAATTTTATTTTTTTTTCTTAGATAGGACAAACTATTATTTTGTTTTGGCATCTTTTATTAGCATTTAAGTATGAGAGGGGATGAGGAACTCACACATAAGACTGAAGCATAAATTAACAGTAATATAGATTTGTCTGTAAAATGACATTGTTAGGAGAAAAAAAAACCAGTCTAATGACTATTTCTGCATCAGGTTAGACATTAACATAACACATGAGAATAATCACTTGTCATTGTATCATGTTCAAATTTGAATTGAGATGCAGAATGAAAAGTAATAAAATTTATATATGTAATTAAAAATATTGACATTCAAAGCCATTTGATGATAATTCATTTAAAAGTTGTATGCACAGGTTAACATAATGAAATCCAAAATTTAGTCGATCTACATGCCAAATTTTGCTTTCCAACTTTGTTGCAAGACAAATCAGATTATTTTCTACAGCAGAAATAAATTCAGAGAACTGGTACTAAACAGGTCTTGAATTCATGTAAACTTATTTTGAAATTATTTCAGAAAAAAGGCTGTGATATAAGTATTCTTTAAAAATAGATTTTAAATCTTGAGAGAAATCAAATCCAACTGAGAACAAAAACTGCTGCAATATGTAGAAACAATCCTTATTCTTACATTTATTTATTCACTTTTTTCATCAGCATACAGTTAAGTTTCTTTAAGAAAATTTTTTCCTCATGGATTTCAAAAGATACATATTTTCTCAAAAGGAAGACATTCAAGATTTCAGCTTTTCGAAAATGTCATAAGTAAAGCTAGTTTCACTAAAAAAATATTACAATTTCGTGTTTTATGGATTTCTTTTGGCGATTCAAATGTACTTTTTAGAAAATTACCAATAAGTCATCATTTACTGATTTTATAAATATATAAACCAAAAATAAGTATTCAACTTCCATATCCTCATAACATAATTATTTTGAAAAACCTTACTTTTACTGGATAAAAGTTAATAACATTAACTTCAATCATTATATATTCTACAACTTAATTCAGTTTAGGATTCAGATACAAGCCCTATGAATAATGTAGTGAATCCACAGAGTAATTGGTGCTTGGTTTCAAAAAAGTGACTGCACTCCAATGTAACAACCAGGCACAGAAGACTATTGCCAGTGAAGACACTAATGTGTGTGGATTAAATCCATTCCAAAATATTTTCATACGTAAAAGTATTAAGGATCCGAAATAAGTCTCAAGCCTTCATGCACTCAGTGATATTTTCACAAAAGAAAAATCTTCTGCAATGTTAACACTTTTCATGAACGATATCAAATACTGTGGCATATAAGAGGGTAAGGATTGAGGGTTCACAGACCAACAGATTTTTAAATTTTTCCACAAGAATTACCCCTTGGTGGTTTTGCCTGCTTTTAGAATGTATTCCCCCCCCATAAAAAGATCTCTGTATGCTACTGATAAAAAATATGTATTATTAACAATAGTCTCTTCCAGTCGCTGCAACCCACCTTAAAAAATAGGAAGAAAATGTTTGGCTCCATCAATTTTCCAGAAAAGAAATCACTAGTTCTGCCAACCCTAGGGTAACAACCAACTCCAAAACGGCATTTAAAATTTACTTGGCAGCAAGCACTCCATGTGTGTGTGCCTACAGTTGCCCACTCCATCATTAATTTCTCTAGACATAAAATCAAATTTCAAATAGATGTCATCAAATTTATGATATTTTTGCTTCGTCCCAGTTATGCCCCATTGTGATTAAAGAAATGAAAACTGAATCACTAAAAAGTCAAGAATCACAAAACTATTTATTCAAAACTACAAGTTTGAACTAATGCAACACCACACAAAACCAGTACTTAAAGACGTACATCATAAATCACTGAAAAAATTCAGAGTTAAAAAATCTGAAAGAATGTCATCCAGTATTAAATTAGAGTTCATGATTTATTTTATTTATAGATTTATAACAGCTGCCTTATATGTTGCATACTACTACACTGAATGAAAAAAATAATTGAAAAAAGCTTCTGAAGTATTCTGTACTACTCGAGATGCAAATACTTAGTAAACTACTAGGTTGAAAAATACCCATAAAAATTTATTACAGCAATTCTAAAAACTCATCTTATACAAATAACATCTACAAACAAGCAAAAGTTTAACTTCCATTAGTATCAATCATAATATTAACTCTCTTCCTAAATTAATTTTTTAAGAATTAAGAATCTTATTCCCACATGCCAGTTCAAAGATTTTTTTTTTTTTTAATTGTCGTGTAGAATCCTCTCATACCTAATAACCTCTTAACCTTAAAAAAAATGCATTAAAATAACTATTTTTTAAAAAAACTTTATACCCAAAAAATTTAATCCGATAAAATATACTTATTTTTTAAAAAATCTTGAGCCCAGATGTTCCGAATTGCCTAGTTCTCTTACTCATAAATAACAATGCAAATACATCTGAAAAAACTATTTAAAGTGTATCAAACTGAAAAAAAATTAAACCAGTTATCACCAAATTCCAAAAAGGCTGTTTTTGAATTCACGATTTGAATTTCAAAAAAAAATCAATAAGCGCGTCAAAGAAATTCCTTAATATAATTAAATAACTATCAGATTTATGATACAATTTTAACTGCAATAACTGCAGATTTTCAATCATTACTATGGCGGTTTTTATTGATGGAAGTTTACACCTATACCATTCTATTAAGGATGCAAAACGATTATGCTTAAAAAAAACACCTTATTACATATAAATAGGAAAGATCATAAATGATATAAAATTAAATCTTAATACTTTGACAAATTATTTCACTCTGCAAACATTTTTTTCTATTTGATTATCAATTTATTACTGTGAAAGCATTACCATACTCTTTAAATTGTAAGTCCTAATAAATAAAAGGCCGAGCTATTTCAAAAGAACAATCAATAGTTTCGGAATCATATTTTTTAAATATAAAAGAAATTTTATTTCAAAAAGCAATTGATTACTAGTAAAAAAAAGTAGGCGTGAAAATACTACTGCAGATAACACGAATAACGCTGATAAATTATCTACAATAAAACAGCCATGTTTATTTTCTTTCATGGAATAACAAAGCTGACAGAAAACATTCGATTAAAATCAAATATGGCGGTACAATAACTGGCAGAACGATAGCCGAGAGGTCACAAGGGTTGTGCACGCGCTTCCCTTACACACATAATCCATACATGAAGGTGCAAACGAGTTTCGACGGAGATAGAAAGGAGTGACTGCGCATGACAGTCCGCGAAACCTTTACGGGACTGTCAGTATATTAAAAATAAAATGACTGCGTATTAGAAAAGTTGTACAAGGATAACTGATACTGGATCACTCGCAGAATTTATTTTACAAGATGCAACTTTTGGAGCAAACAGTAATTCAACAGTAAATTACTTAAAAAGAAAAATATGAATTCATAAACTTAAAACGTGTTGCCCTCACACCAGTAAAAATTGTTCCTACTCTTAAAAGTTATACACAAACTATTTTTATAAATAACAAATACACGAAGATTAATGACCAACCAGCATAAAAAATGTTTCGACACATGATTTAGAATATAAGGGTACTTTCAAATAGAATTGTGTAGAGCATGGGTGTCAAACTCAAAAGTTAACTTGAGTCAAACAAACAAGATTTAACTTTAGGTGGGCCACAAAAAAATCAATATTCATAGAAACGTAGGTTTCTTTCAAATAATACATTATAATAAACATAAACAAGAAAATTTAACGTTTACGTCCTGACATTTGACACAACTCTCCTCTGCTACTATCTTTCTCATTTCAACAGAAAAATTTTGATATTTTATTATATAATATTGTGTGCCGATATACAGGCAGGGACGCAAAAATATTCATTGTGGCCCGCGAGTTAGACATTCCTGGTGTAGTGTTGGGGAAAAATACTAACTAGAACAGCCAATTTTTCAACAATTTCGTTCATTGGTTTAATTTTAAAAGCACCAACTTCCGGAGAATTCTAATTAAATTAAGTTCTCTCTGAGAATAGGACATATAATTGGTGATTTCTTTACAAATATAACTGCTAATATGCATATCTACAATTCTACAAGAATGATTAACACAAATTTTTGTGGAATAAATGTATAATGTTTGATTCAAGAACTGTTACATTTTTTCGTATTCAATGATACATTACAATAAACTGAATATTAAAATTTTGATTTAGGTATTATTAATATGAAATTTTGTATTATTTAACTTTCAGCATGTAATTTTTTTATACCTCACGGAAAATTTTAAATAAACAATTATTAAACAATAGTTAATTTAAAACATATCATGATCCAAAAAATAAGTTTAATTATACAAAACTTAATATAAAGAGCACCTAAATTCTAAATATTTAGCATTCGAAGTCTTTGGTAAATTTTCAACAAATCAAACTAATTTATAGACAGTCCCTCAAAACCGATACGAAGTGGGCGAGTCTTCACTGCAATTTTTTAGTACATGTACAATATTTGGACTAAACTGCGCATGCGTCAGTTCAGGATGCGTTATTATGGCGGAACTCGTTGAAAGATGTCATGGAAAGCTAGCCTGGACGAAAATCAGCCATTTTGCAACAGGGTATGGTATGGTGTGTAACAAAAAAATAAACATAAGGACTTTGGACAACTGCCAAGCGTTATAAAGCACTCGTAATGATAGCTTTAGAAAGAAGATCATTAACTGTTTCAAACGTGTTGTATAACGCAACTTATTTACATTTAATATCCTCAATCTTTAGTTTACTCTTCGCCCTTAGTTACAATTTCTATAATTTTTAGTTATTAAAGATACGGCTAACAATCAAATTGTCTTATTCCTTGAAAAGTCAATTAGACCATGAAGTGTACATGTTAATTCTAGTAGTTATGATTTTTTTTTTTTTTTGATTTTTCATATTTGTAAATTACTTACAAATGTTAGATTTAATTTAATATACGGCATACATATGAATTTTGCAGAAAAGAACCTGAACTGATATTTGTCCTATATTTTCTCATGATTTATCAAGTTAATATCTTGATATTTAAATCTACACATTTAATGCTTTTCTTCATAAAAATATCAAAAAATTCATAGCTGGTAAGCTTACTACTTGTGCTTTATACCGAAACAAGATAAAACTAATAACCGATATACTCCTCTTAAATTTAATTTAATATATAAGAGATTTAAAAAATATGTCAAAATAAGCTTTAACTATTAATAAAAAAATGTGTGATGAGCATAGGTTATTCACCTTCACCAAATTTGTTATCACTAAAAAAAATGTAATCTGAAAAAAAATTAAATATGAATTGAAATTTAAAAGGGAAAAATAGAATTTTTTTTTCTACTTAAAGCTTTTATTCATTACACTAGCTAAAAATGTTTTTGTTTCCAAGGAATATACCAAAACTTCTTTTTACTCCATAAAGTTTTGAGTCACAAACATGTATCTTGTAATCAAAAAATGAAAAGCACAGCAATGGATCTTTACATATAAAAAAAGTGCAATGGATTAGAATGCAATAAAATTCCCCTGATAATAAAAAGACTTTCATTTATGCTGAAATGAAACTGTTTAAAATTATTTTATAATTTATTTATATTGGTGATTGAGAAATTCAGAAATTGGTTTTATTAATAAAAAGAGATATTTTCATAGCATACAATTTTGTAATATAACTTAATTCAGCATATTGCATTTTATACATTTATATATAATAACCATTTGATAAAATTAAATTTACCTTAGGCAGTGGAGAAAGTTACCAACAGCTAATTCTTCTTTACAGAATTTTTATTCAATATGACAGTTCGACAATTGACAAATAGGGGATGAATAAGTATGAAAACAAAATAGGATCCAAGAATACAATTAATTTTATTACAATAAATTTCAGTGTTATGTTAACATATGCATGCATATTTTTGCCCTCAAAAAAATTTCACAAATATCCATTTTACTATTGCATCAATTTCCCTAATTATGCTTATATTAAATTAGCTTTAATAGGTAAAATCTCAGGAAAATAAGCATATTAAGATCTAAAAATCACAAGAAAAGATTATACCAAAAACAAAACTAAAAATTTTACAACAACATAATTTTCATAAAAAATTATTATATCAATGCAATTATCTAAAAGATTCAGAAATAAGACAATATTTATAACTAGTAGAAATTTTGTTCACTACAACTACTCAAAAGATTTTTTTTCATTAAAAAAAGGAACCACACAATGTACTATACAAAACTAAAAAAGTGATGATTATCAAAAATGGTAATTTAAATAACTGTGTTTTTCCCTAATTTACTAAATAAATTTGTAAATCATCACTTTTGGTATTAATAATCCAAAAAATAAAAATATATACTATACATTTCAATTGTTATTGCGAGACAAACACAATAACTTATTTGATTTACCAACTGCATTTAAGTCCAAAATGTATTCAACAATAAACTGGAGAATTTAAAATTCACGATTAATAAATTTAATAAACGAAAAATTATCAGAACATTACTTTTAAGCTAAATATATAAACAATATCACAAGAAGTTATCAAGAAAAATCTCATTTTTGATTTCTAAGAATAAAAATTCACGAACTACTAACCTGTCAAATGAGCGGCAGGAAGCACATAATGTTCTCATTTCAAGTGAAAAATGCATAGAATCAAGTTGGTTTTGAAATTCGAATTTGAACAGATGTATTACATTTATCCATTATGGAATAAATGATCACTATTTTTATAGAAAATTTCTAAACCATGTTTTGACATGACACTGAAAAAACCGCAATAAAATTCAAGAATCTACATATATACATACAAATATTCTTGAATTTTCAACATCTCGTTATCTGCAACAGTAAAATTCATATTCTTAGTATGATTTCACTGAATAAGATAATTTAATCACAGTTTTCAAGTTAAGAGATGAAAATTAACAAATGTAAACAAACACATGAAGGAGAGCTTATATGCGATACTGTCACATAAATTTAAAAATCAGTGCTACCCAACACCTTTAAAAGTATCAGTTAGGTTGTAATACTTAAATTCAGTCGCATAACAAGCAGAAAAATTTAGAACGCAGGACAGATGCACACAACAACATTCCAATCGGCAGACGCAGGTAGCCATTTAAAAATTTTCAAAACTACGGGGAAGCCAAACTTGTTTCAAAACATCGTAGTTGCAGATGGCAAACCTCAAGTACCTATTTTAAAAAAAATTAATAATACTTTAACGTGCTTAAAATAGAAATTTAACTCCCTCCGAAATTTTAAAAGTCAAATAATCAATCAAATAATTTTTGGAACCTTAAAAAAAGGATAGTTTTTAACTTTTTATTATAAAATGAAAGTAAATGAATCAATATATATAAACTAAAATTTTGTAAGTGTTTTTATTTATGAATGACGATTTTCAATGAAACACTAAAATCTGGAGTATAATTTATAAAACCTTGTTAGAAAAGCCTTAACCATTTGGAAATCATCCAAAGATAAGAATTAGTACCTTGAATTGGCAACATATGGTTTTAGCAGACAAATCTTTTTTTGTGAAACGTAAATAATGTGATAAATCTATTTTTAAATTTGAAAGAAAAAATGATATTTAAGTTTTGTATTTATCTTCTTTTTAAATTTCTAATAGCAGATGCTCTAAAATTCGAAGAAATAACAAATGAAGTATTTCCTCTTGGAGAAGATATTGGCATAATTGCTGCTTTTGGTCATTTTAATTCTGATGAATATACAGATGTCATATCTTTACAACAAGGAGGGAATAAATTACAGCTTCTGAGGGGTAGCGAAAATCGACCGTATTTTCAGACATCATTAAACTGTTCATTCGGAAATGTAATCACCAGTGTTGTTCCTGGAGATTATAATGGAGATTCAGCACTTGATCTCTTGATTACTCTTTCAAGAGTCAATGATGGAAACGACGTTAAAGTACTGTGGGGAGTAAATGGGACAATTGATTGCAAATCTGACATCCTGTTTAGTCTTTCTAACCAGCCATTTGTTGTTGATTTTAATGGTGACATGATACCCGATATTATCGGTGATGATTTAGATGGTAAAAGATACGTCTGGATATCATCTTTGGAGAAGAAATTTTCTAATCACAGTCTGTCGGCAAAAGTTCGTCAAAGAATGAGAAAAATTCACTCTTCCGGTTTAATTGACCTAAATAATGATATGGCCCCTGATATTTTAATAACAGGCGAATATTATCTAGAACCCTGGATAAATAATGGGGGAAAATATGTTTTTGATGAAACTGCTAAGATTTCTTATAAAAATGCTTCCTATAAATGGCAATCTACTTTTGTTGACATGAATTTAGATGGAAAGTTAGATCATATAATGCCTGTTTGTTTTGACCGTAAATGTCAAGAATCAGCAGTACTTATTTGGAATAACAATAATTCTGAATGGGAAACTTTATTGAATGATTTTAAAAATCCTAATGATGGCGTAGTTTGGGGATTTAAATTGCCCATTGGATCTACATTAGTAATGGCTGCACTCCCTGTCACCTTAAGAGCAGGTGATGTAGATATGGATGGTTATCCAGATTTTGTAACTGTTCTACAATCTAAAAAAACTGCAACTGATGCAAGAGCCGTTCTTATGAAAAATGTACCATGCAATAACTGCTCCAGTGGTAGAACTATAGAAATCAATTGGAATGTCCCAGGTCTTAGTGACATTCCTGATGCACAAATAGCTGCCTTCTTTGATTTATTTGAGGATGGTACTTTAGATATTCTTGTGTCAAGCAATACAAAACAAGAATGGAAAATACATGCATTGAGAAATACAGAAATTTTTGACTCGTGTTTCCTTAAAGTATTGGTCCTTCATGGCTTATGTCATCATAATTGCACTACAGATCCTTACGGAGTTAACCAACCTGGTCCTTTGGTTAGGTACAACATGACCACTCAGGATGGTAAACCATTGGTGAGCACCTCAATCCAGTTATCACAGTCAGCGCATTTTCCACTCCAACTTCCATATTCCTTATTTGGTCTTGGACAAACTCCAAATTTTATTGATGTGTTGACGGTGTCTGTACCTGCAACATTTAACAAAAGTGTTCACAAACGAGAATGGGTGCAAATTATACCGAATTCTCAAATTGTTGTCATACCTCACCCACCTTATGATGAAAGAAAGTGGGTAAAAAAACTTTTTGTCACGCCTAGTCATCTCGTACTTTTAACTGGCATCGCTTTGGTTGGTACTTGTGTATTTTTAGCCTTGTTAGTAGCTCTTTTACAGTGGAAAGAAAGAAGAGAAGACAAGAAAGAGAAAATGCAAGATGCTTATAGATTTCATTTTGATGCTATGTAATTTTTATATAGATGTATGTGTATAGTATAAACTGAAAAATATATCATATGGTATTCTGAAAATTTTTTTATCTGTGATGGTATTACTAATATTTATGTATTCTTTTTTGGATAATATTGCTAAGGAGAACATTCCATTATTCTTGCATGTGATGAATGTGTAAATAATTTATACTTCTTTTTTTTAGGTAATATATGCAGAATGTAAATCTTTTATTTTTCTTTAAAAATTTATGACCGAGTTTTGAAATAACTTAAAATTGTCTCTTTTATTCTAGTCATTTTCTTTTCTTTATTATGTTTTAAATGGCAAATTAAATATTTTAAATTATATATACATAAGAATATTTGGATTCAAAAATATAGGTTGTTATTGTTCAGTGTAACCAAATGAATGTAAAAATTATAGTTCTGTTTGCAAGGAATTATAAAGTTTTATGATAATAAACTATTTATTATAACTTATTTTATAATGTATTATATATTTATTTGTAATTAATATATACTTTTTTTAAAATTATGCTCACACTTTACTCCTTTGAGCATACAGTACCTAACAGTCCAATAAGTAAAAGAAATTACCTCACTAGTTAGAAGAGTCTTAAAAAAACCCCCAAAGTTTCAGAAAAAAAAAAGATGCCTACCAGTCATTAAAGTTAAAGTACAAGTCTAAATTTAAATAGGTGAGAGTGTAAATAATCATTGTTAGTCTTAAATCAGATACAAACTACACTAAGAGTTTTTGGCAGACACAGATCTGTGTATGTAATAGAGAACTTCAGTTCTTCCTAGTGGAAATATCTCTGTAATGACAAAGGCTGACTTTACAGACACGCTCTCTAATAATCAATTTAATGCTTCTAGGAGGAATATGTATGCCGGGTTAATCAAAACCACTACCCCCTTTAGCAAGTGCATCTGGTACAATGGCTGGAAATCTGTTATAAGACTTCCTTTCCTCATTCAAAAAGGGATTGAATCAGTTCAGGGGCGGCTCTAGGGCCGGACCCTTGTCCGGGGCGGCATTTCGATCGAATGTGAGAAATATATATATTTTTTTTGTTACAAAATTTTTTATATATTTTCTGAAATATTATTGGGTGGAAATTTGGTGTATTATTTAACATATCTTATTTTATTCTCTATATGTTTAATGCTAGTTTTCTTTACTGTTGAAATTTGAAGGGTTTGAGGCAAGAGAATATATGTTAAATCATAAAATTTGATATGTTTACACATCTTTCACTAGTAACTTTCTTCCCAGCCTGGAGTGTAGACAAGTGGTATAGGTATTGGATCGTGGCATGCCTTGTCACGAGTTTGAGCCCAGTACCACTAAAGACCCGCCATGTAGGGCAGTGATGTACGTTAAATCTGTCGAGAGCTGAAACGTCCTTCCGTTGGTGTGGTGTGGTAGTTAGGAGAGGGGGTGCCAGCTCAGGTGTCGTCCACATCACTTGACCATGGTTCAAAATAACGTGGTCCGTCGCCAAAAGCCCTCGTGTAGCTGAACAGTGCGACGTTAATATTCAATCAATCAACCTAGCCCGGAGTGAGGTCACTACGAACATTCCTTTCACCCATACAATGTCCGATGCCAGCTATCCTAAAGAGGACAAGGGTAATTAGAATTTTTGGTAGAAATAGAGCCACATGAGATGTTTTATATTAGTCTCGAGTGTAGTTACTATAAGTTAAACTAAAAGCTTGTGATCCCCACCATCAGTAGACTCTTTTTAGAAGAAATTGACCTGCTGAAATGGGCAATTCCTTCTCTTACATTATACTCGTTTCAAATAATAACAGATAATTTTTTTCTTAATTTTGAATTATTTTGAACCTTTTAAGACTGAAAATAATATATATATAGTTGTTAAGCTGCCTTTTTGTTCGCAAAAATTATTCTAGTTTTATAGATGTGTATCTATGTGAACAATTCATCTTTTTTAGTAATAACTTTTTGCTTTAGAGAGAGAGGAGCGGCATTTTCCTATTTTGTCCAGGGCAGCAAAACTACTAGAGCCAGCCCTGATCAGTTCTTTGCTCTTGAAACTCATTGGATGTAATTTCGACATTATATCCTGCGATTGCATGAATGACAGCTTGAGAATCCACAAATAGAACTGACTGGTTATATTTTTAGTAACTCCATTAAAATTGCATGCAACCCAGCATTAAAACTATCATAAAGGTACTCAATGTCTCTTTTCAGCTTAAAAGTTTTATCAACACCTGCTCCATCATCCGTCACAGAACCATCAGTATAATTATAGGTCCAGTTGCTCAATAGGATAACACTGATAAACAGCCAGCACCATAGTTTCTAGTGGTACATGAAGAGAATTATTATAATTTTAAAATTTATATCAAATTCAGAATTGATATCAATACTGATTGTAAAAATTTACATATATTTTTTGCAATTCTTTTGAGTTGATATTTTTTTAAAAATGAAACTAGAAAATTAACTTTCATATGAGTATTAATTTACTTATTGTTGTGCACTTCTAATATTTTTGTAAATATAAATAAAAACTTTAGTTGCATCATTTAATGATATTCTATGACTAGTATTATGTACAGTTTACTAAATAAAAGAATAATTTTTTGAATAAAAGTGTATTAATTTGTGCTGGTATTCTTGTAAGTATGACATATAAACTTACATTTTTTTTAAAATCTATTAGTATATTTTTCTGGTGATTATAATATAAATTTTAACTACTATCACATAAGCATTTTTTTTACAATTACCGTACATTGGAAGCAAAATAGATTGTATGTGTAATATTAAATATATTTGTATAATTCTCACAAGTATTATAAGAGGAAGGAATATATTAAAAGTAATTTGAATTCTATTTTAATTACTATGTTGTTATTGAATATTATAACGAGATAATTATTTTTCTTATATAAGACAATTTTCTTAGAAGATTATGATGAAGTTCTATATAACTAATTTTTTCTTATAAGTCATAATTCTAATTAGTTTTGTTAATGATAAAAAAAAACACAATAGTAAGGCATCTAGGTTAAAAAACAATTAAATACTCCAATCATAAAACTATCCATTACTCGCCTACTTCGCTGTGTGTTTTATGAATATACACTGTTTCTATACTAATATAAATTGATATTTATATATATTCATGCAATCCTAGCATTCATTTGTACTGAAAAACATTCCTTTACCTCTCACCTTTTGATTTAAAAAGGACAGGACTTCTAAATAATAATTTCTAAAATTGAAGCATCTGAAGGAGGAAAGGTTCGTTCTGGGTACCTTCCGTTCCGAACGCGAGTACGTAACCAATCACGCCAAAACGGTCGTCTTCACGTGATGTTGGTACTAGTTCATATAGATATCACACCGCCACATACTCCCCTGCCAGTGTTTCGGCGAACAACGATACCATATTCGTGGCGAGTATGTAAGCAGTTGCGTCACTTGGTGGGTTGCGTCATTCGTGCGAGACGGCTTTGAGAATTGCGTCATGTGTGTGACGGTTTGAGAATTGCGTCATTTGTGTGAGACGACTTTGAGAAGTAACAGCTTATTGCGCCAATGTTTGACGGCTTAGTTGCTTTTGCGGTGGATAGATGGCGCCACGACTGCGGCGCGTGAAGGGTGCGGTTCCTTTGCACGGCCAGGGTCACCAATGAAGGAAGAAGGCTCGTTCTGGGTACCTTTCGTTCCAAACGCGAGTACGTAACCAATCACGCCAAAACGATCGTCTTCGCGTGATGTTGGTACTAGTTCATATAGATATCACACCGCCACACATCTTTAACTTTCTCGTTATCCCATCTTCCGGAGTAAATTTCCGCAAAACCCATTTATAGTGAATCTCTCCTCAATAAAATAAATCTAATTGTTCAAAAACGGAATTTTTTTTTTATATCAATAAAGCCCTTTAAGAATCTATTTCCATAAGACCTGTTGGCTTGTACCAAAGTTTCTCGAGGGCCCTTTCTAAGAGCTGCTTAATTTTTTTTTTTTTTTTTTGGCTCACACGTTTTGGGGTCTCGTATCATCGATATTTCGGTAACTACGGCCCTGATGCGTACCAAATTTTATTATTGTAGGTTTGGTAGTTAGAAAAATTGATTTTTTTTATCAATATATTCCAGTAACTCCCCCTTGGCCCCCCCCCCCAAAAAGGATTCGATTTTCGAAAAATTCATTCTTAGCGGTCCTCTATTCCGTTAAAGAAACATGATTACCAAATTTCAACTCGAAAACAGGAATTTTCATCAATAATGCACCTTAACCCCTCGCCCCACCATTAGGGTCAATTTTCGCAAATACTAGTTCTTGATGGAACTCTACTCCTTGAAAGGAATATGCAAACCAAATTTAAAATCTGTGGGTCTAATAGTTCCAAAACAGGAATATTTACTTGTAGCACCCTTTAACTCCTCGCAACCCCTTCCTCCTTTTGAGGATCTACTTTTGCAAAACGACTTTTGTAGAGGATCTCAATTCTATGAAAGGATCATACTTGCCAAGTTTCAAATCTGTAGGTCTAATAGTTAAAAAGGGAGAATGTTTATCTATAACATCACTCAGGGGCGGCTTTTGGATCGAATTTGAAAAAAATATTGTTTTGTTACAAAAAAATTTGATATATTTTCTGAAATAATATTGGGTGCGAATTTGGTATTTCTCTCATTTAATGTATTTTATTTCCTTATTTTGTACTCTGTATGTTTAATAGCAGTTTAATGATGTGTTGAAACATGAAGGGTTCGAGGCGGGAGTATATGTTATATCATGAAAATTGATATGCTTATACACATCTTTCACGTATAACTTTCTCCCCGTCTCGAAGTAGGGTCACAATAGACATTCCTTTCACCCATACGATGTTTGGTGTCAGCTATCCAAAAGGGGACAGGGGTAATAAGTTTTTGGTAGATAGAGAGCCACAGAAAATGTTTTGTTTTAGTCTTGAATGTAGTTACTATAAGTTAAAATAAATGCTTGTGCAACCACCATCAGTAAACTATTTTTCGAAGAAATTGGCCTGCTGGAATGAGCAATTCTTTCTGTTACATTTTACTCGTTTGAAATAATAACACATAATTATATCCTTAATTTGGAAATATTTTGTATTTTTTAAGATTTAAAATAATATCTACACTATTAAAATTTGAAGGTAAACAAACGTATTTATCTATACGAGTGACTATACGACTAGGTGTATCTTCTCACGAACCGCACGACGCAGAAACTCGCCGAAGGTACCAAAACATCGGGAATGATCCGAGGAATCCGTTTTGACCATTTATATCCCAATATTCCGTTTAGTTAAAAAGGTATTAATTAAAAACCTTAAAACGAATGATTATTGCCATTCAGGGGGCCCGACAGGCTGATAAGTGTCAATTTGTCGACCCTTTTTTTTTTATCCCAGACGTTTTTAAAACACGATCTAATTTTTTTCTGAGACTCAGACAAAAAATAATCACAGAATCGGAAAAATCATTTACTTCGCTACGATACGGTATAATTTATTTTACAAAATAATGATATTTTCTATTTCTTACGATTTTCTCTAAAATGAGTCAAAATCGATACGTTTTTATGAAAATGATTTTTAAATCGTTCCGTTTGCATTTTCTTTCGCGTTTATGAAATCGTATTCTACACTAAAAAAGTCCATGCTTTTCTCTTTTAAATCAGTCATTTAAAAAATAAAATGTCAAAAACTTTTTTTTTACGATTTTTCAAAAAATACTCAAAATTTTATTTAAATACTTAATAATTTCTTTATTTATAAAAATAATCTCACGAAACTTTTTTCCGTGTGTAGAATGATATTATCCGTAATCTGTACACAAAGATTGAAAAAATTATTTAAAAATTACGGTTTTAAAAAAAAAATTGTGTTTTTCGTTTTTTTTTTTTTTTTTCTCTTTTTTTGCGAGAAATATTTAACCATTATTTTTGTTACATTTTTTGTTTAAAAATTACCGTTATTTGCAATCGATATATGAAGTTTGAACGCATTAACTTAAAAATGAGGCCCGAAAAAAAAATTAAAACTTTAGCAAATGACGCATTCTTTGACAGCCAAGGGTTTTGGTGGCGAAAACCTGTTTGGCGCCAAACGAGTTTTTTCTCTCTGCCCGTCACTTTTGATGAAAGGTTACACTAGAAAAGAAGATGCGCCTTTAAATATTGAAAATCACCAGATTTGGCGAAATTGAATAGCTTCTCCTTTTATTTTAAAGGTATTTTCACTCGTTGTTCTCTAAGATTTCGCGGTCCGATCGTTTAAAGCGCTTCTTTATAAACGGTTGTACCCGGGTTCGAACAACATCATCGCTTAATTTTATGATTTTTAAAATTAAAATTTATTAATTTGATTTTTAAAATTTTATTCGCACATTTAATAACTTCGCCAGCAATTTTGTTATTGGAAAGATAATTTATTTCGTCACGATACAGTATTTTTTTTACAAAACAACCATACTTTACATATTTTATGATTTTTTCTAAAATGAATCAATATTGATGCGTTTATATGAAAAAATGATTTTTAAAAAACTCATACTTTGATCTTTTAAAGTTAGTGATTTAAAAAGCAAAATGTGTTGAAAACTTTTTTTTTTACGAATTTTTAAAAAAATGTCTACAAATAATGAAAATCGCCAAATTTGGCGAAATTAAATAACGCTTCCTTTTATTTTAAACGTTTTTTTACTCCTGTTTCCGTTAAGTTCGTGGTGTGTTCAGCAAGAGCGTTCTATTTTTCAGTTAGAACGCTTGCGTTTGTACCCGGGTTCGAAACTTCGCCAGCAATTTTGTAATTGGAAAAATAATTTATTTCGTCACAATACAGTTTTTTTTTTTTTTTTTTTTTAAAAAACACACACACACAACGATACTTTACAAATTTTAAGATTTTTTTTCTAAAATGAGTCAATATCAATACGTTTATATGAAAATGATTTTTAAAAAACTCATACTTTGATCTTTTAGAGTTAGCGTTTTAAAAAATGAAATGCAGAAAACTTTTTTTACGAATTTTTAAAAAATACTCAAATTTTAAATATTTAATAACAACTTATCAAATTCGAAGTTTTTATAACTTCTTCATTTATAAAAATAATTGTATGAAACTTTTTTTCCGTGTATCGAACATTTCAAAAATTGCTCACAATTTTAATTCAACATTTAATACAGTTGTGAAATTTTGTAATTATAAAAATTTCTACTTTTTTCAACATACAACTATTTTTAAAAAGGTACATTTTCATTTCCGGGCCTAAAAAGTTGCTAAGTGAGTGAGTGAATATTAAAGTCCCACTGTTCACCGTTTCGAGAGCTCTGATAGCAAGGTGGGAAGAGGAATTTCCATGACAATATGTTATGCATTTAAAAAATGTTCGTGCAACGCCGGGTGGAAATAAACCTGTCTGACAAAGAAAGGAAGCGAAAAAATTTCGAAACAAGGAATTTTAAGTTATACACTCGGTAAAAGCCCGAGCAACGCAGGGCTAAGTGGAGGAGGGGGAGTCATTTTGAAAAAGAGTATTAGAAGTGCTGATTTTGTGAAGGAAAGGGAAAATTTATAAAAGTAGAGAAAGCCCACGCAAACGCTGGGGCCATGCAGCTAGTATATATATACATATATTGTTATGCTGCCTGTTTGTTTACAAGATTATTCAAAGTTTTATAGGTGTGTATCTATGAGAAAAATTTATCTTTTTTTTTAATTATAATTTTTTGCTTTAGAGAAGGGGTGGCATTTTCTATTTTTGTCTGGGGCGGCAAAACTGCTAGAGCCGGTCATGCATCCCTTAGCCCTTTCTTAGCAGATCTCTAATCCTTGAAAGGAATCCTGCCAAATTTCAAGTCTGTAGGAAGTGGCGCAGCTACGTATCCAAAGGCAAAATAAATAAATGACATGATTTGAAGTCAGAAACAGACTTAGTTTTTAAAAAGGAACTTTATTTGATCAAAATTAAACATTATCTGACGCAAAAGTGTAGAGAGAAAAAGAACGCCACCGAAAAATCTTAAGTGGGTTAAACACTTAAAACACCGATCGCGGCGTTCATGAGTGCTCTTGAAAGTTAATGCTGACATATAGGGCTATTAAATGTAATGATCTGGAATTAGACATGTTTATTGGCTAGGCCATATGTTCGGAAGAAATAAATGGGTGATTAGTTTGATACTTCAAGAGGTGAGGAAAAAGATGAGTTAAGTGCTGGATAGAGAATTTAATTTTTAATCTAATTTAATTATCCTTACATAAATAAGGGTCCTATCTTGGTTAGGTTTTATCAAGTAAAAATATATGGATAGCTTTTTTAACTTCAGCTCTTTGTCGCGCTCTGAAGAACATATGAAAAAGAAAAGCTACAAACTACCCAGTAGCTTAGCGTGGGCTTTCGCCATCTGGAGCCAACCGGAAATTTGTCACCTCTCTATTTTAATTATTAGTCAAGAAAATTAGTAAAAGTAAGAAAAAAGGAGCTCTAAATTTTTTTTTATTTAAAAATGCACTTTTCGTGTTTTTTTCATCACAGAACCTTTTATACAATTGTCAATATCAATATGTTCAATTGCCAGAATAGCTTCATTTGTTAGCCTTAACATAGACATAGTCGATCTGAGATAATTTTTTATCTATTTTAGCTTAGAGAAGCTTCTCTCGCAACTGGTATTACTGATAACAGATGTTAAAAAAATTCTCCACATTATGACAACGTTTGGTAAGCAGTCTTCGAGTTTGGACTTAATAATATGTTTTAATAAATCCAGAGAGCCGGACCTAATGAGTTTTTTTTTTCACTTCTATACTCCAGATCAATAATAATTGTGTGATTTTTGGCGACTTTAACGCCACACACAATGCGTGGAATTGCTCGCAAAACTCTACCCGAGGTACACAGCTCAAAAATTTCGCAGATTCAACTGACCTAGAAATTGCTTTCCCCAATATGCCTACCAGATATGGCTATGGTACGGCTAAAAACTCTTGACATTGCACTTATTAGTAACTTTAACTTCCCATATAACATTTTTTCCCTATCCGAACTCTCATCGGACCACAATCCAGTATTCTCAAATTTCTCACTAATTAGCATAAAGCACAACGATAATCCTAGAGCAATTACCACATGTTGGTCTTCTTTCCAAAAATATCTCACTAAAAATATTCATATTCAGGACTACGCTAACATCAAAAATCCACATACTCTAGAAGAAAAAATCAAGAATTTCACCGATGCAGTTCGCTCCACCCACAACCATTCGTCTAGACCAATAGAGAACAAGGTACACTCCTACACTCCACAACATATTCGTAACCTCATCACTAGAAAAAACAGAGCCAGGAAACTCTATCACAACACTTTAAATCCCATATATAAAACAGAATCAAACAGACTTCAGGCACACATCAAAAAAGAACTCAAAATGCATTCTCATCAGGTCTGGAGTGACAGACTCAAAGCTTTAAACACACAAGACAATAGTATCTGGCAAATTCAAAAAACGTTCAGGAAAAAACGATCAAATATACCTTCTCTCACCCACGCTTCTGGCACCGCTACTAGCGATGAACAGAAAGCGAACTTAATTGCAAGCAGCTTCAAAGACAATTACACAGAAAACAAAAGACCAGATAATTACACAAACAACATAGATTCTGACGTCACTTCCACTCTCGAAAATTTCTTCTCTCTACCACCTTCTACTTCCCTTGCTCCTACCGACCCCGATGAAATCTTCAACTATATCATTAAATTAAAAAACAATAAAGCACCAGGTTTTGATAATATTACTAACAGAATGATTAAGCATTTCCCACTCAAGGTTCTTCACATCTTTACTTATTTTATCAACAAAATTCTTTACCTTTGGCATTTTCCAATTTACTGGAAAACTGCCATTGTTTTTCCAACTAAAAAACCAGGAAAAAATATCCATAATCCAGAATCGTACAGACCAATTTCCCTGCTATTCTCTCTCAGCAAAATCGCTGAACACTGAAGAATCGCTGAAGGAAATTTAAATCCTGCTCCTATTGTAAATCCCATCATTCCTAACGGGAACAATAGTAATATTAAGGCTCTTCTATCTACAACTGTACAATGTCTAATCCAACTGCTTAATGCCATGAATACTGCCCCCACTATAGCTAACAATTTCGATAAAGTTAACTCCGCCCAAGCGGATGCAAATCAAATGTACAGCCTAATAGAGGCATCCTGTAATACTAATAATGATCAGTAAGTCCCCAATCTGCCTTAGTTTGTGTTCTCGGAACGCTAACGGCTTAATAGGAAAAATTGTTGAATTAAAATTTTTTATAGAAAAGCACTCCCCCGACTTAATCCTAATTCAAGAGACACATTTGAGACCATCACATAACATCAACATAGCTAATTACACTTGCTATAGAAATGATAGACCTACTAGCTCCGACAATGACAGGGCCTTCGGTGGAACTCTTATTCTTATTAAAAATTCCATTACCCACTACTTTCTCCCCACCCCTCCCCTTCAAGCCATTGAAGCTACTACAGTAATTCTAAACCCCTTTGATCATGATCCTATCTCGATAGTTTGTATTTATATCCCGCCAAACTCAGACGAGTATACGTTCACTATCGACATCGAAAATCTTATTCAAACCAGCAGTAATTGTGTTTTGTTCGGCGATTTTAATGCCACACATACTGCCTGGAACTGCAATGCTAACTCCTCTAGAGGCGTACGTCTCCTTAACTTTACTAACATGCTTAATCTGTATATTGCCTAACCGGACTCGCCCACGAGATTCGGAATTAATTCCTCTAACACTCTAGACTTTGCTATTATCAGAAATTTCTACTACCCTTTCACTATTAACTCCCTTCACGACCTGTCTTCCAATCATAACCCAGTTCTTCTTAATTTCACTCTTAAACTCAATAAGGATATCGCTAACCCGAGAGCTGTTCATACGAACTGGCCACTTTTTTCGAAATATCTCAATAGCACTTTCTCCCTGCTAAACTATCATCCTAATACTATTAATTCTAAAGCCGATATTGATCAAAAAAATTTCAGAGTTCACCGAAACGGTCCGCGCCGCCCATAGCCACACCTCCCGACCAATAGAAATGCTCCACAAGAGCTACACTCCGCCGTACATTCACAAAACTCATTAAGCAAAAAAATATCAGTATAGAAACTTATATCACAGAACTCTCGATCCACACTACAAAACTCTGTATAATAAAGCACAAAAGAACGTTAAAAATTAACTTCGCAAATACAGTAATGAAAATTGGACTGCTCGCTTAAAAGCACTCAGTACACAGGACAACAGTCTATGGGCGGTGCAAAAATTTCTTAAAAGCAAACGCTCTGACATTCCCGCTCTTAACTGCTCTGCAGACACGGCTGTAACGGACGACCAAAAAGCGAATATTCTTGCTGATACTATTCTTACTAACTTTACTATGTGTGTGTGAAAATACTAGACCAAATAATAATTATGATGAAGAGGACATCTTAATCAATAACACTGTTAACTCTTTTCCCCCCCCCCCCCACTACCGTTACGGAAACTGCTTACCCGTCCGAAATTATCTCTTACATTAAAAATTCTAATTCTAAAAAAGCGCCAGGTAAAGATGGCATCAGTAATCATATGACTAAAAATTTTCCGCTTAGTCATTCTTATTTTAACCATTCTTATTAACAAAATTCTTACTCTTAATAACTTTCCTTCTGCATGGAAAGAAGCCATTATTTTTCCTATTTTAAAGCCAGGTAAAAGTTCTAAACTTCCTTCTAGTTATAGACCAATTTCCCTTTTACCAACATTAAGCAAAATTACTGAGTCTATTATACTAACTAGATTAAAAAATTTCGTTTATACTAACAATATTATTAATCCAAATCAATATGGATTTACTAATAAACTATCTACTCTTCACCCACTACTCAAATGAACCGAAGCTATTTCCGAGGGTTTTCAAAAGAAAAAGAGCACCGGCGTAGTTTTCCTGGATATCCAGAAAGCTTTCGACCGTGTTTGGCTAACAGGACTAACTTATAAACTTATTAAATACAAACTACCCCCTCCTCTCGTTCACCTTCTTCACTCTTACAATTCTAATCGTTCGTATCAGGTTCGTGTAAAGGACATTCTTTCCAACTCTAAAAATATGAACTGCGGTGTGGCCCAGGGTAGTCTCCTCGGACCTCTACTTTTCAACTTATATATTAATGATATTCCCCAGACTATTCTCTTACTAATCTTAATATGTTCGCAGACGACACAGCCGTGCACACCACTTACAAAAGAATCACCTCTGTCACATTTGCACTCAATAAACACCTTAAATTATTAGAAAAATATTATGATCTGTGGAAAATCAGCATTAATGTTGATAAATCCGCAGCAGTACTTTTCACAAAAAAACGTAAAATTCCACCACCACTAACTATTTACAACACAACAATACCATGGTCTCAAAGCACTAAATACCTCGGTATTATTATCGATAAAAATCTCACTTGGAAAACACACATTCAACACACGCGTGAAAAATTCCGGAAAATAATGTTTAAATTATTCCCCCTAATTGGCCGGAATTCTGAATTATCTAGAGACAATAAAGTGATTCTCTTCACAGCCGTTAGGCGACCAATATTAGCCTACGTTTGCCCAGTGTGGGGATACGCTGCTAAAACTAATATTAATATTTTAAATACTCTTCAAAATTCTACCATCCGGATGATCGTAAAAGCAACCAGATATATGAGAAATGATGACATCCGGAAAGACATTAAAATCAATAGTTTTAAATCTCATATCCAGAAAATTGCAAAAAATTTCTTTAACTCCTTGCAATTCACTAATAATGCCAATATGATTAATCTGCCTAACTATAATACAAATGATACTACTAAAAGGCCGAGAAGAATTCTTCTCGATTCGTATAATCCGCCATAACTTCTATTTTTTGTGCAATCTTAAATTGCACACCATTGATAGTATTTTTCTCTATATTTCATATATTTTTCTCTTATTTTTGTCGTATTCCGTGCATCTGGGCTTGCCCCCTTCCCTTATAGTCTTAAATTTCTTTCTGAGAAATTTGAGCAGCCAATGAGAGTCACTATCCTCACACACCATGATCCAATCAGAGAGCGCCCACTCAGCTCTCAACCAAGTACTCAAAAACCATCATGAACTTGGAACTTTTCTGAACGATTGGCTCGACCAATCAGCAGCCTTCTACTCTCCCAGCATGATAACATCACACAGTCGCTCCACATCTACTTTCCAGATATGGGATGGAGGCTCGTTTCGCGAGCCATGTGCCCAGTATTTGCACCGTAGGCACCGTATTTGTTATGTGGGAAATAAAGTTTATTTTTGTAAAATCATTGCAATTTTACTTGGCTACTCAACACAACACACCAAACACGTACATGCTCAAGTTGGAATTCTCCCTTATTAATGTCTTGAGGAGCTTGATCTAACAAGGGGAAGGCACGACTAACGTAATTCATTTGGAGTCGAGACGGTGTAATAGTAGTACTCCATTTCACCATCAATGGAATTCCCCCGAATGGCCAGTCAATTCGGAGAAAATAGCCTTCGAAATTCCTGCTTAGCTTTTATACAATTAAATTTCAATTTCCACCCACGAGTTCGTAGCCTGGTTGGAAGATAGTCTGCTTACTATGCCGGAGGTTAGGGTTCGATTCCCGAGATGTAGTTTTTTTTCAATTCATTTAATTATTTTTAAAAATTAAATAAATTTATTTATGAAAGGTTTATTAAATATTAAATGATATTTTATGTAATTATTTTGTATTTTATAAAATTAAAAAAATAAATAAATTTATTACTTAAATTATATGTTATTAAAATTGTTTAAAACTATTATTAATTACAAATATTTAAAGTAATAATTAATTAAAATTATTTAAATTTATTAATAGTTAAAATTAATTAATTATTATTAATAAGAATTATTAAGTTATTATTTCATTATTATTAATTTATTTCATTGTGTGTTATTAATTTAATATTAGAATTATTATTAATTTATTATTTCATTAGTATTAATTTAATATTAGAATTATTATTAATTTATTATTTCATTTTTATTAATTTATTATTTCATTATATTATTAATTTAATATTAGAATTATTACTAATTTAATATTAGAATTATTATTAATTTATTATTTCATTACTATTAATCTTAGAATTATTGTGGAGAGAGGTGTACGCGAAATCGAAAATTCAAGCAAGACAAATAGATGCGTTTCCAATCCAATGTTTATTATGGGGGACGTTGACCCCGCTGTTTACGAAGAAAAAAGCGACCCTCTCTCCTACACAAGTGGACTGCCACTAGCGAAGCTTTTCCAGTAACCTTTTTGGCATATTGGCGATCTCAACAAAGCCGAGCTCGGCAACAATTATTATTAATTTATTATTAAAATTATTATTTATTATTGAAATTATTAATTTATTATTACAATTATTAAAATTATTTAAATAAACTTATTTAAATTATTTAAATTTATTTAAAAAGGACTTATTAAATATTTTATAAAATTATAGAATAATTAAATTAATAATATGTAAAAAGACATTTTTTATTATATTAATTATAAAATAATTCATTTAATAATAATAATACATTTTATAAATTATTTTATATTATATATAATATCTATAATATTTTATTTATAGGATATTGTATTTCTCATTATAAAACTATTTAACTTATGTGATAAATATTATTTATTAATATAAAAATATATTTATAAAATTTAATATAAATATTTATATGATTACAGTAATTTTTTTAGTTTATAAAATACAAAATAATTTCATTAATAATTTTAAATAGTATTTATTCTAAATATCTTTAATTGATAATTATTGTGTACATGTTTTGTACACGTGTCGATAGCTCTTATGCTTTAATTTAAATGCGAAATAACGAATTTGCCATTTTTACCAAAGGGACTTCTTTATTCGAACGAAAAACGAAAACAAACAACACACACAGAAAAAGAAATACACGAAAGGGGGATTGTTCCATTTCTCCCCTGCCAGAGGGGCGTGGTGACCAGGGATGACGTAATGAGTACGTAACATCCCGCCCCACGTTGAAATAACAAATTTCAACTATACATCAATATAAAAGTGGACTGTTACAAATTATCAAAAAACACAAATTGTGACAATATTCAATGCTAAATGCTCCAAATTATGCACATATCAGAATAACAAATACAAACTTAACAAATATCAAAATAATAAGTACAAATACAAAAATATAAAGCAATAATATAATATAGATAACAACAACAAAAAAATACAATTATGCAGAGGGTTTTAAACTTTCTACTGGCAGAATTGCGATGCTATGGATTGACCTTTTCAAAATTTTATCCTTTATTTTTACTTTAACCACACGTACCAGACCATCAGAACTTCTGTGATTCTGCCTAAGCTCCATTTGCACGTTGGCACATTATCTTCCTTTATTAACACTAAAATTCCTATTTTAACATTATTTTGTTCAAACAACCATTTAGACCTTTGTTGTAGATTAGAAAGATAATCTCGATGCCATTTTACCCAAATAATTTGTACCCTTTTTGTCAACCTTTGCCACTTATCCACAATCTGTTTATCTCCAAATCAATCAAATTAGGCTCGGGAATAGCAATTAAAGGTCTTCCAATAAAGAAATGGCCCTGTGTGAGGACTTCACAGTCATCCGGGTCATTAGACAATGGACAGATAGGGCGCGAGTTTAAAATTGCCTCTACTTGGTTCATGACAGTACTAAATTCCTCAAATGTTAGCTTTGCATCTCCAACAACTCTTTTAAAATGATATTTAAAGGACTTGACTCCCGCTTCCCAGAGCCCTCCAAAGTTAGGTGCTTTGGGAGGAGAAAAGCTCCAATTAATACTCTCTGATGCATAATATGCCGCTAACTCTTCATTTGGATTAAATACCATCTGGTACAAGTTTTTTAGCTCTCTTTGAGCCCCAACAAACGTTTTAGCATTGTCTGTGAAAAGTGTTTTGCTAATTCCACGCCGAGCAAAGAATCTTTTTAACGTGGCTATAAAAGCGCCAGTAGTTAAATCTGTAATGATTTCAAAATGAGCGGCTCTGGTAACAAAACAAACAAAAATAGTTACATAGATTTTATGATACACACCTTTTCGCTGCCCCTTATATTTAATATAGAATGGCCCTAAAAATCGATCCCACAGCAATTAAATACAAAATCTTGGTTTACACGTTCACTTGGAAGTGAACCCATCAATTGCTCACAAAGTTTAGGTTTAGATTTGAAACAAGCCACGCATTCGTGAGTAATTTTACGAGCTAGAGATCTGCCATTTAGAATCCAGAATTTCTGCCGAACAAAGGATAAAAGTGCCTGAGGGGCCGCATGCAAGTTTTTTATGTGATAGTACAACATAATTAGTTTTGAAAATTTATGCGTATGAGGTAGAACAATTGGAAATTTCGAGTTAAATGACATATCTGACCAATATCATTTACCAATCTTCTCCCAACTCTCTGAGAAGACCTTTTCCCATCCAAGAAAACATTTAAAAATTTTAACTTGCTGGTTTTAGGAATTTCCTTACCTGCAGCCAAACATTTAATTTCTTAAAAAAAAACTCTCCTGATGTACTGTTTTAACTAAAGCATTTGTAGTTCCTTCCAGTTCTTGATTTGTAAGAACACCAAACTGTTTAGAGGCAGGATACTTACAATTAAAGTAGAACCTGAAAATATAACTTACAATTCGAACAAATTTAGTAAAATTGTTTGTAATATTTGAACAATTATCAAGGAACACAGATGGGCCTGTGTATGGGTGACAAAGGTGTATACAATGTTAGGGTTTTTAAGTTCTTCGAAAAAGTAGTCGTCTTTCTGTGAAACGACTGAGTCTGAGTTCAAAGTTTTGTCCTTCAAAGAGGAAGGACCTTTCCACCAAAGTTCATCTTGAAGCTATAACTTAGTTGCACCTCTTGAAATTAAATCAGCCGGGTTGTCCTTTGTTTTTACATGGTGCCAGGAAAAGGTTTGAGTCAATTCTTGAATTAAAGACACCCGATTTTCTACAAAGACTTTCAAAAGTTGTGGCTGCATTTGGATCGTTTGGATCCAATCCAAAACAACTTTCGAGTCCGTAAAGAGATGAACGTCAAATTTTAAATCAATAATTTTAACGATATTTGTGGCCAATTTCGATAACAATGTCGCAGCAAGCAGTTTGCGAGCCTAGGTATTGATAAAATCTGGAGTGGGGCAACGCGAGTCTTGCTGCAAAGTAATCTTATCTGAGTTTCGTTTGCTGTCTCAGATTTTACGTATAGGCATGCCCCATAAGCTTGGGATGATGCATCTGCAAATCCAATAAGTTGAACTGCAACAGAATCCTTCAGTAAAATGCACCGAGGTATTTTCAAGTCCTTCAATTAATGCAGTTCGGTCACGCATCTCTGGAAAGTTTCAATTTCTTGACGAGGCAAGGTCCCAGTCAATTTTTTGTAGCCAAATTTTTTTAATCATCATTTTGGCTTTAATGATTATCGGTTGAAGCAGTCCTGGTGGATCGTACAGTTTCGAAATAAATGACAAGGCGGTTCTTTTAGTAATAGTCACTGGAACCTCCCGCAAATTCATCTGATACATGAAGATGTCCTCTCTAGGTCTCCACGGTAATCCTAATGTCTTTACTAATTCATCGTTTTCATTGAATAGGAACTCCTTGTTTTCAGTGGGCACATCTTTCAACAATTCCTCACTGTTGGCGCTCCACTTGTAAAGATGAAAACAACCCTCTTTCATCAAGCCAATTAGTTGTCGCTGCATCTTTTTAGCAGTAGTGATGTCGTCTGCTCCTGACAAAATGTCATCCATGTAGGTGCTATTTTAGATAACTGGAGCGGCAAGTGGGTACTTGTGCTTCCCTTCATGGGCTAGTTGTAAAAGGCATCTAGTAGCTAAATATGGAGCTGGTTTGGTTCCATACGTAACCGTTTTCAAGCGATAAGACACGATATCTTCTTCAGGCGATAATCTCCATAAAATTCTGAGAAAATCTTGTTGATGCTCCTGTACCTTTATTTGTCGAAACATCTTTATGTCACTCGAAAAAGCCATGACATATTTTCTAAATCTTAAAAGAATATCAAACAAATCAGGTTGAACAGTGCCTCCTTTAAGCAAAATGTCATTCAAAGAGTTTCCGTTGCTACTTTTGCATGACGCATCAAACACGACTCTTAGCTTAGTCGTTTTGCCCTCAGGGCGAATCACAGCATGGTGAGGAATGTAATAATGTAATCTCCTGGCTCCTCATCTTTAACTCGCTGCATGTGACCAAGATCCTCATATTCTTGTGGAAATTCAACATATTTATCTTTTGTATCAGGTTTTCTAACAAATCGCCTTTCCAACATTTTTAATCTTCGAATAGTTGTAGACTTGGACTGTCCCAGTTCAATGTCACTGTCTTTCATGGGCATCTCGACGCAAAAACACCCTTTAGTGTCCCTAATCATAGTTTTCAAAAAATGTTTATCACATTTCTTAAGTTCGTCACTAACAAATTTGGTGGGTACAATTTCTTCTACTTCCCAGAATGATTTTAAAGTATCATTTAGACTTTCAAATTCTCTTGTGATGAAACCACAATGCAACGAGCCACTTGAGAAACCCGAGGTGTTACCACTAATTATATAGCCAAATTCAGTATTTTGTAAAATCAAGTTACCATTATCTAATTTGTATTTGCCATCTTTCAAAATATCAAAGAAAATATCTGCTGATAATAACGCATCGATAGAATTACCTATATTTAAAAAGTGGGGTCTGCTAGATGCACATCCTTTGGAAACACAATATGTGAAATATCAAAGGAATTAACAGGTATCATATTTGTAATTTTGGGTACAACATGAAAATCCACAACACGTGTATATTATCCAGAACCATTTGAAATTACCCCTTTGACCTTTGATTTTATATTAACATTCGAACCACCCAAACCAGAGACCGACATATCAGTTTTTAATTTGCGCAAATTCAAGAAATCTGCCGTGCTCGACCTCAATAGCGCAACTTGCGGCCTGCTGTCTGCGAGAACGCGTAAGGTAACTTTTTCCCCAACAGAATTGTCAACATAAATAATAAAAGTCAATAAAATAATATTATTTTTATGTTTCTGGGAAGCGGAAACATTCATGTTCACTCCCGAAACCTAATCTTGAACAATGTTGTTTCGAGCACTCGGAAAATTAAAAGAATTCCCATCAGTTTTAGTTTGCTTATTTGTTATGCCAGAATTTTGAAAACAAATCTGTTCGAACCCATCATCTTGGCGCCAGGTGTCTGGTTGGGATGACTCAAATTGTTGCCTTTCCTGAATTTTTTCATTAACAAAATGTAGCAATTGATTGTGGTTCTTTTTGTAAAAACAAATATGCTTAGATTTGCATTGTGATACCTATGGTTTGGTTTCAAGCATTTTAAACACAAATTCAAAGATTTTACAGTATCATACCTCTCTCTAACAGGCATGTTTTTAAATTTATCACAGTTATACAGGTCATGGTTCAAGAAACAAAGCTTACATTTTTTATCAATATTTGCATCTTTATTCAACATGAAGTTTTTGTGACGTGGAGAGTCTTTAAAATTTTGTTTACATTTTGTCCCTGCGGGTGGCAGGTTTTCTAAAAATAAACAACGCTTATATGCAAAAAAGTCAAAAATTCATCCCACTTAGGAATGTCTGTACTCTCCAAGGTCATTTCGAAAAGACGCTTTGTCTCTGTATCCAAAACCTGCATAACCAATTGCATTAACAGCAATTCTGAGAAGGTATTATGTTCAATTTTTAGTAACTTTAATGCTCTCAAATGTTTAGTACAAGTGTCAACCAAATTTCTTAAATCAATATGCGAATCAACCCTAATTTTTTCATATTTTAACATCAACAAAGCATTTATATGTTTGTTTATAATTAATCTTTTGTTCTCAAACCTCAGCTCTAGAGCCAGAAACAACGAATCGTATGTGTCATCCACAGCTTGGACATTTTTTGCAATCCCCATTAAACACGATTGTAAATACTGCAATTTTTGTTTATCATTTAAACCACAATTTTCAATTATTTCTTTAAATTGCTTTTTAAAAACAAACCATGTTTCAATGTCACCATTAAACTGTGGAAGCGATAATTCTGGTAGTCTAGGGCAAGCCTTGATAACATCAGACACAGCATTTGAACCCGTTTCATTACTATTTTTATTATATTTTAAATTCAGAGATTTAAGTCTTACCTCGAATTTCTGAATATACTCATTGCAGGTGGTAATTTTTGCATCAAATTTATCAAACTCTGCATCTGTTAGAGACGTGAAAATTTCTTCTTTCACTTCTTCAAATTTTATATTAAGTATTTCAAGCTGACTTACCTTTATCGTTAATACTTTTTTCTCGTCTTCATCGAAAGTGTCCCCCCCCCCACAAACGTAATGAATCCACTGATCTGTTTTTCAATGTCCGAGAACTTCCTTTCGAGAGCTTTGCCTTTCTCCATTACGCCTTCAAAGCGATGAAAACAAATAAAGATTTTTCAAACAATATATTTTAAATCCACAAGTCCTGGAAATTTACTAGACATCCGGCTCGACGGACCATTTTTATGCACATGTTTTGTACACGTGTCGATAGCTCTTGTGCTTTAATTTAAATGCGAAATAACGAATTTGCCATTTTTACCAAAGCCACTTTTTATTCGAACGAAAAACGAAAACAAACAACACACACAGAAAAAGGAATACACGAAAGGGGGATTGTTCCATTTCTCCCCTGTCAGAGGGGCGCGGTGACCAGGGATGACGTAATGAGTACGTAACAATTATTTTAAATATTTTTAATTAATAATAATTTTAAAAAAAATTAATAATAAATAATTTAAATAATAAATTTATTTATTTTTTAACTTTACAAAATAATTACATAAAATATCATTTAATATTTAATAAACCTTTCATATAAATACATTTATTTAATTTTAAAAAATAATTAAATGAATTGAAACAAAAACTTCATCTCGGGAATCGAAACCTAACCTCTGGCATAGTAAGCAGACGATCTTCCAAGCAGGCTACGAACTCGTTGGTGAAAAATGAACTTTAATTGTATAAAAGCTAAGGATATTTCGAAGACTATTTTCTCCGAATTGACTGGCCATTCGGCGGAATTACATTGAGAGTTGAACACCCTAAAGGAGTACTACAATTACACCAAGTCTCGACCCCAAATGAATTACCTTAGTCGTGCCCTCCCCTTGTAAGTTAAGTTCGTCCATGCTCAATATGACTTCAGGCCTTAAAAAAGCATATTTTTGCGCTAGATTCTGCAACTGTTGGAATCCTCTTCTCGAATTTCAGCAGTTACTCCGTCTATTGAAGTAAATATTGTTCGCCTCAAGTCATCTTCGTATGATAACTGAACATCTTTACTTCCGTCGCCAAATATATGTTTCCTCCTGATTCGTCTTGGGGGTTCAAAAGAAATTTCAAGCTCTTCACATAAACTTTTAGCATATATTAAAGCGTCATCCACTAATTCCTCTCGTTTTGCTTCTAATACGGTCTGTTAAGTATGTATTTTTTAGAACATTGATGGGTATTTAGTCCTTCTGTTTGCAAATAATTTTGAGCATAATTGACTTCTCACAGTACCGGTTGCCAGAAGCCTAAGTAACATAAAAACGAATGCAATTGCATAGCGACTATTAAACTTTCTGCATCTGTGCGTGTATTTGTTGTATTTCCTTAAATCCTCATATATATATATATATACAGATGGGTGACAAAATAATACGAACACCGCGAAAATGGCATGACCCATTTCAAAGACGCACAGCGCGCATGTCATTTTGCGTTGCAGTCCGCCGCCTAGCGGATTCGAAAGGTAATGTATCAGTCGCTCAACAGCTGCAATAGGTGTTGCACGCGTCTATTGTAATTTCTGAAAAACGCAATAATGACGGACCTGTCAGAGTTCGAAAAAGGAATGATTGTTGGAATGAGGTGCGCTGGTTGCTCGGTGACGGAAACAGCTAATTATTTGGGGCGTGCAAGAAGTACTGTATCTGCCGTTATGACAGCATACAAGAAGTGCGGGAATGTGGCGTCTGGCAAGCACAACAGTGGACGGAAAAGAAAGCTTACCGGGAGGGATAAAAGAGTCTTACCCCGCATAGTGGCCCGAAAGCGCAAGCAATCGCTATCCCAAATAACGTCTGAGGTGAATAGTCATCTTCGTAACCCTATTTCAGCAAGAACCGTCCAAAGGGAACTGCATGCTTCGAACTTGTATGGATGAGTTGCAATTCGTAAACCTTTGGTAACAGCACGTCGTGCTTTACAGCGACGCCAGTGGTGTAGAACACACAGACAGTGGACCCCACAACAGTGGCAACAAGTCATCTGGACGGATTAATCAACGTTCTCCCTATTCCAGACCACCGGACGAGTTTATGTGTGGAGAACACCCAAAGAAGCATTTGCTCCTGAATGCATCATGCCGACTGTGAAGCATGGAGGTGTGTCCCTTATGGTATGGGGGGGCGATATCTTGGCATGGTCTTGGGCCACTTGTTACTCTGCATGGCAAGGTTCAAGCTGCCCACTATGTCGATATCCTGGGGGATCAGGTGCATCCATTTGTCCAGACTTTATTTCCCGGAGAATGCCCATTTTATCAAGACGACAACGCTCCTACCACAGAGCTAAAATCGTGCAAGAATGGTTTGCAGAGCATGAGGGGGACGTAGGTCATCTTTCTTGGCCCCCTCAGTCACCTGATTTAAATATTATTGAATATTTGTGGGGATATTTGGAGTCAAAACTCCGTGCTCGATTCCCCCCACCATCTACGATTTCGGCATTAGAGACCGCTCTCCACGAAGAATGGCTTCATATTCCATTAAAAGTTGTTCATGACCTCTATGCGTCCATCCCACGTCGCATACAGTCTGTAATTCAGTCAAAGGGAGGTCCAACTCCCTATTAATAAAGCATTTCTCCTCTTTCATAGGTGTTCGTATTATTTTGTCACCCATGTGTATATATATATATTCATCGGTCAGTTAGTCGATCATATCCAATGATTTTATTTTTTCCAGTAATTAGTCCCAAGTTTAACCTTTTAGTTAATTTTGTTTATTGGACGAAACACATAGAAGACATCAAACACAAAGAACAGTACGTAACACTCATTGATTCGACAAGCCAAAGTACATATACTCTTAGCTGACTTGCAGCGCCATCTGTATTTAAAATATAATTTATAACAGTATTAAAGCTTTCATTCGTTTCCGTCACTTACGTCGCGTGGGCGTCATTTAGCGTTTGAAATATTTTTGAATTTTAATATCGCGGTGCTTGCCGCCGCCCTTTTCGCATGTCACCTGGGGCCATGGCCCCTCTGCACCCACCCCCTCCTACGCCACTGAAACTACCTGCATATTTGTGTATGGATTTTCTTGTGTGAACTTTAGTGAGAGATCGCCCGGTTCGATTTGACACCAGGACATACAGTGGCGTAAGGAGCGTATTAGGGACCCCTGCAAAGTCAGGTTTTAGGCCCTACACACAAATACGTACTTGAAGTCAGTCAGGCCTTGGGAATCCCTGCCCCCTCGTCCCCCCCCAAAAAAACCAAAGGTGTACGTTACGCCACTGACGACAGACCTCTTCCAGAACAGTTGCGAAGAGTTAAGAAACTGCCGGAACCGGAAGACGAGAAGAAACGTAATAGATAATAGAAAATTGAACAATAACGAACAAGATTAAAATAGTGACATAGGTATTAGGAAATAAAATGTTGCTTTATAAAGAATAAAAGGTTTATTATAAGAAGTTTGGACTTACCTACAAACAAAAAATTAATTTGGTTTAAAATATTTTCCTATAGCTTTAGTTTTCATATAAGTATCACTAACTTCGGTTAAATCCAGGTTTGATGCAACTTTGTTTTCAATTGCTGTTAACAATAAATGCAGAGTCGAGCTTGACCCACGACATTTCTTAAATAATTTTTAATTTGCTAAATAATCCTTTTGTGGCTTCAGAAGTGATAGGAATTGTATAGAATAATAACGTTGCTGTAAATACTTCTGTGTTAGGTCGCATTCTAGCGTTACATATTTGCTAATTATTTCCTTAGATATTCTTAAGTCCATGACTGGGTTAATTCAGGGAGAACTAGGTGAAAAAGTTTAAAGAAGTATTAAGAAATTGAAGGGAAAAGTTTGGGCCTATTATATCAGAATACTTATTTTGAAATTAGTCACACTTTTGTTACAAAGTTGTGTTTCATCTATATCTGGTAAAAATGTTGGTCTTGGAAATTTGAATATTAGACAGACTGCACTCATACTTGTAAAACGTGTATTTAATTGAGCTAATATTGTATCTAAGTACCTTATTGAAAATAGTAATTTTAAATATTTCTTTCCAGTACTAGAAATCGGTGATCAGAAGCTAATTCATCAAAATGATTTTTAACTTTCCTTCGCTTTTGTTCTTGAAAATACGGATCTATACCATACTTTCTTGGCAGTGGCGTAACGGAGAATATTAGGGGCCCTCTGCAAAGTCAGGTCTTGAGTCTCCTAGAATCCCTGTCCCCCCGCAATGCGGGGGTGTACGTTACGCCGCTGTTTCTTGGATTTTCAATTGCTTTGCACTTGAATGATTCGAAGTCATTTCTATAAATTTGCATCGTCAACGGCGGTATCCTTAACTGCAATAATTATCGAATTTCCTTCAGTAGGCTTCTCAAGCAACAATGTAGTCACCACACATTATCTTTAAGTACCATAAAATCCGGTATATTAAAGTATATTAAAAGAAGAAACACTATTTAAAGAATTTACCATATAAAGAGCTTTTTCCTTGGAATTTAGCGACTTCATTAAATAGAGATCCGACTATATATATATAGCGTTTTATTTTTTATGTAGGTACAATATTTAATTCCTGTTTCGTCGTTTCCGCCTACATGCACCTATCGTAAAATCCGGCACCACTTTTAACACAAAAAATAACATCGAAATTTACAGTTGCGCGTTTTACGCCGGGTATAAAAATGATAGTTTCAAAAAAAAAAAAAAAAAAGAGAGATGTGCATGAAAAAAATTTAGATTTCTACACAGATCGGAATACTGTTTATTTAAAAGAAATGTCATACATTATGAAATTAAAGGGGCCCCCCCCCCCAGAAATATACTATTTTTTCAAAATCCTTGGATAATACCTCGAATAACTGTCTTTAAAACATAATAGCAACGTACTGACAGTGCTAACGTACATTGCAGGTTCCTTCTTAAACAAATAATATAAAAAAATTGTTTTTAAGTCAATTCCTACTTAGATCAACAACGAAAAATTTTATTTTAGCTACTTTTTATTAAATAGTTACAATTAATATAAACATGTATATACATAGGACAGAATCACAATATTAAGTGGTAATTAGTTTTTTTAATTATCATTAAAGTATCGTATTGTCCTTTTAATTTCAGTCCAACTGAATGCTTTAACACGTGAGAAAAAAACCTTTTCAAGTTTTGACATAAATCGCCAAAATGGTCGCTAAGTGCATAGGGCCTCGTAATAAATTAAATGAAAAGTAAAGAAAATCCATAAGTGCACGCCACAAAGTTTTTTTTATAATTAATAAATAAATAAATTCTCAACTCTGTGATTTTTGCCATAAGATATCGAAAAATTCAGATATCGATTTTTTTAAAAAAGAATCCTATTTATATCGGTGCATGAAAGTATATGAATAAATAATTCGTGAAAATATTGTTTTTCATTTTGTTTTATTAAAAATTTCTCCTCTTTATCGTTTCCGCTCATATTATTCTGGCAACATTAGCTGGAGTTAAGCTACTATCGCTTGGCGTCCCCCTGTCAGAGACGGGAGATAGCTCGGGACTTCCAATCATTATGAAGCCAATTAAAGTATCGCATGCACACGTAGTCTCGTTTCATGTTTCTATATTATATCATAAATTTAAAAAGGATTTAATGTGAAAATAAACCACAGTGTTACTAGGCATTTTCAATTATTTATCAACCATGTCAGGCATAGTACTAAGAGAGATAGTGATAAAGGGAGAAACTGGGAATCTGGTGCAGCAAAATCGAAAAGAAAAGTGGAAAGAGAGTTGTATCCAACCAGATTTTAAGTTTAGATATGATGAAATTTCTCGATCAGATTGAATCTGGTAGTACAGAATCAAATAAATCGGTTCCTTCGATTTCTCAACAACATTTATCCGTATCCGAGTCTCTGTTGAAAAATGGAAGTTATTCCAGATGCACCGACTATTGATACAGAATGGCAAAAATCAGAAATAGGAATAGGATCAAAATCTGACGCTGAAATTTCTGTGTTCACGTTGAGTAACATAAGTCACAATCAAGAAGAGATTGAGATTAGTTCTTCGCCTGAGAACAGAGATGTCATTGACGTAGTGTTACAAGTATTTTCCAGTTTTGACCTGGAATTGGGTACGTTTCCTATGACGGATGCTCACCAGCCATGACATAATTTAAAGCGGTCCAACTCAGCAGTTAAATAACAGTGATGAATTTTTTCCTGAAGATGAGGATCATAGACACTCTTTTCCAATTTTCATTTCTTGAGAAAATTAAATAAAGGTGAAACTCAACGTCGTTGCTTGTTGGTTTATTCAAGTTCTAAAAATAAAGTTTTCTGTTTGCCCTGAAGACTATTTGTCAATTCACTGACTCAAATGGTACAGGAAGGGTGCTGTGATTAGAAACACTTAAAAGTATAGTATTTTACACAGACATGAGAATACTAAAGAACATATATGGCCATATGGCCTATATGTTCCAATGCATAATATTAGAGAAGGGAATAAAGCACGGAAAACATTAGACCGAGAAAATGAAAGACGAATTCTTGAATCCCAAAAACATTGGTACAATTTGTTTGAGAGATTAATTGATATCAAAAATTTCTTAGCCTATCTTAGTCTGGCGTTTAGAAGTCACAGAAAATCTCTCAAAACACGCAAAGATTCTAAGAATTCTGGAAACTTCCTAGACTTATTTAAATTGATATCTAAATATGATACTACGTTACGGGAACATATAAATCGCATTATTAATAAACAACTTGCCCACCACTATCTAAGCTACGATATCCGAAACAAAATTATCACAATCATGTCAAGTGAGTGGTAAGATAAAAGAGACAAAATATATCATTCTTTTTTACTCGAATGCAGGAGAATTTATAACAAATGTCGGTCATTTTAAAATATTGTAGTAAATCAACTGGAAGTATAGAAGAAAATTTGATCGGATTTTTTTGCTGTTACAGAAAGAACTGGAGAATATTTGACCAATGCAATACTGGGGGAGATAGGGAAAAAGGGCTTGGATATTCAGAACTGTTGTGAACAAGAATACGACAATGGTGTAAATACAGTAGACATAAATAGTGGAGTTAAAACTCGGATATTAAATATAAATCCCAGGGAATTTTTCACACCTTACGGTTGTCATAGCTGGAATCTGTTATTGGTAGACGCAGCTAATTCGTCAGTGGCAAGCAAAAGATTTTTTTTTTTGTTGCTATTTTCAAGTTCCAGAAAAAGCTGGAAAATTATCATAGATAAATTAAAGCTTACTATTAAGCCTTTATCAGAAACAAGGTGGGAAAGCCGAATCGAGGCGGTGAAAGTCGCATTATTACAATTTGATCATGTTGAATGCATAAAAAATTAAACGGAACCATCCGACACACTCAGTGATTGCGATTCCGTTTTAAATAAAATGTTCAGTCTGGAATTTATCGTATCATTACATGTATATGGTATGAGTTATTAACGCGTATCAATTTCATAAGCAAATTATGGCAATCTGTACAAGCCCATGCATTACTCTTGAACATTTGCGTACATTTTGTAGCTGGATCAAAGTGTATCGACAAAATAGGTTTGGAAAATGCTTGTCTGACACTTGTAGGTCTATTGAGAAAAGCAGTTATGATATGTCAAAAAATGTTTAAAATAAAAGGGTAGTCAAAAAGAAAAGAATGATTGATTATGAAGGCGGCGATCAACCTAGAGAGTCTGTCAAAAGCCTGTATGTATCAGACTTTTTTATTACCATGATTGATTCTGTGATAAGCAATATGGATTCAAGATTTATGTCTTTAAATCAACATTTTGAAAATTTTGGTTTTCTCTATCACTTATCACTTATATAGTTAAAAAATATTCCAAAAGAGCAAATACTGAAAAACTGTCAAGATTTACGCACAATTCTGCAAGTAAGTGGGAGCAGTACATCCAACCTTACGAATTATATGAAGAATTAAAAAATATGATCTCAAATTTACCCAACACCATTATATATGTGAAACATCTGCTTCAATATATCATAGAGAGCGATTTGAAAGAAATTTTCCCAAATATTTACATTGTCTTCCGAATTGTGTTAATAATGCCTGTAAGTACCGCTTCTGCTGAGAGGAGCTTTTCAAATCAAAACTGATATAAAATTATTTAAGAAATACAATGGGTCAGGAAAGATTTTCAGCTTTGGTGGTTTTATCTATTGAATCAGATATAGCACCTAAGATAAATTAAGAACCAATCATTAAGGATTTCAGCAAAACTAAAAGTAGAAAATTTCAGTTTCTTTAATTTTTTCCTTTTTTTTTTTTTCATTGTTTTTTGTGCCAAAGATATATGAGTAAAAAGTTTGGTTTTCTTCTTCATGAATAAAAATTGTTTTTTTTTTAAAAATTTTATAAACCCTCTTCTTACGCCATCAGAGGGCCTCGCGAAATGTACCTTGCCTACATCAAATTCGTGTCTCACACTTCCACTGGTTGTACCTTACTAAGATTCAAAATGGTTGCCCTTCGGGATATGGTAGATATCTAGAGGCGATACTCCATTTCCGTCCATACTCGCACCAACATGTCTTTTACAACGGCAGAAGAAGAATGCACCCTTTTTCTATATATTTTTTTTCTAGGTACCCGGTGTGTAGAGAGTGGTGAAAATTGGCCTGAAAGCTACTAGATACTCCAAGGAAGGATTGCCGAACTCTATCAATTGTTTCCTCCGAACGCAGTCGCCCGGTGCTTTTACATTTGCAAAGGCAACCTGTCTCCATTAGTTGTGCATGTCAACGTTTAATTGAGTTCTTCGCCAACGGATCGACTCCAAATTGTCACCAAAAGTTGCGTTGAACTGTGATAAGAGACATTGTTTTTGCGTATTCCACAGCACAAAATGTCTTCTGTGGTTTGGTGGGCGCCATGTTGACAATTTTGTGCACACAGAAAAGGCTTATATTTCAAAACATGGAATATCTAGTAGCTTTCAGGTCAATTTTCACCACTCTCTATTTACTGGGTACCCAGAAAAATGTAAAGAAAAAGGGAAAATTCTTTTTCTGCCGTTACAAGAGACGTTGTTGCGAGTATGGGCGGAAATGGAGTACCGCTTAGATGTCTACAGTGTCACGAAGGGCGCTCATATTGAATATTTGTAAAGTACAACTTTGGTACAAAAAAAAAACTTTAATATATTACCTAACTTTTGGTACAATAATACATTCCAATAGTACCTCAGAGGAACTAGAGAAATTTTTTTAAAAAAGGTACAATCTTTTTCGGACATCCTGTACAAAGATAAGAGACTCATTATATAATTACCGTGGAAACTTGCCTAAATCTAAATATGAACGTATCACAATTGTAATCAAAATCAATGAAAATATCATCTTTCATTCTGAAATGACAGATTATTAAACACTTGCTTGAAATATACATAAGTTTTTGGTGACACTGATTTTATTCCATCATTTCAATTTAACCTGTAAATGCTTTCAATTGATCATCAATAATTATCCAAGTAGGAAAATTTGACTTTCGTAAAATCGTCGAATATAAGTTGTTTTTTTAATAAGAGATTAAACATATGAAAATATCATAAAGCAGGTCTTCTTATAGAAGCCCAGTGGCAGCGTATCGCGCTTCCAAGTCACAGGGCAAGGGTTCCATCCCCGGTCTGGGCTAGGTCGACTCAACGTTTCATCTCAACAGTGGGTCGATAAATGAGTTCCAAGTTTGCTTGGGAACTAAACACTGGGGGTTCCGCGTCAGACTGACCATCAGATCGGAACATTTGGTCATGTATCTCAGTGCCCAAGGTCACGAAAACTGAGACGGGCACAGTAGGCCTTGGCCCTCCAATAGGCTGTTGCGGCGCAAAGAGAGTAATGTCTTTTTATATCTGTTTTCAGAATATGTTTGAAAGAAGCTTCTCACATAGTTTATATTTGTCAATTGTTTTCACTATTGCGAAAGATACAGTGAACTGTTTAGCAACGGTTCGAAAGCATTGATGATAAAGGGTAATTATATTAGACTAAAGACAGTTAGATAAAGTGACTCAATCTATTTGGCAGTCTATACTGGACCAATTTTTCTTTTGTTTGAATCAAATATCATTTGTATTAAAAGCTGAATAAGATTCACTGTAAATTTCAAAATATTAATGATCTTCTACTTTTTTAATTCATAATGTATTGTCTCAAGAATATTTTTTTTTTTTTTAAAAAAAAGGTATTATGGATAATTACTTATTTTAGACAGTACAATTTTGTACTGTAATCCAGAAATAGTACCCTACATTACATATTTGAATAGTTTAAAAGTTTCTTTTGATGTAATTTAGGATTGAATTTTGATATTTAAAACTCCCATAAATGATTTAAATAATCATGGCACCCTCATAACACATTCTTTTACAATTTAAAAGGTAATACTCCCTTCTATAAATACAAATACAAGAATTTTTCTAAGAAAGTGCCCTCAATTTTTTTATGATTTGACACGAAAACAACTGAAAGACCACACCTATCTCATTAGAAAGTATATTTACATATATTAGTTTCAACATTTTGGTCATTTATATGGTGTGTGTGACCAAGATGTAAAAAAATTAATTTTTATAAGTTTTTATAAGATAAAATGCCTTTTGTAGAAGTTTAGTACGGTTTCAGAGAAAGTTTACTATTTATTTTCTTATAGTAGCACTTAGTGCCAGCTCAGGTGTCGTCCTCGTCGCAGCTGAACAATGCGACGTTAATATTTACTCCCACTCACTTAGTACTAAACACCATGACATCCAACTTCACTGATAAAAAAGTCCTATCTCAGACATTTGACACTGTTTATTTGGACATTCATTTAGACCCTAAATAAACATGGAAGTCATATCGGTTCAACTGTTGATAGAGGTTACTCAAGATCACTGACGTAGCCAGCCCAGAATGGGCCCACTGTCAAAAATTGTTTGGGGGTCCTTTTAACGAAAATAAATAAAAATATGATTGCATTAACAAAACTTATTTGAAAGTGTCAAAATAAGTATATATAGACATATGTGTTAGAAAAACTTTATTACTTAAGAATTAGCTTAGTTGTGTGCTCTTAATAGGCACTCCTCTCGACTTTTTTTCCCCCGCAAACGCATTTATAATAATATCCATAGCAGATGATTTTAGATTTTCCAAGCTCATCTGTTTCTATTGACAGTATTGTTAAGTCCGAAATAGCCATCGAGCCGCAAGTCCTCTCGTGGGGTTGGTAGAAGGGGAAGAAAGGTGGGAGGCCCCTGGCCACCCCCAGGGTTTTCTCCCTCTAAATTGGGATGGAATCGAGCAAAATCGTACTGTCACCTACATGGTGCTCAATTGATTGATTGAATGAATATTAACGTCGCACTGTTCAGCAGCACGAGGGCTTTTGGCGACGGACCACGTCATTTTGAGCCATGGTCAAGTGACGTGGAAGACACCTGAGCTTGCACCCCCTCTCCTAACTACCCCACCACACCAACGGGAGGACGTTTCAGCTCTCGGCAGTTTTAACGTGCATCGCTGCCCTACACGGCGGGTGTTTAGTGGTACTGGGCTCGAACTCGTGACAAGGCATGTCACGATCCGATACCTATACCACTCGGCTACCGCAGCCACTGCATGGTGCTCAAAGCTAAGGCTAACGACAGGCGTAAAAATTCTAGCCCTTAGCTGCCATAAATTTCGCGGGCCGCGATCCGACTTCGTCAGGCAGGTGGCATTAGCCGCAACACATGAATTTTCTCAATTTCGGAATCTAAACAGCTTTCTAATGCAATTAATTGTTCGTAGATATTGTGTGTTAAGTACTTATCATATTAAGTAGCTAATTTTGATGCCGTTTTTTTTTTATTTTTATTTCTTAGTTTGAAAAGGATAAGTGTTTATCCGGTCGTAAGATTTCGAAAACATTGCTAAGATCTAGGAAACTGAAATCTTTACGGGGTTTGCGATATTAACAGCAGTCATGCACACTGACTTTGAAAAACTCATCTGGATTTGAAATTCTCTGAGAACTCATCCAAAAAGCGTTTTCTTCTCTTTCATTTCTTTGAAAGCATTTGCAAGACCTCCGGACTCTGTTAACAAACAGCTGAAGTCATTTTGATTTCTTATGAGTGCCAGTCTACTCAGAACATCAGCTTTTCGTAGAACACTTTTTTCACATGCTGCAGAATCCTAGAAATAGGGTCTAGGACTTCATAGGTCAGGGATGGCGAACCTTTTTGAGACGTGGGTCCAATTTTGTTCATAATTTTTTTTTTTTTTTTTTAATTTTAGTTCGCGCGGCACAAATGTCCATTTGTAGAGTCAAATTTAAAAATTTTTAATTGCGTATTTTTAAAACAAAACATCTTTAAAATTCAATTAGCTTAACGGGTAAAAATAGGCGCTACGGAAGTCTCTTTCTACAAACATAATTGAATATAACCTTACAAAAGTGCATTTTATCCAAAGAAGTGCTTTAAATAGGGTTATTTGCTTTTGTTTGTCGATTTTTTTTCAACAAACAAAATGTGAGTAAAATTATATACTTTATTTGATATTTTGTAAGCAATTTTGCTTTATTTCAAATACTACATACTTTCATATACATTTGTTGTCATTTGCGTAACTTTGATACTGTAATGATCAAACTGAAGGTTATAGACAGCATTCTAATTGCTTTTGTGTCAATGCAGTGCTTGGAAATATATAAGTAGAATATAAATAATGCACACAAATTAGAAAATCTTAATAAACTCGCGTAAACGTACAAGTGGTTGCCTAGCAATCTTGGGTCAGTCAAAAAGCTTGCGTGGGTCAGTGTCTGGCCCACGGGTCATAGGTTCGCCATCACTGTCATAGGTTAAAGTGTAGTATGCGGAGACCCTTGGCGACCCAAATCGGTCGCCAAGCTGCTTCATTTAACGATAGGTGTCCGAAAGCCAAAATGAATTCATTATCTCTCCGTCACGCGTTTACCTTTTTAAGTTGAAAATGCTTTCATGGCTACTGAGTACTTTTTTTTTTCAAATTGCAAATAAGGCGTTATTTCATGGTGACCAACCCTTTTGCACAATTCTAGCAATTAATTTTTAAAATATTGATCAAAACGTAGATTAAAACTTAAAATTATCACATAATATAAGTAATTGTTCAGTTTTATTCATATTTTTAAAAATTATGAATGAAGAACTTACACAAAACCAAAACAGTTATGAAAATAAAAAAAGTTTTGATTTAAAAAAAAGTTAAAAATCGTTTTTACGGGATGAGAACTTTGATTGGATTTCAGCATAGCAGCGTAACATAAACCTTTATATTGAACATACTCTACTTATCTCACACAATATTAATAAATCTTTTATATATAAGCAGCAGTGGATAATTTAATAATATTATTTCAAATATAATTAACCCTAAACTTCCCCATTTTTTAAATTTCTATGAAAAAATTATAAAAGCTAGTTCTCAAGTAATAATAAAAGGGAAATATATATATATATATCTTCATATATATGTAGGATATCCCATTTGTAAAAGGTTAGATCATATCCCTTTCCAGAGGTCGGCAATTCTAATCAAAACAGTATTCCAAATCAACGCCATCTAGCGTCCCTTTTAAAACGCCGACATCAACCTTTTTCGGGAGAGGCCTACTAACACCCGTCAGGGAAACGTCATATTCGCGCATCAGCGCCGTTCGCCCGCGCCAGGCGGTAAGTCTTAATAGCACCATAATGAGTTCTATTTAATCTCAATTGCCTTCCTTAAAGTAATGTGATCTAACTTTCCTATTCTTTTGAAATATTCCCCATGTAAATACTCCCCTATAATTCATAACAAATTATTTAGTTTTCAACCAGTTTCTTTCTTAAACTATGTTGTCTATTTTATTTCAAAATTAACTAATACACCCTAAAAACCCCTAGACACTACGCCAATAAAAACTCCGCTATCTGAATAATCCCACCTTTTGGAAGATTTCGGTTGGATTCCCACAGAAATAATTGGGGGATCAACCGGGAATTGATTTAAAATCTTCTTTATATTTTCATCGGAATCAAAAGTTAGTCTGATTAACTTAAACTCCTAACCTTCTTGTTTGAAAAACAATTGGCTCAACGGCCAAATTGAAAACGATGACTGAAATGTATATAAACAAACGGTTTGCCTCTCATAACATACTAACATTTTACTTAGTGATCCTTTTTTTGTGGAGTTGTTTCGTCCTGCAAATATCAGTTCTGAAAATTGATCCAGTCCATTTCAAGCTCTTCATCCAAGAAAATTACGTTTTCAACAACTGTATCAGGTACTGTTTTTTATTATGTTTTTCATTAAAAGAAAGGAAATCTGTAAAAGAAGAATTTCAGAGCCATCGTCATGCTGTTAATAACAAAATTGTGTTTGATCTTTTAAAGTATATAATTCATATTTTTAAAGCATAATGTCTATCTTTAAAATACTACTTTTCCTATTTGTGAATAGAAATCGCATCAATTAAAATTTTCTACAAGTATATCTTTTAAAATATTTAGGAAATCGAACTTAATATTTAAGTTATTTTAACTTTTTCTAATTCATTTAAAAACGAATTGATTTATTGTATTTTGTATGTTGTACAATATGCAAAACTAAGCATTTCCGTTATGTTGCGTCACTGGCCTTGACTGGTGCCTCTTAGCTATTCATAAATCCGTCATTCTGAGGATAAATATTTCGCAATTTTCGATTACTGATCTCTTTTTACATTTTTTCCCACAGCTGTTGTGTAATAAATTAATCATTTCCTGTATTTTGATTGGTGTGGTGTGGTAATTAGGAGAGGGGGGGGGTGCCAGCTCAGGTGTCGTCCACGTCACTTGACCATGGTTCAAACTTACGTGGTCCGTCGTCAAAAGCCCTCGTGTAGCTGAACACGAGTGTAATATTCAATCAATCAATCAATCCTGTATTTTGAGAAGAAATTTCACTGAATCATTTTTGCTTTTCATTCAAACATTGTTCATTTTTATAATTTATTGATGAAACATCCTAAATGATCTAATTTTTAATGG
>BMAV01002985.1:350470-478696 GCA_019973955.1 Trichonephila inaurata madagascariensis
AGTAATAGTTAATTGTGTCCCATGTATCTTGGCTAATACGAAAACAGGCAAAAAAGAAGGGTTTTTGAATCCTATTTCCAAAGTAAACATCCCTCTAAGTACGTACTACGTTGACTTCATTGGCCCTTTACCTTCCACAAATAAAAGTTATCAACACGTTTTGACCGTAGTAGACGCATTTACTAAATTTACTTGGCTATATCCCGTTAAAACTGTGTCTGCTGAAAATGCCTTGGAAAAGTTAAAACTACAACAGAAAACCTTTGGCAACCCTGTAAGAATTATCACTGACAGAGGTTCAGCGTTCACTTCAAAATTATTCAACGGCTACTGTACTATGTGAAGAAAATATTCAACATCTACAAATAGCAACAGGCATTCCTAGAGGAAACGGACAAGTTGAACGAATACACCGAACTTTGATTCCAGTCCTTACCAAGCTATCGTTAGACGACTCAACGAAATGGTACAAATACATCGACAGATTACAAAGAATACTAAACAGCACTATATGTCGAAGCACAAAATGGACACCATTCGAACTTTTAATAGGAACCAAAATGCGTAACAAGAAAGACATTCGAATCAGAGACCTACTGCTAAAAGAAATGGCGGAAGAACTACAAGAACAACGTGAATTTCTAAGAAATGACGCCAAAAAGAACATCGAAACCATACAATCTGAGAACCGAAAGACATACAATAAAAGAAGAAAGATAGCTCCAATATACAAAGAAGGCGATCTAGTAGCCATCCAAAGGACTCAATTTGGAACTGGACTAAAACTAAGACCAAAGTTCTTAGGTCCTTATAAAATAACTAAAGTGAATTCTAGAGATAGATATGAAGTGGAAAAGGTTGGTCATCACACGAAGGACCGAACTCCACCTCCACCTCAGCTGATTTAATGAAATATTTTTATACAAATTAAATTTTGAATAGTAATTATTATATTTAATCTTTCTCATATTATATCCTTTTCGAGAAATTAATTGCTATTATGTGGTAAAAGTCGTTTCCAATAATTATCTTATATTCATTTGTAACAATTATTATATTTTCGTATTATTCTTTACCTTTCGACCTATTCGAAGGGTTTTTTTTTTTTGAGTGATTTGGTATTTAGTTAATTGCAGGTCGCAATATAGAATATTTTGGTATTTTTTTGTTTTATTTTAGATCCGGAATTGTAAATATCGGGTATGCATTTTTTCATCTGTATATTTTATTATTATAAGAAATATATATATATATATATATTTGGTTATTTGCATAAACGTTCATATATTTAAAAATTTATGGTTGTAGCTGATTTCAATTTAGCTCTCTTTTTAGTAGATAATTTAGCTCTCAACACTGTAAGAGCTGAGAGACCAACTCTGTCAGAGGAGGGTGATTTTGTAGGATATCCCATTTGTAAAAGGTTAGATCATATCCCTTTCCAGAGGTCGGCAATTCTAATCAAAACAGTATTCCAAATCAACGCCATCTAGCGTCCCTTTTAAAATGCCGACATCAACCTTTTTCGGGAGAGGCCTACTAACACCCGTCAGGGAAACGTCGTATTTCGCGCATCAGCGCCAGGCGGTAAGTCTTAATAGCACCATAAAGAGTTCTATTTAATTTCAATTGCCTTCCTTAAAGTAATGTGATCTAACTTTCCTATTCTTTTGAAATATTCCCCATGTAAATACTCCCCTATAATTCATAATAAATTATTTAGTTTTCAACCAGTTTCTTTCTTAAACTGTGTTGTCTATTTTATTTCAAAATTAACTAATACGCCCTAAAAACCCCTAGACACCACGCCAATAAAAACCCCGCTATCTGAAGCATTCCGACCTTTTGGAAGATTTCGGTTGGATTCCCACATATATATGTATAAATTAAGCTGTTTTAAATTGAATTTCAGTCATTTTTTTTTGTTTGTTGCAGTAGTACAACATTGCGCAGTAGTGCTGTAAATTACAAAACTTTTTTTATATGAGGATTTTATTATTCATCATAAAATGTCTAAATTTCTTACCTAGTAATTTATTTCGACAATAAACAAGATGAAGCATAAAATATAATGGATTCTTTTTATAGCAAAAACACAGTTCTCGAGGCATCAGAGATTTTTATAATTGTTGCGATTTCTGGAAAAAATGTACTTCCATCTTGTGACAAAATTAGCATGTATTTCGTTGCAGTAATCTTTTTTTTCTCAGATAAGTGATTTGTAGGTAATTAAAAAAAATATTGAGTCTGCTAAATTAAAATAAATCTTACGTTTTTTCATGATTCCATAATACGTGACTTAAAAGAACGTAAAATTTAACTCCCCCTTTTTTACTATACAAATATATTATATATTTCGCATGGTTTTACACGATGTTTCGTGTAATGTTTATCTAATTTATTCATTACATTTTATCTCAATTTGCATAATTAAAATTACTTTAACACTTGTAATTAATTACTAAAACATAACTTCCATACCCCAACATGAACCTAATATAAAAATTAGTATAATTAGTAAAAAAATATAAAATGTAATTCAAAATATGCCAAACTTATAACAATAATTAATTCTAAGAAATGTAAAAGTTTTTTTTTTAAATTTATTTTAGAAAATATCCGTACAATATATTAGGAATTTAATAACTCTAAAATTAAATTACATATATTATTCTATTCAAAATATTTAGATATCTAGATATATATTATAAATGCGAAACTTTGTGAGGATGTTTGGCCGTCTTCCACGCAAAAATAACTGAATGGATTTTAATGAAACTTTACAGTAATATAGCTTATACATCAGAATAACACATAGGCTATAATTTATAGCATAGGCTATAATTTATAAAGATATTGTGTGAAGTGTCCAAAATATAACGATATTTGTCAAGTAAGAAAGAAAAAATTCTGCCATCTGCAAGCAATTCTGGCGTGCGCTGCAAAAAAGCCCACGTCAGCATATATCTATCTTTTATTTGTGAAGAAACCCTTTTTTTTGACTACGCAAGGCGCTCGCTTCTAATTAATTCCTGTGATCAGCATAATCCCTAATTTTTTTTATTTCAGAATAAAACTAAGTTTTGAAGGGAGAGGCTGTTATAAATCTCTCTTTATTTGAAAGTTTTTTTTCTTTTTTTATGATTTTATTATGCACATTTGTAGTAAGAAATTGATCTTTTTTCCAAATAAATGCTTTTATCGGTTCTGGTACTTAAAGTAAATAAACTTTCTCTTTCGCATTACATCATTTGGACGAATTTTCAAAATTTAAAGATTATTATTTTTGTCCCGAAAAAATAGTTTATGTCAAAATTTAAGTGTCTTGTGTTGTTATATGTTAATGAAGACCTTAGAAAACGATTTGACTATTTATTTTAAGTGAACGGTGTATATAGTTAATTTTACAGTGGAATGTCTAATTAATTTATTTGCTCTAATGGCTTAAATTTCCCAAAGTGGAGTATTTTGTTTATGTATATCCCTTAATTTTCAATGTAGTGATCCAAAAAAAAAAAAAAAAAAAATATTGTATGAAAAAACTGCAGTAAATCATAATGCGGTAGATAAAGTATTAACGTGCATCGCTTCCCTACACGCGGCGGGTCTTACAAAGCTCGAGCTATGAAAGTAGCTAGACATTTGCCAACTTGACTCTATAGTAAACATTTCGCTATGTTTTTCATTGAATCGCCATTATAATTTAAGAAACGGCGTTGCTTACGAATATTACAATTTTAACATAAAATAAATACAACAGAAAATAATATTGATGTCTTACACTTTCAGATATAAATTATTTACACTATTTTAAGCGTTCATTACACAAAACTTTTAACAATGTGTTACTTTTGCTGAGCAGAGATCAGCTTAGGGAGGTATTTTCAAAAATCAACCCTCAAGAGTGTTACAGGGAGTTATAAATAAAAAATTAAAAAAAAAAATCCTTTTTATCTGCTCTAATTGATATACATACTTAAAATTTAACAAAGCTGTTTTTTTTCTTTTTGCTCAGCTGAGATATGCAAAAAGCTTTTTTTTTGTTTAATTTGCAATTCACGTAAAATTAACTCATTAAAAACTTCTTTATCCTTCAATTTGTGTTGTTTAATTTTTCAGTTCACCCGTGAGAAGAACGGGTATACCAGCTAGTGACTTAATAAATTTATATATAAAAAAAAACAATATGCATAACAAAACAATTTGGTTTTAAATTGAACCATAGCTCTACTTTTGCCCATTTATAGTATAAATCCAATGACAAATAAGTACAAGTAATGGCAGGTGACAAAGAAAAGCTTTGTTTAAACCCCAGAGAGTATATCTGAAAATTCAACTAAAGACAGTATGACAAAAATGATTTTATACTTAAAACATTCTTATCCAGAATTAAAAGAAAATGTTGACTCACACGATTCTATTTTCTTCCTTTAAATCAATATATCATATACTTTAAAAGTAAATTAGCTTTAAAAAATATTTATGATGAATTTGATATCAAAAAAGAGATTAAGAGAGTAGAAACAAGTAATGTAAAATAAAATTTAAGTCAATTCATACTTAGGTCAAAAAAGGAAAATTTTATTTTAATTAATTTTATTAAATAGTTACAATTAATATAAATATGCATATACGTATGACAAAATCACAATATTAAGTGATATAATAGAAAGCAATTTTCCTTTCTATTTATGGTGTTGGACTATTTTTGTTTGTTACTATTTATTCATTAATTAAATTTAATTATTCTAATAAAATAGTAGAGTAAAAAATAAATCATATTTTCAGAAATTAGGCCATCCTTGGTGGGATTGGAACCCATGCCCTTTGGATTCGAAGTCCAACACGCTATCCATTGCGCTACAGGGACACAACCAACAACTTTCTTTTCTGTATATGTTGGACTGTTATTTTTGTTTGTTTCTATTTACTCATTTTTTTAATTTAATGAATGAATTAATATTTGAAAAAAAAATGTATTAACATCAAGTGTCATTAACTACAAGTTTAAAAAAATGTATTTGAACTGGAATGGATGAATAGAAAGTATTTTATTAACGATTGAAAATTTGAATAAGATATATATATCTTATGCTCAGATAAGATATATATACATATATCTCATCTAATTTTTGCTCAGTATTATTATATGGGAGAAGGTTGGCTGGCCAAAAAACATGTTCAACCCCACTTTTATATAAATTATTTTATATATTAGCTGTCCTAAGTCAGCAATGTTTATAATACTGCAACATCCATTATATAATCTTCATATGTCCTTCATTGTGTGATTTTCCTTCTGTCTATCGAATGTGTGTGATTGTTGGATGTTATCTCTTGTTTGTAGAGAATATAAGCCTATATATATATATATACAGTCGAACCTCTATATTGCGAATTTTTCTATATAGTGAACTTTTTCCTGGAACCAAGAAAATTTCACGATTTTCTTCGTAAAATAACCTCCCAATAGCGAAGTTCATTTTCTATATAACGAACTTTTTCACTTGTGATTCAATTTTTTTTCTCCCTATTTTTAAAGTATTTCTGGACATTTTGAGTTATTCTCTCTTTATTGAGTTATTTCTCATTTAGCATGAACTGGCTTTATTCGATACTTAACTCACTGCGAGCAATAGAATTCTGGGCGCTTCATCCAAGAAGTGCAATCTTTAACCTCCATTGTCCAGTTCACTGGAAGCATCTTCGATGTCCCCTTTCACCCTCAGGGGAGTTTCGTGTCCTTGAACTAGTCTCTGTTCATTTGTAGTATTGATCAGTCGTACTGGTAACTTCGTTTCTTGTAGCTCGAAAATGTCAAAACGTAAGTGCTTGAGCATCAAAGAAAAAAAATTAATTCTTCAGGAAGTGGATAAAGGTGTCAAAAAAAACTTTCCTTAAAATTTATTTCTTTTTTATAGGTATAAGATATATAAAATAAATATATATTAATTTACAAAAGGTGTGCATAATTACTTTTTTAAATATATAGTGTTTATGAATTTAAAATTTGTTTTATGTGGTTTATAAAGAAAATTGAGAGATGATTGATGGAATATTAACGTCGCACTGTTCAGCTACACGAGGGCTTTTGGCGACGGACCACGTAATTTTGAACCATGGTCAAGTGACGTGGACGACACCTGAGCTGGCACCCCCTCTCCTAACTACCACACCACACCAACGGGAGGACGTTTCAGTTCTCGACAGATTTAACGTGCATCGCTGCCCTACACGGCGGGTCTTTAGTGGTACTGGGCTCGAACTCGTGACAAGGCAAGGCACGATCCGATACCTATACCACTCGGCTACCGCGGCCACAATTGAAAGATGAACCTCTATATAATGAATTTTCTTTATACCGAACCTTTTTTCAGGATTTAACGACTTCGTTATATAGAGGTCCGACTGTGTGTATATATATATATATATATTGTTACGAATTTTCTGTAATTTGTATTTGGGTGTTTAATGCATTTATATTACTCTATGTGTTATATTTATTTCATGTAAAATTGTACTATTCGCAAGCAATGCCGTCCCTTACGTTATAATGGCGATTCAATGAGAACTTGGCGAAATCTTGGCGGTAGAGCCAAGTTGGCATCATTTTGGCGAGTTCGGAACCTTCTGGAATCTTCTAGAAAGTAGTGGATCTCTCCACTAGTGTCACGTTCAATGACAGGAGCGGTAATATTTCTGGAAGTTTCTGTCGCGCTTATAAATAGAGATGCTCGCCAGTGCGGCGATGAGTCTGGATTAAACCAGCAAGTAGTGAGGATTGTTTTGACTAGCGATTAACTCGGCTGTGCTTGTGAATAATCTTTTACATACATGTATTTTTAAACACTGGTTATTGTGTTTGATTGCTGTTGAAGGTGTGAAGACCTTCCGATATTTACTCTGTTAATACTGCTGCTGAATCCTGTATTTAAAGGATTGGATTTTTGTTAATAAATTCGCATCGCTCTTGAACTGTTTATTTTCTTTGTGATTGTTTTGCATAAAATCCCCGAACCCTCAGATCTACGTAACAATATATATATAGGGAGAGATTGAGCTAATATTAGGAATCGAAAAATAACATAAGTGAAACAGAAGTTTAAAAACTTTATTAGAGCTAAAAACTACCAAGAACTAAAAATTTACAAATTAGTCTACAAAATTTCTAATAAATAACAATTGTACATTTTTCACTTTGCAAGAAAAATATGAAGATTATATTTAGACTAGACTAGTTTTTAATGTTCTTTGACATAAATACAAAATGTATTATATCTTAAGATTTGACTAACATAAACTGCTGCCACCAGTATTAGATAATCTCTTCTTATTCAATACCACAGTATAGGCATTTAAGTACAATAAAATATATAATGCACATTGCTGATAAAATGGATTTAAAGAATCAGTCTGACTAGAAAAAAACAATAAAGACACCACAGTAAGTTTAAAATAATCAAAATGAATAATGATCAAATGAATATATTTTTTAAAAAACTGCACATACACACACATACAAACTGTTTTGCAAAAATGTCATTATTGCTATAGAAGTTTACAAAACTTGTACAACTTTTTACATGGTGGCAGCACATAACGACAAAGGAAAAGACGAAGAAAGTTACACGAAAACTAATACATTTGCATAGAAGTTTTCTTCTTTATTTTACATAAGAGATAATATACTCATCTCCTTACAAAGGTAGAAAACTGCAAAAACTTAAAAATGAGAAAAATGTTTTTTAAAAAAAAGGAAAACATTTACACAAAAATTAAAAAAAAAAAAAAAAAGATAATAAATCCAACAGACAGGATTTCATAAAAGATCACAAACACATTAATATATAAAAGAAAATAATATCACAAATTCACAGAAACATTTCAAGAATAAGAAACCCTGTCAATAAATGTACCCTTTTATATCACCATTCTTAAGTTAAATTGTACCATCCTGTTATTATTTTGCAATGAAACAGCATTCCAGTATCATTTAAAACATGATTACTAAACTTTATATTTGATATTTGAAACTGATTATGAAATATCACATTAATTTGTTGGCATTTCTTAGCTATCTATTAAACTAGTTATTTTTTAAATTTTGGATTTCTTAAGTATTGAATAACAAAAAAATAAATTGGAGCTCTTTTGAGAAATATCCACATTTTATTTTTTAACTTATGGCAAAAGAATATTTTGGAATTGCAGAACATACAATAAAATATCTGACCTCAAAGAATTGCATTTCTTCCCAAAATAAAACTTATAATGCTAACATTCTAATCATCATTCATTAGTTCTTTTAGCTTTGATAAATACCGAGTTTTTTTTATTATTACATATTTTGATACATCCTTTATAAATTACTTGTATTTCATTCACACAATATTTCTTTTAAAATTTTTTATTAAAATTTCAATAGTTCCTTAACATTTTTGATAAGTAGATATAAACGAAGATTTTTTCCTTTTTATACATCATTATAACTTTCACAATCCCATACACTAATCTTGGTACCTTGAAAAGAGAATAGAAATAAAATGATAAGAACAAAAGTAATAATAATTCCTGGCAATATACAGTAAATGCACATGAGGTGAGAACAGGCTATGAGAAAATCTGACACACACAGGACTAGAAGATAAGTAGGTAAATGTACAACAAAGGATCCTACCAAAATGGTAAGTTTTCTTAGGTGAGAAATATTCAAAAGACTAAAGAGTGACCTCTAATTTGGTCTAAGTTTCGTTGTTTAGAGAATGCTGAGTCCAGCACCTTAGCAGTATCGAAGAACACAGAAACACTAGTCTTAACAGCACTGCATTAGGTAAAACGAAATAATACATCAAATATACTTCACAATATTATACAGATAGCAAGAAAGAGAGTATGTTCAAAATATAAACATACATAAAAAGACAAATATAGAGACCAGCAAGACTAAACGTTCTTTATAAGACAGATACAGTTAAGCATTTTTCTTTTTACTACATGACAATGGCAAGTTTGTGAAAGCCATATTGAAAAATTTATATATTCTATTTTGTCTGTTGTAATTCACACTACTATCAAATAAAAATATGCGATTCCAAATTTGTAAGCTATAGGGAGTTATTCCCTATCAAATGTATCAACATTTCTACAATTTTATATATGTGATTGCATGTAGCAGTTATATGTTATGTAGCTGTCTCTTTAAAGAATGGTCAGATGCTGATTTTTGATTTTGTCCTTGAAATACAGTATTGCTAAATATTTTGCCAAACCATAAAACTTCCACTGGAAAAGTCTTTTTACATAGTCTATGTAAGGAGTAGTTAGAAATTTGTCAGAGTTACAATAGTATACATGACAAATATTGCTCAATATTTAAATCTTTTATGAAAATATAACAATGACAAATCAGTCTTATTATGTACAAATTAATATAACAGTTTAGTGTACAAAATAGTCTATTCAAAATTAAATTATAATAACTCTTTGAATTTATAAAAAAAAATTATAATAAAAGGCAAGAACTTTCCCGAGAAACCCTATACAATAAATTGACAAGCATTATATAATTATTATATTTTCAAAACCACACACATCTTGGAAATGTCTGCATCAACAGTCTTAAATATAAGAAATTTCCCCCCATAAAATAACATACTTAGCAGAAGAGTCAAGATTTTCAAACACTTAATACCTCAAACCCTAATATTTCAAACAGCATTATAGAGTTCTATTAAGAGAAAGAAAATGGAACAATAAATTCCATACCCTAAAGAATGTAATAGAGTCTATTACTTATAGAATTATTTTCTATATTCAAAAAGTAATAAATCTAAATTCTTTTATCAGTGTCTAGTGACCAATGGAAAGAAAAGTATTAATAGCTAACAGTGGTCAAACACACTGCACTTCTGTGTTCCTTCTGGCTAAAGAATAACTGTACATGCTTAGGACATATTTTACTGGTGAAAACAGAGAAATACGAAGAAAATGCATAGAGGCTAAAATCGCACTTTTCACTTCAAAAGAGTGGATTTCATTAGTTTATTTGCTAGATAAGTGTGCCACTACTCTAGGGGCACTTTGGCATTTAAAAAGAACATGCAACGTTATTGTTTTGTTAATGCTAAATAGGCATCTTTATCTAGATTTGTGACAGAGATGCTTTCTATAGATCGATCCTCTTAGTTATTTTTCTGTGATCATTAAATATACACTCAGGAAGCAGAGACACTATAACAGTAACCTTGCAAGTCTAAATGCAATAAATGCCCCAAAAAGTAAGTCAGTGGTGTCTGTCTGTTCTGGAGGGCTTTGGAAACACCTGAGGAGTGACATCGCTTCTCACCCTTGGCAAACTAAAAATTCAGAAAGCCCCCAGAAAATTTGTTAGCTAAACCACCTAGACCTCCACGACTCAGATTAGATATTCTTCCAACCATATTTTGGGTGACGTTCTTAATGCTGCTGACATAGCCTTCCGCTCCCTCATCTCGCATCACAGTCTTGCCCTTGGCACCCTCTTCACCATCAGGATAATCTCTGTAAAAAAAAAAAGTTTAAATAACCAGAACCTCACATGAAATGATAGTTGACTAATTAAATTTATATGGCAATGAACTTTCATGGAACATACAGTGCTAAACAGATAAAGAAGCATATTATATAAAAATTTAAAGCCTAACTAGAAAAATAAAGATATTGGAAGAAAATAAAGTTATGAGATAAAATTATTTTTAAAAAAATGAACAGTGAATTAGAAGGTAAATTCACTACAGCTAATGTAAAAAGTCAAATGTTGCAAAGTGTAAGTATGCAAATAATGATTAATGGGGGAAAAAAGGTAAGACATAATAAAAAAAAATGTCATATATGAAAATGAAAATCATCAAAGCTATTACTTTTGCTTCCTATTTTTAGGTATCAAAGACAAGATTGTTCAACCTTTAGCACACAATGGTGTTTTTGCATAGATTCCTTCACATACACAATTACATCTTCATTCTTTAAAATGTATGCTGTAGGAACACTTTATTTTTGGTTTGTAGGACATCAGTTTTAATTCAATACTAGATTGACTTACTGGTATAGGTTTCTGACAGGGGCGTAGCTACCACCGTATCAATGATACAGGGCCCCCAAGCTACAAGGGCCCCAAGATGTGTAACTACAATATTACTAACAGGGCTTTCTTTTCTAAAAAGGGGTCTCCGAAGGAGTTTTGATACTGGGCCCACTCAGAACAAGCTACGCCAGTGGTTTCCGATATATTTTTCTATCTTGTTTTTCATACTTTCACAAGGCTTTAGAAATTGTTAGATACAATCTTTGAGCTTGTTTTTATTTTCATTTTACTATTTATAGAAATCTAGGAAAATTAGATGATTCAAAACATCAGATTATTTTTCAGATGATTTTGAGCATTGATGATTTCAAAAAGAATGTATTTGAAAGTTGAAATGGCAGTTATGTAAATAGATCCATAATTACATTCAATTATGAATCAAATGTAATTAAAATAAATAATGTTGAAACATCTTTAGAATGTGTTGACACTGATGAGGCATTTGTGGAAGTAATAATTGTCAGAACAACAAAAGTAAATGCAAATTATTTGGATAATGGTTTCAAACACTGCAAAGAAGTAGACATTTTATTTTTATAATATTTTAATCAATTTGGATCAGCTTCTAAATAGGAATGCTCCTGATTAGTTTTAGTTTCTTGAATCTTTTTTTTTTTAAAAAAAATCAGATTACAATACATGGGCAAGAAATGGCCTTTAAAATTTCATTTACATTTATTTAGACAACATCAGTTTTGTTAAGAATCCAGACAATATATTTTTAAATTAGTTTTTATTATTTTGATTTGAGTAATAAATTAATCTCAAATGATCAATTATATAAAAGTTATAACAGAAAAAGTACTTGAAAATTTTTCAAAGTAAGTTATTTTTATTTGAGTGAAATGAATTAACAATGATTATCCTTGCAATAACTAATAATAGTTTAGAAAGAATTGTAAAAAATACATTGTAGTAAATATATTGAAGTAAAAAATGAAATATATTTCTTGAGTATTTTTATGTTTGAGAAGCAATAAACAATTAAGAAATTGAAGGAAAAGGATTGCAGAGATACATATTTATGAATACAAATATTTTTTTTAAAAGAAACCATAAAATTCCCAAATACTCAGGTTCTTTTTACAATAGGAAAACTTCTTAAGTCTATGAGAAGACATATTTATGATCAAAGACATTTCAAAATAACTTTTGAAAACAATTATCATAAAATTGCAAACATTTGTTTTCCTTTCAAAGCTGACAACAAAATTGTAATTAAAGATCTTTGAAATTGATAGTTGAACAGACGTTATTTTAAAATCAGTTCAGTTTCATAAGAGGAAAAGTAAGAAAATAAACTCACTAATAAAAATTCATACCCTTTATAAGAAAAAATAGCTAAGCATAAAAAAATATATGGAAGAGATGTACTTTTAGAAATAAAAAGGAAATTAAAAAAAGAAAAAGAAAATTATTTTTTAAAAAGGAAAATACTGAAGGAATCTTATAATAAAATAACAAAACTGAGTAGTAAATTTTTTAATTTTGTTTTGAATCCACTTTGTTTATGAATTAAGGTTTAAAATGTCAGATAAAAATTTCAGCTGTACACATTGATTTTGATAGTTGCATCATAAAACATACACACTCATACATCCAGAACATACTTGCATAAATCCAGAATGTTAACACTATGTGATTGGAATTTTGTCAACAATATTTAAATGTATTCATAAAATATATTATAAAAAGGAAGTCTTGTAATTTTGAGCATTTGTTTCACACTGTTCACAAAAAATTTCACTTAATTATCAATTACTCAAACAAATAAATATTAGTTTTATTGAAATAATAAAATGTTTAACTGAAATTACAGTTCCTTTCCAAAAATCAATTCTCAAACAGATATAAGAAATTTAAAGGGGGTGGGGGGGGCATTTCTGTGAAGCATCAAGAAAAAATAGGGGCATGAATAACAAAGTACAATTATTCATAGTCAGAAATAATTAAGAATTTTTTTTTATTAAATAAAAAGGAATAGTTATTATAAAAAGAGACTTAATATAAAAATAATTTTAGAGCAATTCATAAATTTACATATGTTACAGAATAACAAATTTTTCAAAAAATAAAACCAACACCAATCCCCAAGTACATGCCACTCAATATTACAGGTATTACTTACAATTAATTTTACTGGATCTATCTGAAACCAAATAAGAAAAAATAAATTACTCCAAATACAAGACTGAGAAACAAATAAACAAGGCAAACTATTATTAACAACAAAGAAATTGATTGTTAATGTTAACATAAAATTACATTTTTAAATACTTTACAAATAAAAAAGAGCTTTAGTTGATCAGGAACAAGTTACATACATACATATTTCGCAATATATTCAAAACTAAATGTCTAAAATAATGGTCTCTAACCTTAATACACGTTGTGCTACTTTCAAAATAAAATCATTCAAGGATCAATGCTTCACATCATCCATTACTCAAATTATTCTCCCAGAATTTAAGCTTCATTCATTAAATTTTATCAAAAGCCAAATGCTGAAGCCATCAGTCTCTTTAAAGTAATAAATAATGGTTATCAGTTTTCTTTAAAAAGTAAACTATAAGCTCAGTAATAATTCATTCAAACTTTTCTTTTGCAAAGTCAACATACTTCTGAATGAAGAAGAAACTCACTGGCAACCCAGTTCACCTCTGCCAGTGTTTTAAATAACCTTCTTTGAAGAGCATAAGAACTTTTGTTAATTATTTCAACAAGTTTCCTTATATTAAAATTTAAATATTTTTCTACAATGACTGTACATGAATAATGCAGAGATAAGACAGAAAATATAAAAGTGCTTCCTCTTTGCACCACAGGAAAAAAAATCATTATTAGCATTAGTAAAAGGGAGAGCACCATCTGTAATGATATCCACAAGTTTCCGAATGGATCTATTTTCAGATATAACTTTTTTTTTTACTTCTAAATAAATAATTTTTATAATATCTTTTACAATAAAGTTATTGAAATTATTATAAAAATATTGATAACTTGTGATGCCCCAGTTCCATTGATATATTCATCAAATTGGAGGGGGAAATCATATTTTTCAGATATTTTTTTAACACTGTAACAAACATTACATTATTTCATCTATTCTCATTATCCCAATGGTTGAAAGTTGTAAAAATTTAATTGAAAAGTATATGTTTGACTAGTTTTTAAGTTACCTAATAATGCATGAGCTACTTCTAAAAAAGTTTCTTTTATCATTTCGTCATCTTAAGGTTTTTTTCTTTATTAGCAATGATATGTGAAATACAATGCGATATAACAGTAGCAGCTTTATTTTTATAAGCTCCTTTTTTAAAAATCGGCTGATGACAAGTTTACTCATTTTCAATGATCTGCCATATTATATGGAAATTCAATGGCTTTCAAATCTTAAAGTGTTAAAATGATTCTTCATATTGCTGGACAAAATTATAATTTTATTGGAAATAAAAATATTCTGATTGTGCTGAATTAAAAGGACCTGGCTTTCTCAGTTGATATTACAAGCTATCTTTAATCAACTTAATTTTAAGTCTTAAGGCAAAAATCATGTTGTTACAACTATATTAAATATTATTACCTTAGCGAAAATAAATAGAAAAAGAAAACTTGACTCACTGTCAAAATCTCTTGATTAAATCCCATAAATTAAAATTTACTAAATATGCTCACAAAATTAAATTGTTTGAAACAGAATTATTGATTCTAATTTTAAGAGCTACGAGTTATAATTTGCGCACTTTTACTTTTTCTCTATCTATCGATATTGACATTGTTAATGAAAGCTTATAAATAAATTAATTGAAATCCAATGTGATTATGCTGAAGCAAAAATCTATGGAAGTTGGAATTCTAGATTTTTATACGTACTCGTATTTATCAGTAGATCTTTTTCCTAAAATTTATCGTTTGTTATGCAAATAATGGCCATGTTCGGAAGCATTTATTTATGCAGGCAATTATTTTCTTTAATGAAAAATAGCAAGAATTCAGAAAGATAAGATTAACCCCAATCAACATTTATCGTCAATATTAAAAATTACATCAGGTCAGTATTTTTAATCAAATCTTCATGACTTGCTTTGTGAAAAAATTGGTGTCAAATATCTTTTAAAAAGTAATGTTAAATTGAAATTCTTACAAAATGTTCTTGTTTTTTTATTAAGAATATAAAATATGTATAGATTAAGTTTAAAGAACAACATGAAATTAAAACAACTATATGTGTATAAGATACAATACATTGAGCTTTAGATTAATAAATGCATAATACATTATAAAAATCATATCTTATTGATTTTTTGAAGATTGTAAACATGTGGCCCCCAACTTATAATAAAATAGGCCAAGTAGCCCATAATATAATATGAGTTTGACACCCCTGCAGTACATGAATCCTTTAAAATCGCTGAACTAAAAGAAATGCTTTTGAAATCCTCAGAATTTATAAAAGATAAGAAATTTGTCTTCCCTGTGACAACAGTTGTGCAACATAAAAATGAAGATGGATTGCATAGGTTAGCTTGCAACAACAAATGGAGTGTGTAAATTCAACGTATTATGCTGTTGATATTCCTTCATAAGATAAACTCCATAAAGCAGTACAAATAACGGTATGCCCTGTGCCAAGAAGAAACGAAAAATGAGATCTATTTTTTTTATAAAGTAGAAAGAGCATTTAAGCACAAAAATGCCTCAACGAATTAAAATACAAAATTTTAATGAAGTTAATTGGCAAGAAAGTTGGCAATATTTTGGTTTATATTAGTGATGAGAAGTATGAGATTATGAGGGGAAAAAAACAATTATGAAAGAGTACAAACCCTCTTCTTTTGTTTGCTTAGAGAATTTTAAGTAAAGTAAAGTAAACAGCTCTCAGGGTGTAAGTTTTCCAAGCCTTACATAGTATGGCATTATATAAACGGTACTTACATATTGACGCAATGGTATTGGCAACATTACATGAAAGGAAGCACATCATTGCCAATTCAGCATGCACAACACATGAGAAATAAGAGTTGCCAACTTAGCGAGTTATCTTGAATGTTGGCATTATTGCAATAGTACATAAATACCATATAAACATATATATAAATATATATTAAATATTTTTAAATAATTAGACTAATTGAAATTTATAAAATATATATACTCATACATAAAAATGCATAATTATTTAATCATTGCCCTTTAGAGAAAATTGATGAAATAAACAAATCTACCAAAAATTGACCAACCAAAAGAGGGCACCAAAAAGTGAACTACGAAAATGTTGTAAAAGAAAACATAGTACATCCAAACAATTAGATATTCTTGCTGAGAATAAATCATAAGTTTTCACTTCTATCGTTTAGTCATAAGCACACACAAATTTTTTATTTTTTAAACTACATGTATTTTTAAAGTTATGTACATTTTCAAGCATAAATTCTACAAACATGGTTTCAGAGTTTGTGCCCCCCTCTAGATTCAATCTCTTATAAAAGAACCTCTTGTTAAAAAATAAGAAATGTAACATACTCAGAATCATCTTTTTCTCGGTGACTAGGATCATTGACTGCGGCTGTTGCTTCTTCTAGTTGTAAACGACTCGTGATGGTTTGATACGTTTTCGAATTCAGCTTTTCTTCCTCGATACCTTGCAGCTCAAAATCAGAATATAGTTTCTGAAATAATTAAAGTTTATACTCAGATGAAAAAATGTTTTACTTAAAATTAAAAAATGGTTTCTTTTTCATAAAATGCTAACAACCTAACACAATAATCCTCTTTAAAACAAATGTGAAAATTTTGTTTATGAGTTGTGTTGTCTAGGAAGGCCAAATTTCTAATGATTTATTTAACACTTTCACAGATGATCCTGCACCACAGTAAGATATATCATCAGTGTTAAAGAGTTAATCATGTGCTAACACATGGTGTGAAGCAATGTCCAGTAGCCATTTACGTATTTGTGTGAGAAGTGATGTATTGCAATAATTATTTCTTATTTCAATTGGCTTTACATGTTAAGTGGACCTGCTAATATTGGCTAGTTGTAAAGATATATAGTTAAGAGTTCATTGTTTTTTTATTATTAAAAAATATCCCGTTATAAGAATTGTAGACAATGGTTCTGCAAGACCTTCACCCCTCCCCCCCAAAGAAAATGCAATTCAATAAGGCTCTAAAAGATGATGATATTGCAAATCTGTTCACTGAGCTTTTAAATGAGTACTCGAGTGATGCTAGTTACGACAGCAATGAAGAGATTAGTCTTTCCCAAGGTGCCCATAATATTTTGGTTTCTGAAGAGGAAGAGTTGTAAGACGTGCAAGAGATGACATTTCATTAGAATGATACACCTAAGGTAAGAAATATAATATGGAAAAATTACCCCACAAAAATTTGTCCCTTTCTTCCCCCATCATTATGTTCCATTGTTATACATGTACTAGTGCACAATGCAGCATTTCAGACACAACTTTATCTCCAGTGTCTATCGTGCACTACAGAATAGTCAAAATATTCTGTATGGAAAGGATTTTACATAGGATTATCATATTTGTCATAAAAGCAAGTTAGCTTCCGAGAACAATCTAACACTTTTTCATAGCTTTAACCATCAATACAACTTCCAATGTCCATCTGACAAGATGTTAAGCAAAGTGCTTTTATAACAAAAACAGTTTATTCATACATTTAATATTCATATAAAAGATATATTTTTTATCAGCAAGTTGGTATAAATCACCAGACCAAACTGTAGTATTACTGTACTCAAGCAGATACACCAGGCATTCTAAAATAAAGATTTTTATGAAGTTTAAGACAAATATATTTACATTTCTATTGCTTTCTTTGTAGAGAGTGCAACTAAAAATTAACTAAGAGTATATATATGATTTGACAATCAAACACATTAGAAAAAATAAAAAACGTCTTACTTTTGACAGAGGAAAAGCAACAAATAAAACTACATTTCAATGGTCAACCAATTTAATTGCATATCCAATGTAACCCCACCAGTCATTGAATCTATTTTAAATATATATTTTATCAAAGTAAAAAACATTTTTTCCCCTTACAACTTGCTTTTGTTAAAAAAATAGGCCAAATTTCTTTCACAGCTATTCAAATTTTGAAAAATAAACTATAAAATTTCTGATGAAATCATTTTGCCTTCAGCTTAAAAACCTCACAGCATATAAAAACAAAGCTATTTAAATTAGAAGAATTTCTGACAAAACCTGGTGAAAAGAGCTGAGGCTTATGACCAATTGTTGTATTGTTGTGCATATTATTTCAAGCATATAACACCAAGGACTTTAAAAATAAAGAATTTAATAAAAAAGTTTAGGACAAACATATTTACATTTGTACAGCTTTTTTTTTTTTTTTTTTGAAGAGAAAGCAACTACAAATTCAAAAAGAATACATATTATGTGACAAACAACCACAATACAAAAAATAAGATACCTTATCTTCAACACAGAAAATACAACCAATTCAGTGGCTGTCCAATTTACTCAAACAATATCTGTTGCCAATATACAAAGCATAATAAAAACTATCTGTTGCTAATACTCAAAATAGTAAAATATATATATAAACATAGAATCAATGGGCTGTCAATAATCCTACAGAGTTAATAATGAAACAGAAATTTTATATTTTTACACTTGGTCTCATCCTGCATTATTCCAAATTTGGAATCAACCCCAATTTCATTAAGTCAACAGCTCAGAATATATAATTTTTCTCATTTCATCACATTAGGTATAAAGTTGATAGTTTAAAACTTGTGTGGTCCTTCATATTTGGTATGCAAAACAGCTCTAAACTGTGTTCTTTCTATGCTCTCTAATAGGTTAATCAATTATTTACTTTTTAACTAATTATCTTTTCTTACTGTGTGTTTTATATCAAAAATTTTATTTTTTATTTCTTAAACTTTCCTTTATTCAATAGCAGTTTCATATTCAATTAAACTAGGTTTAATTATTCCATTTTTAACTCTTTCACTTATTTCTTTCTAAACTTCCCCTTTTGCAAAAGAATGCCAATAATTTTGTTTTGAAATAACTATACAAAATATAACATCAATAATCTAATAAAGTTAATGTTAATATACACTTTACATTCATACAACATATTATGAAATGTATTTTTATAACAACCATTTTTTTTTTCAAATGGGGCTGCAGATTGGTATTTTTACAACTGCAGACCTAGTACATTCCCTGGAAGTTGGGAATGTTCTGTGTTCTTGCTATGTGTGTTCTATAACAATCAAAATGGCACTATTTGCATCTTCAATGAATCAGATATAACTACAACAAATGGAGCCTCATTAATAAAAAAAAAACATAATTTTGTTTTAAATAGCTTAATATTTCAATAAACCCAATTACATTTATCTAGCATAAAAAAAAACAAGAAATGTATAATAAAAAGGCCACATTTTTGTATTGATTTAATGCCACAAGTGCAGTATTAGTTAAAATATCAAATACAAATTAATTTATGAAAATACAATTGTACAATAGCTCAAATTCTAAATGTAAGAAATGAAAAAAATAGAGAGATGGATTAACAAGGGTCAAAAACAGAGGAAAAAATCTAGGGTTTCCTGAAATCACATCATCTGTGTTTACTGATGACAGCAAACCCAATGAAGGGAAAAAAATCACTGAAGCATCTCAGGATCAAAAGATCAGTCCATGATAAGAACACATTTCTTGTGGAATCGCTAATATAAATTGTTGTACATTATTTAATCCACTTAAATAATAAAACTAAAAAAATAAATAAATTGATACCTTACTTTATTATTCACTAAGTATACTTAATATTTATGCTATAATAAGCATCTGAAAAGCAACTGTACAATACGACAGTGGAATTTCATTTAGTGATTGATAATATTCACCTTTGCAATATGAGACAAAGCTGCTAACTGGAAGGAATGTAAACCATGATCCAATCTTTCAGATAACCATGTACATATCATTGATATCTGGGCAGCATACCAATCCTAAAAGGAAATTCATTTCTTACTTTACTGAAAAACATAGAAAATAAATAATCAGAAACTTTACTTTCATAATGAACAAATATATTTAGTTTCAGAATGAAAATCTTGGAAAAATAAGACATTTTAATAGAATTTATATAAGTAACAAAAATAAAACTGACAGGTAAAGAAAATAATAAGTGAAAATGATATAGTGAAAAAAAAATAAATCTTGTAAAATTTTTAAGTTTAAATTAAATTTTTTATAAATCTACCATAAAAATGATTTCCCAAGAAATTTGCTTTAATTGTTGGTATTCTGTTACATCTAATAAGAAGCAATTTATACCCCTAACAATACATAAGCAGTTATAAATAAGAAGAACATAATGCACTTGATAATAAACAATTTAAATATAACCATGCCATACATTTTTATACTAATAACTAGGAATGCAAGTTTAGAGTCAATAGCAAAAAGAAAAGAATGTTACACACAGAAATTTAAAAATCAACATTAAATGTAACACAAACATTTTTCTAAATAAATTTGGAGAATTGAGTTATTAGTAATATTATTTAAGAATATCTCATAATAGATTCATAATGTTGGAAGAATTGCATTTGAATTGGAGTACTTTGAATGCACACAGTGAAATAAAAAAATTACCTCAAACAAACCTAACACCCAGAGCTCATCAGTAACCTTCTGCCTCAACTGCTCCATGCTATTACGAGCAAAATTGATGTATGCTAACCCAACTTCTTTGCCAGAGCTAGATACACCTTGCTTATACTGTAACAAATTGAATAGATCATTAAGCATAATTCATTTATATTATTAAGTATAAAAAAGTTAATATAAGGTAGAACAAATATAATAAAAAACATATACATAAAATATCCTGATATAATGACTGAAAAATCTATTATATTTAGGGCTACACTCTACCCCTTCTCTGTTAGCATCACATGTCATACATTTGGCCTTTTTGTGCCTGTATTGTCTCCACATGGCATGTGATGAGGAGAAAAATTTTATCCTTGAAACTGAATTCGTTGCTACTTACACATCTTTTTAATTTCCGCGACACTTTTGTGCTTCTGAATATTTCTACAAGATGGTGCAACTAGTGCTACTTTTTTCACAATTTTGGCAGTGAGATTTCCTGCCTGGAATCTAAATCAAAATCATTTTGTACGTTCACTGTTGTTAGTATTATAATAGTTATAGTGCTATAAATAAAATAAGTCCACACTTATATCTATAACTATATATGATAAGAGTGGTTTTTATGCTCTGATGGCTAAGGAAGATTATAAAGCTGTTTTAATGGCAAGGTACTACTTGTCAAAATATATTTTAAATAAATTATTCTAAATATTTTTAAAGAAATAGTTTTATTATTTTTATGTAGATATTTATCTTAAACATTTCAAAGCAGTTTAATTAATATATATATATATATTATCACAGTGTACTTTTAAAAATTTAAGACTAAGGTGCATTGCGGGGAAAACTGGAGATCAGGGAACAGGATATATACCAGAGGTGGGGAGCCCAAGGCCTCCCTGAGTAAATATAAAAAATATTTTTAAAGATAGATAACTTTTGTTACTACATTTCCTTTAAAACAAAAGCAATCAAATAATTGAATTTATTATAAAAAGAAAGCTTACACCAGGAATCTTACAGTAATACCAATATTAGTTCTTTTTTCAATGTTTTTTTAAAAATTATTTATTTTTTAAAAATTGACAAATTATTAATTTTTATGTAATTTTTAAAGAATAATGAATAAATTTTACTTAAAGATGAGCTTTATTTTTGAAACCAAGTAAAATTGATACAATTCTTATACAACTTTCAAGTAATTTTGAGAAAATACTTTATTTATAAGTAGTATTGTATAGTTAAGCATAAGATTAACAAGAAATAGTTTACATATTTACAAACAATATTACTATCTATCATATATTTTTACAATCCTTACTCCTCTAGATTATTTTTGTTTTGTTCTTCATAAGAAATAAAACTAGACTGCATAAGTGACAATGGAGAAAAATCTGAATATTAACAATTACTGAAAAGTCATACTATTTCTAATTGCTTCCTGAGAAAACATATATCAGTCATTTTAAGTTACAGATGAATAACAAAATAATATATGAACACCTGTAAAACAGAAAGAAAAGTTCTTAATATACAATCTGACCATCTTTTGCCTGTATTACAGATTGTACGTAACCGTGAAATCATAGAAGTCATACACACTACAGTTTAAGGAATGTAAAGCCATTCATTGGTTAGTTTAGACCCTAATTTTGAAACTATTGACTGGCATTGAAAATACAGCAGAAAGTTTGGATTTCAAATATCCCCAACAAATGTTAAAGTATGTTCAAATCAGGAGATGTTCCATTTGATTACTGTTTTTTCCAAATAAGCTACAGATTACGAATAGAAGGTTTTGATAATGATTCCCTGTTATTCTTTCACACAGGAGAACAAGTAGATCACCTTTGTGCCATGACATTTTACACATCAAGTTAGAAGAGATTTTTGTAATAAGAACCAGACACATGCGGAGAGAAAAGGTTACATTTTGCTTTTCACAGAAACCTTTAATGATGCAGAAATAATCTTTAAGCTAACTTTAACTCTTTAAGATTTAGTAATCCAGACTTTATAAGAATAACAAAAAAGTAGCTAATGAATTCTTATTACATAACTTTGAAATATGAGGATTTTTAGAGTATTACACAAGCATGAATTCCAATCTGAAATCACCAGATGTATTTCTTTCTAGCAATATGATAATCTGATCCTTTGAAGCTTTACAGCCTGGGTAACTTTTATTCATTTTTAAAGAAATGAATTTCAGAAGGAAGTTTCTTCCAGTACAACCAGGTATTGAGAACATCGAACATTTCTCATTAAGGAAGCCTTCAAAACTTTGCATTTTATGCAGTTTTACTAGAAATTTTGATGCTGTTTCTTTATTAGCACTTGCACTTTAGCCCACAATGCATAAATTAGGAACCTCTGAGTGGTTTTTAAAATAAAAGAACCACCAGTAGTCATCATGGAAATGTTCATCAGTTTCATTTCTGTAGGCTGTGTTTCTTGAAGTGTAGAAACAACAACAACAATATTTTAGTTTGAATTTCTAGTTGACTTAAAATATTCGTTTTAGGTTACAGTTCTCAATCCTAAGTGAAAAAAGTCTTTCCATATTTAACATCAAAGGATTTCTTTGCCCTACAATTTTCTTGGAAGCAAAACAATTCACAGTCGTTTTATATTTCTCCTATTTTTCTTTAACTTTCACAATTATTCAAACTGAAGATTCTTTTACTTTTTTTTCTTCGATGCATCTTAAACATTTTTCAGTTTTGTTTTAAGATTTAATAATTAACATCTGTTTGGTTTATCACAACCAGTATCAGATCTTCAGATTTAAAGAATAATATTTACAGTAATTTTTTTTAAAAAAGAACAAATTAAGTGAAATGAATCTGATGAAAGTATAATCAACATGCCCACAATGAGGCTATTCTAAAGTATGAAGGCAAGTAATAGTAGTGGGAGCATTCAGATGTAAAATTTTTACAAGCTGCATAATAGTGAATCAATTAGTATTAACTGAAATTTTTGACTCAAATCATTTCACATACTAGAGGGATCAACACAGAGCCAAGCAGCACTTTGCAAGGTATTCCTGTACAAAGCCACAGGGGAAAAAAACTGGTTAAAATATTAGTAAAATTCTCTTCACAAAGCATGTTATCTCTTATAATGCTTATTTTTCTTATAACATTAGTTTCAAATAAATTGTTGAAAAACATCAATCCAACTAAATTTGAAGTATAGCTCAATATTACTTTTAGATTTTGACACATATATTTTAGATTCTCAAACTGTGAGCATCAAGAATTTTTTGTTAAATTTAAATAAGAGAAAGACTTATCCGAAAAGAAACCATAAAATGATCAAATCATTCTTACAAATAAAATTTTTTAAGTGTACTTAAAATAAAAAATTAAAATAGAAAAAAAACAACAACATGCCTTACCAAGAAAAAAAGAATCTGAAAGAATTTTACTTAAAGTTAAAATGGAAAAATAATGTTTAAAAATATGCAGCATTAAACATTACTGCTTGTGTTTTAACTCATGCAATGTAAATAAAATGACATATACCTAAAAACAATCGAATTAGAAATAATTTAAGATAATTTTTTTTAAAAGTGGGAGAAATCAGCAATTACATTCATAATATAACACAATACAGATGTTCTTAGAAAGACATTTTGATAATAAGGGTAAATTGAATTCAATTTTATGAAGATCAGCACTTGCACATAAACCCATATTTATAGATATCAGAAAAAGTTGATTTAAAATATGGTTCAGCTTTTTTAGTTTTCTTTGTTAACATTTGAGGGCTCAAGTAAAAAAAAAACTATTGAAATTCAAGCAATATTATATTGTAAAAATTTCCAACTTACATCATAATTTTTTTCATATGAATCTACATTATAGATGTTATTAGATTTTATAAATGGGAAAAAAACAAAATAAAGAAAATCACACTGTTTTTAGTAAGGTGAGAAACTTAAGTCAATATGTTACGAGAGATTTTTTCAACAAAGAAATATTATAACAGGATACACAAATCAGATAGCTGTTAAAACTAAAAATGCAGATAAAAATAAGTAAGTATATAAATATTTGAAATGCCTTAGAATAAATTTTTTAAAAAAAGTCAATCCTATGAGGAAAATAAATCTTATAAATGATTAAATAATTAAATTCCAGATGTTTCACAGATAACTTAACTAATTACAATGAATATCTAATATTCCTGAAGTGTTACAACACCTAAGTAAAACTGTGCCTATTGAAAAAATTTTTAATTTAAGAAAGAAAACTTACAGTGAGGGATAAGATAGGTGCAAGAAGGCTACCTTCATCATAACGAGATAACTTATTCAAAGTTAGCTCTAATATGCTCGTCAACTAAAAAAGAAATGAAACTCTGCTTAAGCATCATGAATAAATGAGAAATTGAATACAAACACACACAAAAAAGTAACAAATTACCTTCGAAATGAGCCCTGTCATCATTTGATTCAAGCTTTTGTCAACCATTTCATCTATCTTGGCATGGTATTGATGCTACCAAAAGATAATAAGAAAAATTACGCATCAAGCCAAACAAAAGTATTTAAAAATGTACTTAATGAATCATAAAAAAATCAAGTACATTTTTATAATAACTGACTAACATATTTCACACACAATGCACATTCCAAACTATTAATAAAAAAAGCAGATATGTAAAGTGTGTCAAAAACTAATAGTCCCTTTATTAATACTAAAAAAAAAATAGCAAACATTGATCTTTTTTAAAAAAAAAACCAAAATGTCATTTTTAAAAAAATGTGAAAAAAAAGTCAGTAAAGGGGAAATTTTTATAAGATAAAAGTACAAAAACTTTTAATAACATTTTGAAATTTTCTTAGAGATAGAAAGTTTTCGCTTTAAAAGCAAAGGTTAAATTCAAATTTTATTTAATCAAATTTATTTTATTTTATGAAAATTTGGTAAACATACGAATATGAATTAATTAGCATTTATGTAAAACAATCTTTAACCCTCCAAGCGGTCTCAACGTAAAATTCCGCCATTCCAGAGATGCTTTTTCTGCCTTCAAGCAAGATTCCCAAAAGCGGTCGAGCCGCATTCTTAAAGATACGGCTCAACCGCTTTTGAGAACCCCACCTGAAAGTAAAAAAATATGTGTAGTGCATTTTTGAAGCATCTCCAGAATGGCAAGACTTTTAAGTGCAGACCGCTTAGAGGGCTAATAAGTTTTTCAGAATGAAAAATGATTTATTAATACTGCACTAGAGGAAAAAGAAAAAAATTATGTAAAACAAAAGAAAATTTAATTGACATTTGATATGATTTTCCATTAACATAGCCCTTTGAAATAACACATGGACTACTGGCAGATCTCATTAATTTTTCACCATTGTCAAGTGACGAGAACAACATCTGAGTTGACAATCTCTTTCTTAACTTTCATATCACACCAATATGATATAAGCCTTTCAGTGGCACCAGAACTTGAACTCAGACTTGACAAAAACAACATCAGCCAAGATTTTGCTACCATTACCCCTTTGTCACAGTTTATGAGGTAAATTTCAGATTGATACAAATTACAAACTATGATCCCAATTCCCTAAAGAATAGGATTTCATACATGCCATAAATTCAATGTAATATATATTACTAAGTATTCTAAGATCTTTGAAAAAATCATAATTTAAATACAAGAAAGATCCAACAACTTATTCAAGTATTACAAAAATGATAAAAAGTATTGTCATGAAATACATAAAATACAAAGAAATAATTTCATTGAGAAACACAGGCCATATAGTTTGATGCTTTTTCAAATCAGTGCAAATAAAAATCTGATATAATTAAGTTCAAAAAGTTAAAGTAAATGATTCATTAAATTACTTACCAAGTCTACTCCTTCTACAGTACACAGCTTTAAAGACTAGAAAGGAAAAATTGATGCCTATGAGTACCATTTCTAAATTTTTAATAAATGCATTTTGTTCTTTGTTAACAGCATACATGATTTACATACCTGATTCTTGGCTTCAAGAACTACATTAATCATAGCACACATTTCAGAGGGAACAATGTAATCTGTACTTGTCCATTTGCTACCTTTCTTTTGCCACTGCTGAAAGGCCTGGAGAGTCCTAACAAAAATAAATTTATAAAATAAGTTGTACAGAATTGTAATAAATAGTATATGAGAATTAATTTACAACAGAATTATAAATGTTTGGATAATAAATGAACTTTTTCTTCCCTCTCTTCCAATATAATATAAAAATTTCCTCAAAGTTTTCTTTACTCAATGGTTAAAGGTCAAACAAGTCAAAAATAATAGTTTTGGTTTATACCACAAAATTTGAAATTAAGATGCAAATCATAATAATTTATTCTGAAAACTAAGTAAATAATACTTGAATAGGATTTTAAAAATAGCGAAGAATAATCATTAAGGAATTAATTCCTTAGTTCTCCATTAGAAAGTTGCACCTTCACCCTTTATGTCTCAGAAAGTCACAGATTACGAGACAGAATCCAGTTAGATTGAATAAACTCAATGAGTTGAGATATTAAACTGAAGAAAGAGCTGAACTTTCAACAAGTTGCTCAATGATCAAGGTAGATATAACCAGATATTTCTAAATTCCCATAAGTGGTGAGAGTGTATTGACACTTTTCAACTCTACGAAAAAATACACTCATAAGTAAATATATCATGAATTTGATACAGATATTCTGATTCAAATGCAGTGTTTGAGTAAGTTAATCCAACATACTCCATAACCTGGGGGCTCTAAGTAAGTGAAAATTCACATTTTGAAGGTACTGTGCATTTTCCATTACTAATAAAAATGAGTATATTGAATAATTCACAGAAAAGATTTAAAATTAAATGCTGAAGAACTTGTTAAAACTATGCAAGATAATAGGAAAAAAATTGAGATTTAAATATTAATTGAAAATCCATATGTGTTCCAAACAAAATAGAAGCTTGTCCTTAGTATTGTCAGATTGATCATTAATTTTTGGATAACTATAACAGCTAATGAACAATCTAACTTAGAGATTAAAAAACAACACTAGCTCAAATCGAGGAGAATTAGCTAAAAAAAATTTAAAAAACAATCCCAGGGAATGAATAAATGTGCTGCTTAGTATTGAGAATTAAATAAAAAGTAATAAAACAACTAACTGTTGCTACTTCTGGGAAACCAGGTATTGCATTTGTTCTTTATTTCATTGGAAGAAGTGTTTGCTACAAAAGATGTTGCAGCAGATTTGCAGGTAGGAGGTATTAATTTACTAAGGGTTAAAGCTAATAATGCTTTAACCTAGGTAGCCAAGGAAGAATTGGCGAAATTTAAAATTGCTCAACATTTACCCAATGAATCTCATGTTCAACTTTCTTCACAATAAATTGTAATGTTAACTTACTATTGTCAAATTAGAAAATTGAAAAGACTTTAAAAGGTTATGTGTGGTTTAATTGTTCCACGTAAATTGCATGAAACATCGGAATTCAAAGCTAAGAGGATAAAGTTATTGTGATCATTGAGTGAGTATTTATTAAGCAATATGAAGGTTATTGGCAGTGGACATCATAATTTTGAGCCATGGTCAAGTAACGAAGATAATACCTGAGCTGGCACCTCCTTTCCAAATTACTACACCATGGCAATGGGAGGATGGATTTTAACATGCCTCGGCTCCTTTACATGTCGGGCCTTCAGTGGCACTAGGGCTTGAAATAACATGCCAGCCATGAGCCTTTGGCTATTACCCCTTAACTACTGTGGCCATGTGTTTGTAAGGTTTAATCTAACTTATTTAGTTCACATGAATGCAACTTTCCTTCATCAAGAAGTAAGTCTTAAATCTGAGATAAATAATCCAAAATTACAGAATAATTAAACAAAAGCACCACAAAACCAAGTGACGAAAAATAAATCATTCTGCCAGAGCAAAAAGCAAAATGTAAAACTGGAAAGAACATGTTTTGTGTGGGGAACATTAGAAATTGTACACCTTGATTTGAAGGAATTAAAAATGAAAGTAAGACAAGAAATAAGTTAATTCTATTGAGCATTAGAACTATACCAAACATAAAATTTCTTAAAGATCCAAGAAGTGAACTCGCAACCATAAGCAAAAAAACTTTTCCCCTCAAAAAACCTACTTTGGAAAATGTTGTCTTGGAAATAAAAATTCAAAGAAACATAACTTTCTCTTTTGCTTTTAATAAACAATGTAAGCTCATTGAAATGCAGGATGTCCTATGCAATCAAATGGAAATGGAAAGAATTTTCCCACTAAACTGTCCAAATTTTCCGAGAAAAAAATAAAATTTAGCAGTGAGCATGCATTTTTTAAGCAAGATTGACAATTCAGCTCTTAATGTTAGCCATATCCTTGATAATTGTTTATGAGATCAAGTTATTCAGTTAGAGGAAGGAAATGAACCAGTTTTCCAGCCTTGATTTGTGTTTAAATATTATATTTAAGGATTGCATTCCAGTATTATAATGGTCACTGAGATTATCATTTGTAGAACAAAAGATTGTTAATCCACAAATAAAGGAATGGTTCAAAAATGAGGACAGCTAGACCTTTTTCTGAATATGCATTCCTAATCCTGTTGTACAAAAAACATGATGGTATTCATGGATTCCAGGCAATTGAATACAAAAGGGGCAAAAGAGACTTTCTATATGGCTTTTGTTCCCCTTCCCATATTGCATGTTTTAGTGTTTGAAGGACCTCGCATATTGATGGTCAACCATTGTAGACCTTAATACCTCTTCCACCAGAAAAAAGTACCTTTACTTTTGATGTCCCCAGCATTCACAGATTGCAAGGCAGAATACAGTTAGAATGGAAATTTGATGAATAAAGATATGTTAAACTGAAGCTCTCAAGAAGGAGGGCTGAATCAACAACAAATCGCTCACTAACCACAAGTAGGCGACTTGACATTTCTTAAGTCGCATATGTGGCGAATACCTCAACAGTTTTTACAATATGGAAAAATGTACTCATATATAAATATGATGAATCCATCAAATCATTTATGATCATCAGATGAATAGATGTTCTGATTCAAGAGGAGTGTTTGAGTATATGTCAACCCAACACATCTCAAACATATGACATTTCTATTTCACTAGATGGTAGATGGAAAAAAAAGTTATATAATAATTCATATTTCTAAGTTAATAAAGGAACTATATATTTAATACTAAGATTCATATAGTATCATATAATATGTACAACATCATCAACATAAATAACATAATAAAACTCAAAACTACAGTAAGCTTGATTTAGAGGAATTAATTTTTAGAAATCAATATTTAATAGTTAACTTTTCATTCCCAATATACATAAGAAATTTTTTTAAAAAACTGATTATATGGGTATCTTACAATTAAAATCATGCATAATTTACATTTTAGATTATGCAGTAAATCAAAATAATTGAAAATCCATCAATTTACAAACCTGTTGATGCAAGATTCTATCATATCACATGCCATCAGTTTTAACCTTTGCTCTAAATGTTTGCCAAAAACTTCATCAGGCCAATGCAAGTCCCGAATAAAAGACTGAAGGGCATCCAATTTCCAGAAGAGATCTTCTGAAGTAATGCATCCATGTCTGAAAAATTCCAGAAATATACATTAAGAAGTGCCTTCCTTTTAAGTAATAGGTTCCAATATATTAGCTCCAGTCTATGGTTTAAGTTCCTACATTATTTTCAGAATAGGCTCCCATTACCCTTTACTTTCAGAATATATTTCATACGCTTGAAACATTTCAAATATATTCCATAGCCCAAATACATGTGTTATACATTCCACGACCCTATTATATTTGTAACATATCCCACAAACTTTTTAAAGCAAGAATGCACTCAACAAAAAATTGAAATATATCAGACAATACACTTTACTTTAGAATATGTCCTAATATTTTAAGCTGATTAATTTTTATTTTGATGTGTAAAAAGAATATTTAGTGAGTCTAATAAAAAATATTTGAATTACTTCAGAAAGAAATTGTAATTTATTTGAGTAATACAAGTCACATATTTGTAATGCTTTTCAATGAATTTAAATTTTAATTTTGAAAGTTATAATTGATATTAGAAATGAATAATATAGTGTGGCTAATAATTATATATATACACATGTTTAAAAATACTAAAATCTGTGGACAAAATATTTCAGTAACCTGAACATATGTAATGCAATCTTGAATTTTTAGGGAGTATTTTATAAATATACACATTTTTTTGCTTCATTATAAAGATTGATATAGGGGCATCACATTAATAGAAATTATCACATTAAGGATTAAAAAATTTACATCAATAATTAATTGGGAATACAAGGAATATCACAAAGCAAGCTTTTTTTTATCTACTAAAATGACAAAAAAAAAAAAAAAATAAGACAAGTAAAAATTTAAAGTTGGTATAAAATTCAATTAATTCTGGGGGGAAAAATCAAGGAACAAAAACGGTTTTTCACACTTTTATATCTTACTATCAGTGATCAATGTTTTTCAACTTGAACGAATCTCCAAAACAATATGAAAAATGAAAAAATAATGCAAAAACAGTTTATCTGCAATTAGTTTAAAATCTCTACTACAACGTATAATCAGTAAATAAATAAAAATAAGAATACAAATTTTTAATAGGTAACAGCTTCAAACAACTGATAGATCTGGCAAGCTCCAAAAAACAATGAGAGTCTGGCATTCCAAAAAGAACTAATAGTTTCAACAATTTTGATGTTCAAGTATAAACTGGTTGCTTTAAAACGAGCCAACAGTTCTGATATCTCTGGCATTTCGGGAAATTCTGAATGCTCTACAAAGCAGTGATGGCAATGATAGAGTTTTTTCAAATGAATTTACATGTAAATTTAGGTCCTCCTTCCCACATAGGTTTCTTTCTGTATTTATTCATTCATATTTTTTTAATCTTTATTTTATTTTTCAAACCTTTTCCTTCAAGCATTTTAATTTTCCTCTTTTAGTTTGTTGAAGTTATTTCCCTCCCCTCCCCTTATATTTTAAATCAGTATACATAAAAAATGTTTTTTGTTAACAGAAATAGATTATCAAATTGCTTATTAAATTCAAATACGATGTAAAACTCCTCTCTAGTGTAAAGGAACCTCTTTTTATTTGTAAAATATTTTTTGTGTAGAAAGTTTGAGGTGCCTTCCTAAATCTTAGGATGCTGACTTGCTTGAGATGTTAGTTCTGTAGCTATAAAACCTAATTGGATCAGCTTTGGTTTTCCTTGGGTGAAAGTGCCAATAGTAACAAAATTTGTTATAATTCCAGCATTTTAGAAAATTCTGACCACTCCAAAAATAATGTTGGTGACAAAATGTGGCAATGTGAAATAAAACAGTGATTATGATAGTTATGCAACTTTTATATCATAAAATTTCTGCACATTTTAAATCCTACAAGCTTTGTCATATAAGGAATAAAGGGATAAATTTATACGGAATCTAATACTGACAAATTAGGTTCCAAATACAGAAATTATTATTTATGCCAATGCTTTAAATATATATATATAATGTCTACTCTCCAATATACACAATATATAATAAATCCAATTTTCAGAATTAATGAAATTCTGAAAAAATGAGTTTGAATGTAATTCAAAGAATAAAATGAACATTATATAATACCAAAACTCATTCATTACCCTTTGAGCTCCCATCTTTCTTTTTCATAACCTTTGTGCAGTGACTGAGCAATTGATGATTCCATCAGATCTACATACCGCACAACCTGAGGCGCAAATGTATCACGAAGATGTTGGTGAAACCGCCCACCACAAAGATTTTCTGTAACACAAATTCTTTTAAAAAATACTATCTTTAAGTTAAAAAACAAGCAGGTTTTTAAAATTTATAGACATTTATATATATATTATCGGAACCTAAATGATATTGATTATAATTTAAAGTTTACTTACATTATTTATTACTATGAAATTATCAAAAGAATCACTAAAGGTAATAACAGCATAAGTTCAAACACCATAACAAATTTTAGTAATGTCTCATTTAATAACACTAATTTAATTCATAGGTTCTAACTCAAAATGCTTATATAATTTATTCCTATTACTTTACATATTTTAAAGGAGGTTCATTAATAAGATCTTGCTTCCAGAATAAAACAGTAAACAGAAAAATTTAAAAATAAGTTAACTAGAGGGAGAAAAAAAATGTCTACATTTCATTTATATTCATCTACACTAGTACCATATCTTTCCCTACAGACTTTTCTTTGCATGTCAAATTTCAAATTTTGTCATTTAACATACTTTTTGTGAGCATTCATAGCTCCAGGATGTATTTTGAATTACATAAAACACGTAATAAGCAGTGCTTTTATTTAGAAATTGAAACACAGGGTGGAAAAGTTCATATTTAAAAAAATAATTAATCATATTGGAAAATTTAAGTCACAAAGTAGTACTGCATAAGAAAAATAAAATACCATCAACTCGCAGATAATCATTCAGAACTTGGAAGACTGGAAAACTATCCCATGTATCTGGAGGCTGTTCAGCAAGAACTGTATCCATGTCAACAGCAAACAAAGACCAAAAGATCTCCGCATGTTCAACAAGGAGGTCGCTGAACCAGGCAAATGCCTAAAACGTACACAATGCAATTTTTTAAATGAATTCTTCGATAAATGAAAGGAATTTTTTCAATTAAAATTTTTTTCCAAAAGCAAAAGTAAAATGTTAAAACTTTTAGAATAAAGAGTTCAGATAACTAAATGCAAATTCAATGAATTCTTATTTTGAAATAGACAAAAGTAAACAGGATATTTGAAAGAAAACTAATATGAATGTATATCAAGTTGCTTGAAATTAATTAATATTAAGAAAAAAATAGTTTATGCAATTATTTGAATAAGTAAATTACTACTATCTAGAATAAAATACAATTAAATATGAAAACTGGTTTATTTGATAATTTAAATTAACAAATTTCACCTTAAAAAACTTAATTTTAAAGAAAAGGAATTTTACACCCTAAAATGAATAAATTGTCTCAATATCTGAGAGGAATTTTTTAAATATTAATGAATTCTTATTATTCCAAGAATTTTTAATGCTTTATCTTTTTTAAATTCATCTTGATACAAACTAAATTCAATACATATTAATTTGATGAATATGGCGAAAAAAAGATTCTGGAAGACAGATATACTTTCAGAGGTAGTTAAATCTTCTAATAAATCTTTAACATAATGTACATACTTACCAAAGGAAAAACAATATTTACATAAGCTTCAATAATTCAATAAAAAAGTTAAATACATAATTAAAATGAATGAAATAAATTGCTAATGATTCTATTTAAGATAATTAACTTCTTTTACAGCTAGAAGGCAAATCTAAAAACAAATCCTAATAAAAGCTACTCTCAAATGATGTTTTAAATCACTAGTATTCGTGAATATTTCAAAAGAATAATGTATGTTTCTGTTTTAGAATCCAATGCAGGTTTCATTGCTTTCATAAGAATTAGGAGGAACAGCTGAATAAAAACAAAGTAACATCCATACTCACCGCATCCTAACATAAGAAGCAAACAGAAAACATAGATATAATTACATTTAATATCACAACATACACAACACCATATTAAACATTTAATGCACAAGCAGGAACAAGTTCACTGCATGCAAAAACAAACAAACATACATAAGCAGTGAACACCAACAATCATGCATCACAACATCGAATTTACTTTTAACATCAAAAGGTAACTTTGGTGAAGGGGAATGAGAAAACATTCATTTAAAAAAAATTTGATTCACTTAACATGATTTTGAAGACAAAATGAAAAATACAATTACTTGTATCTATTTTTTGAATAATTTGGTACATTGATAAGTAGATTGTAAAAATACCATGCTCATTTACAAAAAGACTAAGTTTTCATACTATTAAATTTTTCTCCAACACCTGTTTCCCCATAATTCCTTTTTATCATCATTAATTGAAACCAATTAAGAAATTTTAAGCCAACACACATTGTTCAGATCAAAAATATTAAATTGTTAATATATTTACTGACCAATTTATTTTTAAAACATCAATATACAAATGCTAAATCATTTACATTTTTTAAAAACTTGAATTTGAAAATTTTATATTTAACATACATATTATTTCCAAAAACTTTACATTATATTGGATAAATAATTATTTCTTATGTTTAAAAAGAGATGTTTCATATTTAAACTATCATCTTCATTATTTCTGAAAAAATCTTTCCCTTTTTTCAACAGGTTGAATAAAAAGTATTATAATCACAATAAAGCCAAAGTAAGGGTATATGCATTTTTTTTTCTGTATACCATATATTTCCATGTATAAGCCGAGAATCTTTGGAACTTTTTAAAGTTAAATTAAGGATGCATGCTTGTATGCAGATCCATAAAACAGGAAATTTTTTTTAAAAAACCTTTTTGGGTATTTTGAGTGAAACTTTTAATCTAAAACAAAAAAAATAGTTTTGTAAGTCTTTCAAAGTCAAAATGTCTGAATCCAAGTTTTCGAGTAGTTTGGGAAACTCACATACCTCATTAGGATGTATGAATGTATATGATCACCATGCATTGAGTTTCCTCCCAGGGAATGAAACATAGGTCAATGATCACGTGCCATATAAGATTTTCTTTTGTAGCTCAATTTCCAAACAAAACAAAATGGTGCAGAAAGTATGACTAGCAAGAGTAATACAAGATAACAAATGAATGGAAAAAATATGTTAGCTTCAGACAGGGCTACCAGAAAAAAAATTATCGTCACTAGGGTCTGGTGCAATTTATTAGAAGGTATTCCACCCATTTCACAACCTTTTCACCTTCATGGCATCACGTTTGAAAATTTTAGGATTTTCCCTTTGACCAATTCAGTTTATAAAAGAGTTTCAAATTTTGGGTAAATTTGTGAAGAAAAAACTCACGCTCAGCTTATACATGGATAGGATACAGTATATATTCCATGTTAAAGTTTTTACAAAATAAACGAGACCGAATTTTCTTAAGAAAATCAAATACCGAATCATAATCAGTACAGAATAATTCTGAACTAGTAATCAGCTAAGGGCAAATGTATTAATATTATAAAAAGTAATGAATTAAAAGATACTACAAAATAGTTCAAATGTTGTTAATCTTTCTAAATGTTTTGATAAAAATGAATGCTATTTGATGTTTGTTTAAATGAACAATATACAAATGGAACTTAATAATTCATGCTTTATAACACAAAAGAATTAGTTGTTTTTGTTTCTTTTTTAAATGTTCAATTCTTAAGCATGAAATATATGCTTGATATAGCACAATCTTTAAAATATCATTTTTCTATAATTTGCATTCATTAAATAATATTCTAGCAATAAAAATCCTCATTAAACGTAGAGTGTAAAGATTAGCCAGTTTTGGCATCATCCTTGCACAATTAAAAAATACTAATGATATGTTTCAGTAAAACCTACAGTTGTATGCATTCAAAAATTTTATTACTCTATATACTGCAAAGCAGTTATTATTATAATCTCTCTCAATTACAATACTGAATTTAAACTAATATTCCCAGAATGAGCAATACTTAAATTAAAATATACAAAATTTTTTGATGTAGCAAAGATTTAAAAACAGGATGGAAAGTATTTAATCCTAATTATTTTAGAAGTTTTGAGACATGGAATTCTTTTAAAAATTAAAATCTCTGTTCTGAAGCTGTACAGCAAAAAAATATTTATGGCATATTTATGTCAAATTAAAAGGGGGAAAAAATGAATACACAGTCCTCTATCTATGAGGTACTAGTTTACTAATGTCTACTAAATTATTACTAATATCCACAGAGTAATTTGATTGTATGAAAAATTATTAAAATTCAGAAAATTCTTAATCCTAGATAACTAAACTGAAATCAGTGTTACTGCGTAACGAACCATTAGATTCATACACTTCAAATTAAAAACAAATATATATTTTTATATCTTCCTTATTCCTTTCATCAGTGTATCTAAATTACACTGCTAGACATTACAATTGCAATACCAAGGAGGGGAATCATCTGACAGGCAAAATCACATGAAAGGAAGATAAGGTAGGGATATGCAAATGGGTAGTATTTCAGCGCATTTAGATGACACAGGTGGGAGAAATTATGTCTGAAGCACTAATAAAAGAAAAGTTCTATAGAGGATTTTCTCATTCGGAAAGCACTTTGTAAGGTCGAAGTTACTTCAAAATATCGTGTTATGCATCAAATAATATGAAGAAATACTTACCAGCAAGTATAGGAATTCAATTGAGACAGGATCTTTGAATTTTGTGATATCACCCGTCACACTGATCGAAATCCAATTACTGTCATGCGAATATAGAATCAAAGGGTTGTTGAGGGTCATACTGAACAGCATACAGGATCTCCACACCCTCCCAAAACTAACGCCTGAGAGAACAGACATACTGTCAGATTGGCCCTGCAGAACTGTACAACCACATCAGGGACCATTAGTCTGGAAATGGGCATGTTTGCAGCACGTTCAGTATCCTTTCATATGGTAAGAGGACGTTTGCAGCAGCATGGACTGTCAGCAAGGCGACCATAACTTTGGCTTTCCATGACAATGCAGTATAGAAAGATGACGACTCTGGTGTGCGGAATGACAAAACTCAATATAGGAGTGACACAATTTCATCATTACAAACAAGTCCCAGTTCTGCGTGCAGTATTCTGATGGCCATATAAATGTCTGGAAGCTCTGAGGAGACCACTCATCATTTGCTTGTCTTCGATATCAGCACCTGGTATGATGGTTTGGGCAACCAATGGGTTAATGACACCCACATTACTAGTGTGGATAGGCCGTAATTTGAATGTAGATTGGTACATTTCTTACATTCAGTGGTCGTGCCCTATTGTCAAGGCCTGCACAATGCTTCTACCAACAAGATAATGCAAGACATGCTGAACATTGTGTTCTGACCTTCCTTGATACAGAAGGTATTCGAATGTTAACCTGGCCTGCGTGGTCACCAGATCTGTTACCCATTAAAAACATCTGGTTTGGGGTTGCTGAAAAACTGCCCCCCCCCCTCCTTTACAGCAAATACAATTGATGAAGTGTGGCACAGACTTGAAGCAGCATACAATGAGTTGCTCATTTCTGTGATCCAAGCAGAGTTCAACTCCATACCTAGCTGGGTAAGGGCCATTTTAGTTGCTAGGGGCGACAGCTGTTTCTACTAATTTCAGACCACCGTAAACCGCCAAACTGCTTGCAAATTTAATCATTATGTTTTCATGGCATACTGTTAACGTACAATAAATATCTTTTTTGCATTTGCTTTCATTCATGGTGTTGCAATTTTAATGGCCAGCAGTGTATTTTAATATTGCAATTAAAAAATAGAAAGGGCATAAAAAATAGAGTTTGCACTCTTGGCAGATGTTAAAAGTGTGCTCCTACCAAATAGCCTTGTTGCATTCATACTTTGTCATTCTCAGTTTCTTAGGCGGACAAAAAGTAAATTCTGCATTTGTTTGCCCTCCTTTTAACCGTCCCTTCCGTAGGTTTTAAAATATTCATGACGTCTTTAATATTTATTTTGATGAAACATTTTAAAATTGTTTTTTCGAACATGTATTGTAGCATTCTTTGAATCAACGACTTTACGAGGCTGTTAACCAATGAAATGAAAAATGTATCAAGAACGAGTAACATGAATGGCACACTAAAAAGCAGCATGAGAGCTATTGGAAACAGACTTTGCAATCTTGAGCCTCGGTTAAGTGATGAGGACAACACCTGAGCTAGCACCCCCTCTCTTCTGACTTTCACACCACACCAATAAAAAGATTTTGAGCCTTGACAGATTCCCCTCCACCCGGCGGGGGGGGGGGGCTTCAGTGGCGCCAGGACTTGAACCCACAACACGCCGGCTACGAGTTCATAACTATAACCATTAGGCTACCGCGGTCTAACCAAAACCCTGAAACCTTGTGTGATGCCTGACAATATGAGCAGGCAGGTGACATTCGACAGAAATCAGTTGTAGTATTCTACTACTGCATTCCTCCACTGTTGTAAATTAAATTCTTTAATATAGATGGTGCTGCAAGTCAGCGAAGAGTATATATACTTTGTTTGGCTTGTAGAGGTAGTTTTGTTTTACATAATATTCTTTGTGTGATGTCTTCTATGTGTTTCGTCCAATAAACAAAATTAACTAAAGATGGACTTGGACAAATTATTGGAAACATAAATCATTGGATATGATCGCCTAACTGAACCATAGAAATTAGGATTTAAGGAAAACTACATTATCCACAAACAAAACAGATTCATCTGAAAACAGTAGCTGATGCTATTAGTAGGTCAAGAGGTGATAATGTTGACACCAAGTTAGGCGAGCAGCCTGTGCTAAGTATTAAATGGAACTCCAATGGTTAGTTGCCATTCACTCAGCTGTTTCTCTAGTAACCTGTTACGAATGATTTGACCATTGAGTGATGCACTTCTTGAAGATTTCAGTTCTTTGTTTACGTACTGCAACATGTTGAGGAAGAATACTGATGGTAACATAAGATTCTAAGGGAAACAATTTATTTACATGCTAGTATTTCCAAATTTTACAGGGGTTTGGATAGGAAGCAGCAACAAGAAAACACATCTGCTTTCTTTGAAGGATTAGTTGAGACTCCTGAAATAACTTCCCTTTCTCGGTGGCATTTCATTTTATAAATCCTCAAAAGTCCTCTTAAAAATCAGCTATTAAGTGTAGTGAAGAGATTTGAAATGTATGTCTATTGCACTGTCAGAATAATATCAGAAGAAAAAGTTTTTGTGAGATACTTAGATATTTATGATTTTTCTTATGTCAAATGAAGTGTTTCAATTATTCTTTGAAACCATTAGGTCACTGAAAGAACATTAATCAATATGAAAAAGAAGCCACTTTATGATGATGAGGGTGGATGAGAAGCATTTAAGTGCCATGGCAAACTGGTCTTGATGAACATTCAGTTAATCTGCATATAAGAGCGAACTGTTTTGACTGAGTGCCATCCACTCTGTTGAGTTCAGATGATCTTGTCTCCATTTTGTGCCACACATCACTGAATTAAATTCACACCTGGTCTAAAAAGAATTTAACTCTGAGAGTGTCTCTGCTGTATTTATCACAGGTAGGTTTTCTTGCGGTGCTGCGGTTCCTGACATGAAAGTAAGAGTTGATATTTCCATCTTTATTGCATATGGCTTATTAACAAAGCCTATTAACACATTAGGCAGGTTTCACAGAGTTATTATTAACTGCGAGTTATTTCCTATTTTTGCAAATCTAGAATGTTTTATTTTATTTTTGTTGATATCATCCACAGATGAGCAAGGAATGAAAGCAACAGCGACTCATAAATTCCTCCCAGAAAACTAAAATGTAGAAGTGTGTAGAGGATTATGTTGTCTGTTTTTTGGGACTGTCATGGAGTATCCTCAACGCACCTGGAGAAGGGTCACATCACTAGTTATTGCTCCCTACTAAACAAATTGTGTGTTGCCCTGTTAGAGAAATGGCACAGTATAATAATCAAAGGCGATTCTTTCTTAAGGCAAAGGTCTTCTTATTGACAATGCACCTGCTCATTCACGTAAGGGTATAGTTGAGGAATCAACACGATGTGGTATTGAAGTTTTGCCAAAATCACCCAATTGTTTCCAAATCTCATCCCCAGCAACTTCTTATTCCCAGAACTCAAAAAGCCATTGCAGGATCGGAGATTTGACAACAAAGATGACAACATTTAATAGGTAAAATAATGGGTTTTGGCACAATCTTCCGAGCTTCACAATGAGGCCCTTCAAACGTTAAGAAATGCAAGAAATGTGTAATCCTGAAAGGGGGCTAAGTATTACAAAAAATCTATCTCAATTATTTTTAGTAATAATTAAAGCTTTACAGTACATTCTCATATGTATGAGGAAGATTTTGAACTATAAATTATGAAACACATTAGCATATTTTAAAGTTTGTTCAAGACCAATTGAAGAACAGCAAAAAGTTGATGAGAACCTGATGCAATAAAATCCAAATGATGAAAACTTTGTTCTGGTTTCTAGCTGGATAAAAACTTTTCAATAGTATAACCTTGTAGTTAATGGAACTACAACAAGAATATTCAAATCCAAATCAAGCAATTTGCTTTTTGTTTCTTGTATTAGTATTTCATTAATTAATTAGCAACAGGTGATAGTTGATGAATCCTGATAATTTATATCCTAAATCAAATAATGAGTACAATAAAATGTAAATTTCAGAAGCAAGAAGGTAACAACAGAATAACAATAACAAGAAACTGCAAAGCAATGTTCAAAGAGCTAGATTTATCTCAATTATTCAACCTGCAATGAAATGAAAAATAAATTACCTCTCCTCAGATACGATTGCAACTCAGTGTTGAAATCCATACCTGAAGAGAGTAGGTCTATCAACTTCAAAAGCAACACTGATTAACAAACTGTCCTTCTTGCTTAGCACCGATTCTTGATAACAAATGAAGACACAACTGTAAAAAGTAATAGCAGCATTTCAATTTTACATTAACCTTAAGCACTATACATACCAAAAATAGAAAATCATGGTCCAAGGTATTTTTCTTTAGGAGCTACACCTTACAAGTAGCTCTCTGTGCAGTAAAGAAAAACATTGATAAAATAGTAAAACTTATTTACCACACTTATAGCACAAGCGCAAATAGTGTGTTACCATTTATTCTTCTAAATCAGCGGTTCTTAAACTGTTGTCCCCAGCATCTTCCTAGGGGGTTTGTTAAGGTCACTCATTTAATGCTAAGATTTCTGATCTTCTACACACTCTGAAAAGCCTTGTGAAAAAATTGAAAGATGTTCCATCCTAGACTAGATCACGAAATTGCCCCAATGGAAAATTATTACTAGAAAATGTATTTCAATCAAGAATATTAATTCAGTTTTATTTTTTTTACTGTTTGCAATTACATAGCTATTATTTCAATGTAATATTTCCAAACAGTAGAAACCCATGTGAAAAGATAAAGAACTGAATTCATTGCATCCATCTCAATTTCCTAATTGAATTGCGCTTGCAGCTTGATCATTAATACAGTTAAGTATATTAACTATTTAATATTGGTATTTTGCAATAGTTTTAATTGGATATTTATTGTCTTCTTAAAATAAATGTCAAAAAGTCTGTATAAGTAGAGGATACAGTCTCAGAATTATTAAGGTATCTTTAAAGCACTCCCCTGAGCTGGGAATCGGGGGAGAGGGATGTTCAAAATGTTGGGTGTTCGAGATGTGAGGCTGATACATTAAAGAGGGCAGCGATCAAAAGTTTACAAACCACTGTTTTAAAGCCTACTTTTCAACGAGATCATATCAAGATGATAAAGGAGTTTACACAATGACTTTCAATCAAATGAACAGTTCAAGTGGACTGAAATGTACTATAATAGAGTTTTTCCGAGACAATTAAAAATACTTAAGTAAATACTTGAAGATACATATATTTCCTATTACTATTAATTACACATGGTTTTCAATTACATTATATAAGATTTGATGACATAAGATGATAGCATATACATTTGATGATGTAAGATGAGTCATTGTAAGTTCTTTAATTATCTACTTCAAACATGTGAGACTCAAAGGCCAGTTAAAACCAAATAAACAATGCTTATGTGAGAGGGAAAATTATGGAAAAGTAAATTTATTTGAAATGAAGAATGAAAAAGAACAATAAAATTTTTTTCTCCCTTTCTGACACTTCAACATCTTGTCTCTGATACTATCTTATTTTTACTATTGGACTATCTTTTCTACCATAATAAGAAAAGAAAAAGAAATCTCTTGAGAAGTGTTCACATTTATTACTTTCAAAATTTGATCAACAGCATATGTTGATAATTCACAATATGGTGGGAGTTTTGTTTCTTTTAATACATATAAATAATTGCTTTATTGCTAAGCACTTCCAAAACATGGAAATAATTTTAAATGGAAGATTAAGAGTACTTTCAAACCTGGTATGCAAAATTAGTAAAATAAAGGTATACCAACTTAACAGTATTTAATTTTAAATCTAAATTATTCTTAATGAATGTAGGGATTTGTTATAAATTACAGGAAATAGAAAATTATAAAAACTATGCCATGAAAATTTTATTGAAATACTTATCACTATACAGGCATAGTTGCACAAGCATACATGTAGTATGCATATATTCCATGAATTGTGTATTTGACATACTTGTGTTCTATACTGTAAAGAAAAAAACAGCTTTATAATGTAGAACACTTGCAGCCAGATTTTTTCAAATAAGTTTTTACAGCTATCTGTGTAATGTGTATGAAACATCAATACTTTTTTTTAGTGAAAATCTATTTTTATATCAGAAAGTTAGCTATTTTATGGATAAAGTTTTGAGTGCCATCATGTTTTCTCTTTCTTTCAAATGGGCTCTGCAAATTGGAAAATACTATTGCCAACCCAGTACATTTCCTGGGAGCTGGTATCACTTTTTAGTGTGGCACCATATAGGTGAATACCAATTGCCACAATGTAATTTTAAAGCCCAGTTTTCTCACCAGAAGGAGGCACCTGATCTATGATGATGTGAAATTAAATGAGGAATTTAATTTTGCCGAGAGTACCCAAGCCAAACAGACACTCTAGGGATTTTTAACGTGCTGCATAATCATATGACAAGGGCATTTTCGATATTTTGCATCATAATAATCCACCAACTTAAGTCGGGATCGAACTCACAAACTTGGGTGTACCAGGCCAGCGCCTAACCATCTTTGCCATGTAGTCGGAGGTGTCATCATGTATAATATGTTGAAATCCTTTTCCCCTTCATACAATAATTGAGAAAATCAAAATGAAATGAGAGTAGATTTAAATGTAAAGTTATTGAGCTTGAAGTAATTCTAGATGCTGATAATACTGGACCAAATTTGAATACGTACTATTGTACATTTCTAAATTTATATCTTAAATGCCTTAATTAAATCGTGTGGTAATATAGCTTTTTCAGCGATAAATTTAAGGGAAGTAATACTTTGAGTAAAGATGGATAATATCGATTTATTAATAATTTATAAATACTGCATTTGGCAATGGACTTCATAAACTGAATCATGGTTAAAAAACAAGGATGTGGAAAGACTTGAGTTGAAACTTAATTCTCTTAACTTTACTGCCATGCCAATATGAAGATTTAGACAACACATCTAACATGCATTAACATGATGACACACTAAACGTAAATCAGCCCCACTATATGATCTTGAGTAAAAAAAAATTATCTGTCGTGAAATTATGCCTTTAATTTAATCTTGACACAAAAGCATCCTTCTATAAAACATTTTATTAATTTTTTTGGATAAAGCTTAAAATATTAAATTTAATCATTTACAAAATCATAGGTCACACTCGAAATGAATTACAAGAGAGTCAATAAATTGCTCCGCCATTAAAATTAAAATGCTGACAGAGGATACACCTTCAGATAACAGAGTTAATGATTTATGATGTAGATGAATCTCATGTATTTCAACTGAATTCTAGGGAAATCTATTTTATTAACTTGATTTGAGAACTCTTTGCCTTGTAAATGAATACAGATTAAAAATGTAATTTAAAATGAGCTGAAGTAGAAAAGTAAAAGTTGCTGGGATTGCAATTGCAAGAAGAGATTTTTGCAATTGTATGGTATAAAATGAACTTGCAGATTATGTTACTTGAAATTGGAATTGGCAGGTTAGATTGAAGTTTGAAACTACATGTAACTGGTGTCTGGACTTATTCTGTTGTTTCTGGTGTTCTGTTGATCCTGATTAGCTGTGATTTGAAGCCCTTTTTTGAGAGTTAAATGAATATTTAATTATTTTTTGTTAGTATTTAATGATTTGCTTTCCTTCCATTGCCATTTCCATTTGAGAAACTATGCATAGATTAAACAAAAGTTTTTGTGTTACACACATAATGTCTGTTGATTCTTTCCCACTCAAAAGTCATAAGAACTGATTCATTTCAATGTGTAATCCAATACTTAAAATATTTTGATAATTTATACATAAGATAACTATAGCACTTAAAATATCTCAACTTTCATGGTTTGTTGCTAATCAGTTACCTGTAGAAATGTTTTTTTCCCTTATAACTTTGAATTATTTTCTATCAAATCAAAAACAATTATTTCTGAGGATGTTTTCCATACTAGAATTAATGTTCTATGGATAAAATAACGAACAGAACAGAAGGTGAATAAATTAAAAAGTCAAGGAACTCTTCCAAAAATTTCATCAGAGGAATTCATTCTAAAATTATGAAGAGAGAAGGCAATGAGATCAATAAAGCTTCCATATATAACTTAATAATATAACTTGGTACTTCAAAAAATTGCCTTTTAATTTTTAAATAATTCAAATAAAGAAATCTATAATTAACTTCGAAAATATTAAAAATTTACACATGTGATAACAAAAAAAAAGCTATTCACACAACGAATTTCTTCGAGATTAAAACAAATATAAATGATGAGTTTCTGAAAATGAAGAAATGAAAGAGAATTTAGATGTTGTAGGGTAAATAACTGAATTCTACTTTCTTCTCCCCTCAAACCCTCATATGTCAATAATGCCTGTTACAAGTAAAAAAACTAACCAAAAGTTTATATATAATAAGTGTAATTTTAAAAAGATTGTTAGTTTTTTTTAATGCATATTATGCTCATTCTGGGAAATAACTGTTGAGAACTTTTGGTACCATAATGTACTATTCAACTGATGCTCATATTCATGCAATTCCCCCTTCCCCCAAGAATGTAAAATGCTTCATAAGTGAAATATCCCATATTTTCTCTCCTGGTTAAAGTAATAGGAATACAATAGGAAGATGTGGATAAGCCAAAATCATTGACTTAACATTGGTAGCATTCAAAAAGTCTTACAACATGTGCTTATAATTTAAATGGGTAATTCAACATACCTGAAAACTGGTCATAAGTTTAAAGGGTTTATTCACAATGAAAATGCTTCTGTCATTTGAAAAACATTTTACGACTATGTATAAAAAAAGCATCTTATATTGAAGGAATTTAAATGCAATCTTTAAAAAAAATTTCATAATCTCATATACCATAAATCTCTATCACTTAAATGATCATTAATTTATTGTTATTGAAATTATAGTATTACAATAATATTTTAAGATGACCAATAGTCAGATTTGCAAGAACATTCTCATTCATAAATAAATAATTATTCTAAGTAGGTTTTGAAGGGCTGTTATTTTTGCTTGCTGTTTATCAATGCATATTTAGTTGGTCTGTTTGAATTAACATCATGCTACAAACTACATGAGAACCACACAGGTGATGGACCTCATAATCTTCAGTCATGTTCTAGTATTAAGGATGCCATTTAAGCAGATATATCCCTCTCCTATAATGGCTACACACCATACTGAAAAAGACTGAGCCCCTATTCTTTTTAACATGGAAATGCTTTTAAGTAGTGAAAAGTGGGTTTTTTTTATGAATAATATTAGAAAATAACTAGTTATCTTCTTATAAAATGAAACTCCCTTCATCATCACCCTACTCTTATTTAAATCTAGAATTAACCCTGCTTGAAATATTGGCAATTCAAAATAATTAAATGAGGTTCAACATAAGATAATCTTTGAAAGAATATATATTGAAGGTATTCATAACACACATTTTAAAAAGAATTGTTAAGATCCAACAATCTCTAATTTAGAAAAAATTAAAACTATTTTTTTTTATCCAATATAAAAATTCCAAGGAAAGAGATATAGCTGCTGAATGACAGAATAATATTTTGATCATGTTTAATTAATGTTCCCAAAGTACAGATACAACACTAAAGAATTTTTAAAAAAACACACTTTTTATACTTATTAGACATTTTAATAAAATTAGCTCAAATTTTTCTGATTTTGATTTATTCCAAAAATTTGGTAAATAACAGACAATAATTGTGTGCCATAATCTGATGGCATCTTACTGCCATTTCTCTTTCAAAACTTTCACTACACAAACCAGACTTTTAGGTACAATTAGATTCCTTATTCAACAATTCCTATTATGCAAAATGATCTTTGAAAAAACAAAATCTGAATTTTCAGCCTTTTTATTTCAAAACAACTATTGCCACAATCATCAGAAGTTTAAGCCCAAGACAATGGCAATTAAATAGAAGTCTAGTAAATCCATATTCAACTTTTGATTACCATCTAAAGCAGCCAAAGCATTAGTAAGACTTTTTGAATAACCCATAATAACAGTCTAAAAAATAATAACCAGTCTTGTAGTGTATTTAAAGAAGAGAACTAAGAGGAGATCAGGTTTGGTATAGGGTATAGCACAAAAGCAAGAATTGGCTACACAAGGGCACACTCACCGATCGAAAGGCCTGAAGGACCAGATTTAAGGCAACACCAAGAATGAAGGGGAGAGCAGGGTAAAGAGAGAGAGACAGAAAAAAGAAATACAGTATACATTAGTACAACATCAAAATGGAACACTTATCACAATATTCAGTTAAAAAAAAAAGAGGACATGCAAATGATGAGGAGGAAATGAGTGACATGAGCAACAATAAACATGCAACATTCAAAAAGATCAAGGCCAGGGAAAACAATGAAACCTACCTGCAAGAAAACTACTACTTGCCAATACAACAATATAATCTTCTTAACTCGATGATGCAATGCAAATTTTAAAATGCGGCTCTTTCAAAAAGCTATTTCTCGTGTATGAGTATTCTGTTCACAGCACTTACTTGATGGTATCAATATGATTATTCAAATTACAAAGTTTTTCAAGAGACTTTTTCTTTACAATCTTGTTTCTAAATGACTCTTTTACGAAATTTAAAAGTTTTTAAAAATGCTTATGCAGCTTGAATGTTACAAATCTAAAATGTTATCAATCAAAAAACAGATACACACTATAAGTAATTTCACTGAATTATGTAATATTAATTCACCCTGGTAGTCTGTAAATCAAAAAAGATTCTAAATTTGGAAAATTTCAGTGTTTTTCATGCACTTTCTGAAAGCATTAAAATTGATTCATCTTCTTACTCAATACAGACAAATTAATTCTATGTAAACTTCTTTAACTATACAAATTTCTAAAGGATGAAAAATTATCAATTTCTTTTACAATGATAAATTAATAGATATAAAAATAAAATTTGAAGAATTATATGAAATTTTACATATTTAAAGAATTAATAGAATATTATTATACCTATTGAAATTTTAAATGCTTTGTTTTCACTGCTTTTTAATTTGATTTTATGATTTTTACCAGCCAAACAATAAAATCACACAATCAAGTTAAATTACTCAGAAAATTTACATGCAAATGATTTTATTATACTATCCAAAATTTTACACCAAATTATATACTACAAAATTTTTGTTTAATATGTAAAAGTTTTATAATATATTTCATCTAAATCTATTAATTTTAAATTTATTAATAACTTAAGAAAATGTATATATCTCAGCTATTATTTACCATGAATGAGACTAAAATTTTTTATTTTTAAGTATAAATGGAAACTATGTTAGTCACATAATAGACATAAAATTTATAAACAAACTTATTACATGATATTTTTTAATATTTTAATCTGATATTATAATTAGAGTTGATGAACACACATTCAATAGATTTTTTTACAAGTATAATTCATTTGTTAAAAATTGTCAAGTTGCAATGTTTCAGATAAAAAACTATACACAAGTATAGTTTTATTAATGCATAGAATATTTTGAGTTATTTTAATAAGTTATTAAAATTTAAAAATAAAATTTACCAAAATGATATTTTGGTCTGTTCCAAATAAAACCAAGTTCTAAACACTCGCACATATATATATGCATATACATTTTGTCAGGAAAATATAAATTACATGAGACTAATTGCATGAAAAAAATTTAATAAACTAAATAACCAAATGGTGTCCTTAATAACATGTATACAATCTGAAGTGAAGCATTTATTAAATTCAGTTTATTCTCATATTTTTAAGCAATAATCATAAAAATGATATAATTACAGAAATTAAATATTACAAAAAAAGTGATATTTCAACACATGATTATTGGATGTATAATTATCAATTCAGGAGCATCCTGTACTTTAAACATGCAACCAAAATTTCTTCTTAAGTAATAATGCATTAAATATATGCAAAAAAGAATAGTGCATTAAATTTCAACACTTTTATGTAAATTGTAAATAGTTAAGTTTCTAAACAATAACTGTATTGTTTATTATTCATGTTTATAAAACTAATTATTTTAATATCAAAGCTTTAAAAGCTCATAATCACATTACACAATTCCGAACAGTTAGTACAAGTAAGACAAAAAGCTAATGTGAGGAAAATGTGTCTCATCCATTAAAAGAAATAATATACGTTAATTAGCTTTTAAAAACAGTACTTTAACACAACAATACTCAATTTAATTCAATGAGTATTGATGAAATTATAGTAAACAGTAATGCTGATAAATTAAAATTTCACCCTTCCTTGCATATTATTAATTTAAATGAAGTACATAGTACTGCTAAAAGTGAAATAAAAAATAAATATTAAAATTACGTAATTAAAATGATACAAAAATTTTCATTTAAGTTATTATGATTGGAAAGTGTATTACAGTAAAATATTATTTTAAAACAATAAATTTAAGTGTAAAAATAGTCATGCAGTTATAAACTATATCTCATAATTTTAATTTTTTAAAATAGAAAATTTCAAAATTTTGCATGCAGATTAAATAAGAGATATAAAAAAACATTACCTTCTCTAAATATAATAAAAATCGACATGCAGAATTTCTTTATAAACTTATTCAGAGGCTTTCAATAATCTTTAACATACCTCTGCATAGTTTTCATTGTTCTGTTGTAAAAGATCTACACATAATTCCGCAAGATGAATTAAATCCTCAAGCTTTTTCCCTGGTGATGCATTCTCATCCATTTCAGACTCTGACAAAATAATCAATTATCTTTATAAAAGAATAGCTCACGGGTAATATATTTTGAAAAGCAACAAGAAAAATTATTAAGATAATACAGTAACAAGATAACAATGCCAAAAGCTACATTGCATATGTAATAATAACTGAAAAAAAATATTGTTAATGCAATTTAAAATGCACAAACTAATATTAGAATAACACTGATAAATGTATTCTGCAGCTTTAATATTTAAAATATTTATTATTACTTTTTGAAAGTTAGATGCTGGGTTATATAAGAAAAACATTTCAATTTAGAAAGGTGCTCATAATTAAGATTAAAGACAATGTTGTTTTTGAAAATTGTCAATCATCCCTATGAAACATAGAAGTTTCTCCTTTTCCACTGCATATGAAGGAAAAAAGACTAATTTAAGTGAAAGTTTGAAATAAAGATATTAACATTAACACCAACTTAAACTGCAGACAAATATAAGCTAGGAAATAAATTTATGTAAAAAAATTTGAAAAGAACACGTTTTTAGAAGTCCTGAGATTTTCTAGTAATATCTAAAATGAGAGAAAAGTAATTCCAAAAAAAGAAGAGAATATAGACAGAATTTTACAATTGGCAAATGAAAGACTCGACACACAATAATTCAAATTAGGTTACATTCAAATAATTTTTTTAAAAAAAAACTACTTTAACGGTCAGAAATGAAATATCCATCTATTTCAGACAATAAAAGAAGACTGCTTAGACAAAACTGTATTGTAAAAATTACAATCCACTGTAACTACAATTACAAAAAGTTAAATATTTCCTTCAAAATTCTATACTCCATACTAAATTAATTTTTCTTTAACAAAAGAATAAAATAGATATAGATGATAATTCCAATCACAAATAATGCAAGCATACATCAAAATAAATATAATAGAAAAACAGTAAAATAGTAACTGATGGTTCAATTTTAATTTGAAGTCCAAAAATGACTATTTTCAAGTTGGATTTTATGATTGGAGTATAACAATTTTTTTTTTTTTTTTAAAAAAAATTAGGATAAATAATTTTTCTTATAGCTTAATTCAATTTTTTTTCTTTATCTTTCCAATTAAATGTCAAGAGAATTAAAGCCAAAATCTTCAAGATAATTAATTACTAAATGGAGTTAACAAATTATAGTTAAAGTGGATTAATCATTAATAAGTTTCCATTTTAAAGGATACTATATAAAACCTGTTTTTTATTAGATAAAATCAACAGGAATAAAAAATTATATTTATATTCTAACAATTCTGAATAATAAACTTTAAGCAAAACTCAGCAAAAAATTCTTTGAGAGTATGATCCTTTTTAAATATGCCATTTATATTTATTGTAATTTTAGATAAATCCTATAAATTTCAATATTTTTTTCAAAAGAAAAAAATTTTAAAATTAGCAAAAATATTCACCTTTAAAATTACTTGAATAACCAATAAATTTAAATAGTACACATTATAGGAAATATATGTCACAGTTTTATCAGGGGTGAAGTACAATTGTATTCTCAATGGAGGGAAAAGAGATTCAGGAGCACTAGAGAGAATCTGAGAGTAGAATTTGTGAGGTTGTAAAAGGAGTGAGGCATTCAATTTAAATAGCTTAAAATAAATTTATAGGTTCTGGAATATATTTAAGTGAATTTAATACAAGTAGAGATTAATCTTAAGTAATGTAGATTTTTTAAAAAAATTATATGTTATTTGTTTTGCTTTCAATAGATATGTTTCAATATAGTACCTCAAAAATTTTTTAACATGGGATCAAATTTGATGTTTAATATGCGATTTAAAATTAGATACTAAAATTTTAAAAGATTTATCACTGACATTTGGATTTAAAGTTAGGAATACAAGTTTATTTACTAAATATATTTACAACTTTTTTTTATTATTAAACAAAGAATATAGCATGATTAACACAGAATTAAGACAATAAATATGTGTATTATATATCACAGTATAAATATTGTTTAGAAAACAAACAGTATTAATATAAGAAACAATTATTTCACATAAGTCATGATAAACCATATTATGAATGATTGCATAAACTGGTGCTGAAGATATAAGAAAAAAAAAGCAAGAGAAGCCCAAGGAAAACCAGGGATTTATTAACGTGGATGATTACCTTGTTCTTCTTGCATTTGCTGCTGCTGTTGCTGCTGCTGCTGCTGTTTTGCAGCTTCTGTTCCTATTAAATGAAGCAGGCATAAAAGGAAAGAGAGGTATAGAAAGATTTTTGCAACAGGAAAGGAAAGACAGAATTATTATTTAAACAGGACATGGATTAACAAGGATACTGTTATAAAGCTTTGGATGGCACTATTAAAGAAGAGTGCTGTTAAAGATTCAAAATATTAGAGACATCTACTAGATGATAATTGCTTTAGATGGTCTTTTGAAAATTTAAAATGTAATAAAATATGCTACAATTTATTATTTACCAAGCAATTAAAACAATTCATTTGTAGAGATAAAAAAACCATTTTTAAATTTGTTTTATCAAAATCTTTTCAGTATTCAAGTCAAGATTTTGACAGAAAAATATACCATTAAAAAAATTAAATAAAAAGTTTCAGCAAATTTTATTATTGTTATGCAGTTTTTTGATACATATCATTTTTAAAAATAGAACTTTATTTTACCAATTAAATTTTTTCCCCATGAGATAGATTACAACTTTATATGTTAGCAATGATATACGCTAGGTTATTAAGAATCTACCTAGCAAAAAAGTATTTTAATGAATATTTATCAATTTTGATTGATTGATGTTTTTATGATACAAGGGCCATGAGGTCATTGTGCACTAAACAGATCATAATTAAAAATCTATTGTAATTAAAAAGCCATTGTTGAACAGAAACTATACATATAATTAAAAGGAGTAAAAAAATGTTTAAATTTTGAAGCAAGATATGTAAAAACATAGGGGTATAACACTGTTAGGTGTGATGATTAAAACCAAGGTTATGAAAATTTTTCAAAATCAATGTCATGTCCAAGTTATTTAAAATTTATGAAAAATTAAAATCTCAATGTGTTAAAAATTTTGTGTTAATGAATATTAAAATGAGGATAATAATTTACATGCTTTACAGTTAAAACATGATGACATTGATGGTAAGTGGGTGATTGGCCTTCCAACAGAAAGTAAGACAAAGAGTAAGATGAACATGACCAAAAAGTAATCTTGCAAGTGGAGCCGAGCCTCCTTACAACAGCTGAAATTCTTATTCTATGGCAAAATGACAGAGTTGATGATGGAGTGAAGTTTGTTCTCCATTTGTCTGTCTCAGTTAGACAACCAGATGGCATAACCTTCACCTGGAATATGGCTTTTTCTGGAATGTAACAGGAAATCTGTTGGTTGTGCTAGCCACTAAAGGTGTTGCACCTTCAAACTTCCTCCTTGTCACAAGCATAAAAGGAACTCAACACACACAAAAAAAACATCTGTTTTACTCAACTGAGACAATGGATGAATAACATCAATTAAAATAAAACAGATTATTGAAAAGAAATAATGCTTTTTAATGAGGCAAGTGAATCTAATGACAATGACATGATTGTGAAGTATGTTCATGGCCAATTTTACAGTATAGAGCTCTGCAATGTAAATTAACCTGGTGACAGCTATTAATTTTGACTGACTGTTTATTAACATGGCAACTTGAAGCTTGGCCTTCTGTACCCACGGTTGTGGGTTCAACCCCGCCCCAAGTTGGTGAATTTTCATGATGCAGAAAATCGACAGCGGCCATGTTGTATGATGATACCGCATGTAAAAGATCCCTAGAGTGTCTGTTTAGCTTGGAGGCTCTTGGAAAAATTAAATCCTGGTACAAATTCGCATTGTCAGAGCTCAGGTGCCTCCCTCTAGCAAAATTACCTGTGGCGATTGGTATCCGCCTATAGGGCACTGCACTAAAAATTGATACCAACTTCTGGGGGATGTACTAGGTCTGCAATGGTTAATGATCAATTCGCAGCCCATTAGAAATAAAATTTTAAAAAAAAACTTGAAGCTACATAATGGTTATTAATGATGGTCGTATAATTGTGAATCAAAATCAAGTAACAAGGATGGCATCTGAGTTTGCAACCCAATCTTTCAAATTCCAAAAACCATACTAATATAAATTTAAACTCCAACAGATGTAACAAGTATCATCTAATTGGGTCTTCAGAAACACTAGGACCAGAATCCTCAATTAAACAGAAACAATGCAAGCCTCAGGCTCATAACTATAACCACTTTGCTACCATGGCCATTTGATCAATTTTGTAAATAATAAGAGTGAAGTGGTGCGCTTATTCGGAGGACAGAACCTGCAATCTTTGATTCTGTAAGCACATAACATGCCACTAAACCAAAATGATCACTTTAGTCCAGAGGTTGTTACTGGCTTATATAGATACCGTTACATATTCCCCCAACAGTGAGTTGGTGGATAGGTGAACAAATTATATAGTTGTTATTATGAGTGTGTGAGTTGTTGGTGTTAATTGGAGGAGTTGCATCAAGTGAGTTAGACGACTTTGTTAGCTGCATCAAGTGAATCTCATGAGTTTGCTGCATAATTTATGTCTGACGAGTTTGTTTTGCTGCACCAAGTGAGTCTGGCGAGTTTGTTTTGCTGTGCCAAGTGAGTCTGGCAAGTTTGTTTTGCTTCACCAAGTGATCTGGCAATTCGTTTTGCTGTGTCAAGTGAGTCTGGTGAGTTTTTGGTTGCTTTTTCCTGGTAGATGGCGCCACGACCTATGAGTAGGTTACGCTTTTCTTAGTTCTGCCAGGGTCACCAATGAAGTGGCGCGCTTATCTGGAGGACAGAACCTGCAACCTTTGGTTCCGTAAGCATGTAACATACCACTAGATCAAAATGATCACTTTAGTCCGGAGGTTGTTACTGGCTTATATAGATGATATCGCTACAAGAGTCATTAAATAAGCATAATAACTTTTATGATCTGTAAACCTACGACCTGTATTGTAAATCTGACTCTTGAAATAAATCGATACTTGTCCAAAACTTCATTATCTATCCAATTTTTAAAAATCAAGCATAATTAGAATGATAATTTATAATTGAAATTTAAATAACATATATATATATATATATATATTTTAAATCAGTTACATCCCAGTTCAATTTTTAATTTCTTCCTACAGAAATTCTTGAAAATTCAAATATATTCTGGTATTTTAACATTCAACTGCTTATTTATAATTTTGTCCCAGAGCACAATAAAGTAAATTTTTATAGCCATTTAAACTAAATTCCACTGGAAATTATTTTATTACAGAGAATAAAATGTTAGTTGCTGTAAAAATGTGCATTAATTTATATATAAATATGTGTATACTAAAAGATTATTAAAATATTACTGATATTCTTAATGATTTCTTATTGTGTATATAACAATACAGCTTAAAAATTCACATAAAGATTTTTACCTTCAATTTTGGCCTGCTCTGAAATTCGAGTGTAATTTACGAGGGCTGCATTTTCTAAGCATTTTTTAATTACTGCTCTGACTTCTTCAGGAGGTGCTGGAGTCATTACATCTTTCATTAAAACCTGTAAAAATACTTTACTCAACCGACATTTTTTGTAAATAAATCTATTTAAGTCATTTTTTTCCCTCAATCAACATTGTAGTTACAAATGGAACACAAAATGTTCAAAACTCTTAGATGACTCTTAGACTACTTTTTTATATGTAGTATATAAAAACTTATAGAAAATAAAGTTTGTTAAAAGAAACTACAGTTTTTCTTTATAATTTTTTTGTGCATTTAAACCACTTAGACACTAAAATTAAACAATTCAATTTGATCTATTTCTTATATAATCTTGTAAATAAATTGAAGCTAATATTAAGAATATCCAAAATTTTATACTTAATTTTTAATTTTGGAATTTTGAAGTGGTAAAATTTGAACAAGTATTTAAATTCATTAAAGCACAAAAATTTAGTTTCAAAATAATTAAAAATATGAAATAATTTTAAAACAGAGTACTACAATTCTAATAAGCATGAAGTTACCCTTTCAAGCAAAGATAATGTAGCCTTCAATGCTCCCTCAGGACGACCAAATGGGAAACAATATCTAAAAACAATAACTTTTCTTGAGAAACAAAAAATAATAATAATAATAACTACAAAAGAAACAAATAAATCTGCATTTTTATTGTTAAAAAAAATAATAGGCTACACCCTGCTGGTGTTTCACATTTTTGTTTTAATTGATCACAAAATATTTAAAAAAAATAAAAAGGAATAGCCAGTTTTATCTTCAAAATGAAGACTTAAGGTAATTTGCAATCAAATTTAAAAGATAACAATGTGTGCCTGGAAAGTGTGGTGACTAATCACAAAAATGTTAGCTATTCCTTCCTGATACAATATACTTCCGACATAATACAAGAGTAGGAAATTTCTGGAAAAGTTCTCTTATATGCAAATTCAAACAGAAGCTTAGATGCGTCTCAAACATTGAGATATTCTGTATCAAAAGATATAAAATAATGGAGAATTTCACAAATACTCTTCACATCCAGACTTTGTTTCAATTTCCCTAAACTTAAATCCGCACTAAAAAAGGACACCAATTTGCTAGTATTTCAAATATCTAAACAGCTAATTTCCAGGAAACTTTAACCCCATCCAAAAAAAAGAGTATTTTTATCCTAGAAGTTTCCATTACTCATACAAACATTTTAAAAAGTGAATGGTGTCCTTCAGTGACAAGAAAATTCTTTCAAAGAATTTTTTTTCAGAATTTTACAGTTAGATATATTCGTTTTTAAATTTAAAATGAGAGGAAACAAGCAATAAAAATATTTACCTAAAGTGAGTAATTTGGTTTTCTAAAAGTATTCGTAATCGTTCCTTGATTTCTGCAAAAATATCTTTTTCTTCTACAGTGACAGTTCCAATGCCGTCCGGCCTTTAAAAAATTCCCACATTACTTTAGATTAAAACATATACAAGTATATGAATAATATATACTTCAGAAAAACTAAATTTTCCTGCGTTTGTATGAAATTAAATATTTTGAGGATTTTCTTCCTCCCTATTGCTGAATTTAGTTATTAAACGAAAATTTTCCAGCATAAAAATTATAATTCAAAATTCAATTTGAGAAAAGGCTGCAATTTACAGATAATATTAAGAAATTTTATAAGAGAGGAATTGCTTACATTTAAATCTATAAAAATTTTGAAATTAAATTAGGATATCGAACAAAAATATCTTTTAAGTTGTGACACTTTGAAACTAATTTAATAATTTATTTTTAATAGACATTTATGATTTATGCTAAAATATTGTTCCTTTTCTTACAATATTGTTTTTAGATATTTGTTGAATTCTAAACATAAGCCAAAAAGTATGAATTTAAAAGTAAACTAGCTGTAAGAATTTCATGAGAAAGGAAAAGCCTTATATATAACATTTTTAAATAATTTTAAATTTACACTAGAAACATTTTTTAAGTAAAAGAATAATAAAAGAATGCTTAGTTTTGAATAATTAGGAGTCATTTATATAAGAAATAATTTTAAAAATTACACTTAACAGCAGAAGCAAAGTATTTTATACTACATTTTTTAAAAACTAAATAGAAAATTTTAATTCTGGTCAAAATATTGCAGTTTTATTACAAACTTATAGTAATTTAAATTTCAGAAACAATTTTATCAAATTTTTTTCAATGAATTATAAAAGTTGATGTTGCAGTAAAACGTTAATTTGATTGCAAGTTACAATTAAGAACAAACAATTATCATATACATTATAACAACAATATATAATAGTAAAAAGAAAATATACAATCACAGAAAAGACAAAAAAAAAATTCAAAGCATATTACAATCAGAGAGAACAGCTTGATATCTAAAAGCGTGCAAAGTAACAAAAACTTTTAGCCTGCACAAAATAAGTTTTGTACAGTTTTTCATACACAACTGCGAGATAATAATGCACCATTTTTTATATAAATTTCAGACAATATTATAACCTGTAACATACAATTCTGATTGCTTTTTATAGTAAAATTATACATACAAAATAAGTAAAATATTCTTGATAATTCAAATCTTAAAGCCAGTTCGATTTACAATGTTATATCAATTCTGGCACAAAATAACCTGAAATTATAAAATAACATCACTTTAAATACACACCCAATTTGAAAATTAAATTAATAACAAACAGTAGTTATTTTCAACCATTCTTCCATTTTTTACAAAGTTTTGAATAAATCTGATTTTATATAAATGAAGAAAAAAAAAATAATAATAATAATAATAATGCATAATGCTGAAACTGAAAAGTTCTATAGGACACAAAACACTATTTTCAAAACTACAGACAGATTATAAAAATTGAAAAACACCTCTATTACAATGCATTTCATTCCAAATTCAATACAAAATTGCATAAATAATTTAAAATTATGAAGATATCTGTTTAAAATATTTAGCATTTTAAATTATTTGTTTGATTATTTGAATTAACAGCATTAGAATAAAGTTTTTAAGAAATGTAAAAAAATTAGTGTTTTTAATGCCATTGTTAATTTAATTTTTATATAATACCACAATAACAATTACTTATTTCATTAAGACTTTTAACTCTTTAAAAATAAAATAGCTGCAAACTTTTGTGTTCATAAAATATTTTTTAAAAATAAAAACATAACATTTCTTGAAAACTTTATGCATGGATAAATTTATAAAAGCTTTTATTACTTTTAACAAGAAATGTTTAGCACTACATATTATACATATTAATTTAGAATATTAGTGAATTTAATAAAAAAATTTGGATAAAAACATTTAATGAAAATATAGTTTAATGCACTATTACAAAATATGAAAATGTGGCAAAACTATTCTTTTAAAGTTCATAAGAGAGAAAAGTTGTATAACTCATACTAGCGACATAAGATAGTTGGTGTGGTCCCTTATTAATAATTTTAAAAATTTTATAGATAAAATAATATTTTCAAACAAATAGTTCACATATACATTTAAGAAATCCTTTTAAAAGCAGTTCATTAGATTTGAACATCTTACCAGAAAATAATAAAGCATTCTTAAAATATTCGAGCAATTTAATAAATGTTAAGGCAATTAAATTAATTAGAGTACATGAACATAATGAATTTGTTCTACAGTACATGAGTTCTGAAGTACATGAGTTTCAGGTAATTTTTTTATATCTCAATGCCGCAAAACATATTGGGAGGGGGTCAGAATTAACACTTTTATTCTATCAAATTTCATCTTAAATCAGATAATTTTACATCTGAATTAAAACAGATAAATATGTATGTTTTATGTTTTCCCTATCCCCAAAATATTAAAAGACAATATTACAAATTCAACAATTGATTATTAACTTAGGATAATAAAATATGCCATGCAATATGGTTTTTAAATAGAACTGATTCTTAATCATTCGAAAAATCCACATTTCTTTACAATAACTTCATCTTAAGATTTATTGAGGACATGTTTTAGGCTGCAAAAACTCATTTTAAATCCCCATCTTTATCACATATGAAGGCTAAATAAACACCAGTAAAAAATGAGTTCTTTTAACATGGGTTTCTTCAAACTTCACACTTTGCCTAGCATAATTTTTTTTATACCTTAAATTTTAAGAGCCAAAGGGAACATTGAGTCGAACTGAATTTATTCAATAATTAGTTTTAATAATTTAATTTTACAATGGGATAGTTTAATTTGCAGGTTTCAATATTTAACTGTTTCATGTTGTAAATAATTGGATTACGGAGTAAAATTTAACTCTTTAAATAATTAATTTTAGTCAATTATAATTAAATTATCATATGATCATCCCAAAAAATCTTGTACAAAAATTTCAGCTCAATTGAGCATTTTAAAATGTGAGAAAAAAAGCTCTTTATGCATAAATGAAATATGATAAAGGATCACAATTGTAGATTTTGAACATCCAACCTTCTTGTTGCTTAAGTACGGTGGTATAAAGGGGGGGGGGACACTACAGCTTAATTACTAGAGAAATGCTCAATGTTACTTCAGTTTCCACCTAATTTCATAAGTATTGTGATATTGCACACCTGTGAACTTTGGAAAATGACAAACATAGACTAAAGCATGATTGACAGCATGTGTATAATTACTTGTACATTTAAGAAAGTAATGATTTCACAATAAAGATGCTTTTGTAAAAAATACAGGGATATAACTATTTTCAGATAAGTATTTATTAAGAAATTTTGCACATGCAGAAATTAATGCCCAAATTAAAAGAAGTTTCATCAAGGCTACAATTAAACGATAACCATCAAACACATGAATGCTTTAAAATTTTCTAGACTTCTTTAATGAGTAAACTTCAAAAGATTTTCCTCATCAAATTTTGAAGGTACAGAAGCAACACCCTTTTCTGATGCCAAATGAATTAAATGACATGATCAAGCCATAATTGTTATTTTTTCTCTTTAAATAGGTAATCATTCTATGTTTCCCCTTGCACATTATAGCAGCATTATCAACCATAAATGAAACTAAGTGTCCACAGCTAATTTCGCATTTTTTAAAAATTCATTTATAATGTAGATAATACTTTCTCCAGAGAAAAAAGAAATTTCCAATCATATTTGGAACTGCAAAAAGACCACTTTGAATTAGACATTTTGTAGGTTCAAAGTAACTGATCACACAATGAGACATTATTTGAAGTTTGTATCATTACTGCAATTCCATGTTGTTGCAAAAAGAGTATTTTTTATGCATCTAACCATATACTCTTTCCTACTAGAAGCTAATTCACAGTAGATGTTTTAATCCTTGCTCATCTGTAACAGGTATTGAACACCAGATATTGGAAATATTTTCTGAAGAAGAGTATTTGTAAAATATGATTGGCTGTAGTCAAAAGGATTATGTTCTACAACAAAAGATGTAAGCAGTACGTCACTACTAATTACATTTGACAAGATATTATCCTGGAAAAATGATACAAAATCTTGAGCAACTGCTACTTGATTCATCACTTGTGATGTACTTTGGAGATTTTACATGACAGGAAATATCGTATTGGTCACTATGACGAAGGCTTTTCAACATGACATACATCACAGAATCCCTTCTTTTGCAATGTGTTATTATAATCAAATTCTTTTTTATAACATTCTATAGACTGTTACAATATATTTCGCTTTTTTAGACAGGGTGTTAAACAGAACAATCAAAGAAATTGAATCATGTAGCCATATGAAGCATAAAGAACACAAATGGGTGCAAAGCACAAAAAGAGTCGAGTTCTAGGAAGTTGCTACTAAGAAGGGGGGAGGAATATTCTGCACAACAGAACCACATGTATGAATCAGATAGGAGTCAACAGCTAATAAAAATAAAATACAATATGCAAAAAGAAGTTTAAACTCCATGAATTTTTTAAACATCTTAATGGGTACAAGTTTTACGGTTTTTCATATATTTAATTTCTGGTCATTGTGAATATAAATGATAAATAAGAGCCATATGAAAGAAAATAGTGGACAGATGATGGGAATTTTAACAAAATACACAAAAATGAATTTAGGCATAAAAACACAATGAAGGCTGAAAAGTATACATTTTATGCATAAAGCATAAAAGTTGGCGGGTATGATATTGTCAAGGTAAGGAAATCAATTTCCTTCATTGACATTTTTTGAAAGCAAATACTTAAATTCAATATGAGTATTAATTTGAATAGTCCAGAATTAAAGTGTATAGTTCACCCATTTACACTCTCTTAAATAATTTTACTTTTATGTAGAAAACATAATACATATCAAATTTCTATGTTGTCTGTCTGATTTTGAAAACTGTGTCCAAGGTCTTGAATGAACATTTGTAAAAATGTAGTTTTCTCCTGTAATATATATATATATATATATATATATATAGTATAATAAAATAAAAGTGAAGAAGTTCTAGAACCTACAGTGCGTATATATACATATAGACTGACTGAAATACAGTTTAAGGCAAAATAATGTTTGGGTAGTGCGACATAATCTGCATTATGATTCCCTCAAATATTACTCCAAAATATTTTAGAGACCTTTCCTGATCTCTGAACTTTGAGTGAATTACTGCCTTGATAGCATTATCTAAGGTTGACTCGTGACTGGCGTGTCAAGAGTTTGAGCCAAGTACATTGAAGATCCGCCATGCAGAGGGGGCCAATGCACATTAAATATGTTTAGGCTCAAACATCCTCCCATTGGTGTGATGTGAAAGTCAGGAGAGGGGGTGTTAGCTCAGGCATCATTCTTGGCACTTGACCATGGTTCAAAATTATGAAGTCTATCACCAATAGCTCTTGTGCAGCTTTATAGAGCAACCTTAATATTACTCTCATTCTCTGTAAGATTGATCAATATGTACTTGAAAATCTCAGGCTCATAAGAATTTTTTATTGTTCCTCATTTTAACATAAAAATTAAACAAATATAAAATACATTATTTTTTATTCAAGTTCTGTCAAGATTTAATAAATAATTTAGTCAAAATTCTTACATCTCTAAAATTATACAAAAATCAATATGGACCAGAAGTTTTTAAGGTGAATGCGTTTGAATCAGGAAAACACTCAAAATGACAATTACAATATAAATTTGATTCAAAAAATTAGATTTTTATGCAAGATTCTAGTCATTTTCAATAACAAGTTCTTTCTTCCAATTTTCTTGAACCTCATTCCCATCTACCCACGCTGAACAGTATTTACCATCCAAGTGCAAAAAAAAAAAAAAAAAAAAAAGAGAGAGAGAGAGAAAAGTAAAGTTAGACACAAAGATAAATGATACAATCTTGCAACAGTTTCAAAAAAAATCTGGACAAAACAATAAAGCAATGTTTTACAAAAGCTGCTTTAATTATAAAAGAAAAAATGTTTGAAAAAAGGTTGAAAATAAATAAATACAATAGACTTGCCTTTTAATAATCTTTCTCTCATCTTATTTTAATTTTTTTTTTGTCCTATTCTAATAGAACTTTGCTATATTATTACCCAATAAAAAACAAAATTTAAATTCAATTAAATATGCCACTATAACTAAGTAAAATTATTTATCATATATTTTTCCTTCACAATTAGGTTTCTATTACAAATATAAAAGTGATCAGAGCAATTATAAATAACTTGCAAATTAACAGTTTAAAATTAAATAACTTGCTATTTTTTTTTATTACAAAGCTCAGAAAACAATTCTTTATTAGGTTTATGGATATTTTAATAATGTTTGGTTATAAGTTATAAAAAAATTTAAATAAATTTATAATTTATAAATTAAAAATTACTCAAAAATCCCCATGCAAAATTTATTAATGCAATATGTTTAAATGCTATTAATAAAACTTAGCAGAACAAAAAATTTAGCAAATAAGATAAGTTTCATAACATTTTAAGACATGACTTTCATTTTAAATAGATTGCAATAACTAAAATTATTTTTTAAATCCACATACATGATATTAATCTCTATAACTCTAAAACAAATCTGTAACAATAAAAAGTTCTTGCTCATTTTTTTTAAATTAAAAAACAAACAAAGGTCATTTTTTAAATTCATTCAAGTTTTTGCAATTTTTAAAAGTTTAGAAACTATTAACATTCTTATTGGCAGAGCCATTTTTGAGAAGTTAGTTACCAGTACATAAATATAATAAAAGGAATAGTAGAAAATTTTTTAATCTTGATAATTTTATAGCATACACATGTACATAAGAATAATGTTAATGAATAACTGAAATGCAAACAGCATTTTTAAAAATTCCAAGTTATTAATTTTGAGCGAGACGACAAATTTATTTATGAATCACTTAATTCCTAAAACTTAAGCTGAAAGGGGCCATTTGACCATGGACTAATACCAATTCATTTATATAATTAAGAACATCATCATGAAATTAAATTCAATATGAACATTGGTGTTTGATATACTACTAAAAGAATAGAATAAAGTGAGAAAGCAAATAATATATTTACAAATATGAAAATTTTAATTTTTTCTGACACATTATACAGAACCTACTTTTACTTTTAAACAAATAGTATAGTAATAAAACTCCTGAAGCTGACATATTACTGAAGTTCCATACCTACCTCTTCTTACAAGGGGAGGGCACGACTAAGGAAATTCATTTGGGATCGAGACTTGGTGTAATAGTAGTACTCTTTTAGGGTGTTCACCTCTCAATGTAATTCCGTCGAATGGCCAGTCAATTCGGAGAAATCAGCCTTCGAAATTCATGCTTAGCTTTTATACAATTAAATTTTAATTTTCCGCAATGAGTTCGTAGCTTGATTGGTAAATCGTCTGCTTTCTATGCTGGAGGTTAGGGTTCGATTCCATGCGTGATCAGCTTTTTTTCTTCAATTCATTTAATTATTTTTTAAGTTAAATAAATTTATTTATGAAAGGTTTATTAAATATTAAATGATATTTTTTGTAATTATTTTGTATTTTATAAAATAAAAAAAATTTAATATATATATTTTAAATTTTTTACTAGTAAAATTATTAAAAATTATTATTAATTAAAAATATTTAAAATAATTATTAATTAAAAATATTTAAAATAATTATTAAATAGAAATATTTAAAATAATTATTAATAAAAATTATTAATAATGAAATTAGTAAATTAATTGTTATTTATTAAAATTATTATTAATTTATTATTAAAATTACTATTAATTTTTTATTAAAGTTATTAATTTATTATTAAAATTATGATTTATTATTAATTTATTATAGAAATCATTTAAATAAATTTATTAAAATTATTTAAATAAACTGTTTGAAATTAAATAAATTTATTTGAAAAGGACATTAAATATTTTATAAAATTGTAAAATAATTAATTTAATAACATATAAAAAAGACATTTTTTTATTATATTAATTATAAAATAATTAATTTAATAATAATAATATATTTTATAAATTATTTTATATTATATATAATATATTATTTATAGTATATTGTATTTCACATTATAAAACTATTTGCAATTAATTTTTTTTGTAAAATATCATTTAATATATTTTTTATAATTTTATTATAAATATTATTTATTAATATAAAATATATTTATAAAATTTAATATAATTATTTATATGTAATTGAAGTAATTTTTTTATTTTATAAAATACAAAATAATTACAAAAAATATCATTTAATATTTAATAAACCTTTCATAAATAAATTTATTTAATTTAAAAAAATAATTAAATGTATTGGAGAAAAAAAAGTTGATCGCGCGTGGAATCGAACCCTAACCTCCAGCATAGAAAGCAGACGATTTACCAATCAAGCTACGAACTCGCTGGAAAAAATTAAAATTTAATTGTATAAAAGCTAAGCATGAATTTTGAAGGCTGATTTCTCCGAATTGACTGGCCATTCGACGGAATTACGTTAAGGGGTTAACACCCTAAAAGAGTACTACTATTACACCAAGTCTCGATCCCAAATGAATTTCCTTAGTCGTACCCTCTCCTTGTTAGTAAAAATAAATTTTAACAAGAAAACTTCTACAAAGTTGATTATTGTTCTGATATGTATTTGCTTATTTGTGAAGGATTTTAGCTTAAATAAGTTATCCATGGTACTTTATTTCAGAACTTAACAGGGATACATTTTATACATCAGCTTTTCTTTGGCGATTTCTTGTGTTATTTGTTTAATGCATTGTTAAAAGTTTATTCTAAAAGTATTACTATATATGCAGGATGTTTTACAAACACAATCCCTGTCCAGAAAAGTCATTCCTTATTTAACAAAATCGGGCTTATTATGAGATATTACATCTCTTTAACAACAAAAATTGTGCCCATCTCTTTCAGGACTCCACAATTATTTCTTATACTGTCCATATAACCAGCATATCACTCAAAAATAGCTCTATTTGGAATGTAATATTTCAAAGCAAGTCTATTGTAAAATGGGTTGTACAACTTGTAATTAAAAAAAGGAACAAATGTGAAAAGGCAAAGTGAGTGCAGTACAATTTAGCTCTTGGTGATTTCAGGTGGAAACACAAATACAAACAAAAAGGCCAGGAGAAGAGTGGTGCAATGTTATGTCGCAGTTGGTAGGAAAAGAGATATTCAAGCAAAAGTATTTATAGAGAGAAGGGAAAACACTCATTTCAAAACACAAATTCATGTACAGGAAAATATTGAATTGTACCATGCATTTTTATTTTATATTCATTCCTTCAGCAACCAACTTAAAAAAAGAGAGTTATACATTCCAGAAATAGTTAACAGCAAAATGAAAGCTTAAAACACTCAAATGATATTTTTAGCCAACATACATATTAAAAACAAGTTTAACTCAATACATTTTAATATACATAACATCCAAAAATATGATCAGCTCATCCCATGCAGAAATACATTGGGGTAGTATGTTTTTTAAACATCTGTTTTTCATAGTAATAAATACAACTATTTTTTTCTAATCATAATAATTAATAGTTTGATTAAGCTTTTAATCAAATATTATAGAATTAATGATATACATAAAGAAGTATTTTTGAAAATTTTTTAAATAATTATTTTTTAGTCAATAAATTTTAAAATATTATCAGAAAATTGCTATTTTAATATATTGAAAAGAGTTTAAGTTACTTATTTCTACTACCATAAAAATTACTAAATTCATTAGCATTTGTTTTTGAAATTAAACAGAGGCATATTCAAAAGTCTCAACATTAGTAAATTATTAAATAGCCAATTAAGGATAAAATTAACATAAGTAATATTTCTAATAATCAATAAGGAACTATAATTTGAATTCAGGCAGAAAGTAAAGTAAAAAAAAAAAAAAAATACAGAAAATGATTCGAATACAATTGCGTGAACTGTTCAGTTCCCCCAAAATAATAAAATAATTTCTAGAAGCATATTATAGTATGCATAAACTACCATATGTTATTTTAACAAAACCCCAAGCTTCTGATAACATAATCTGATAGTGCAAAAAACTTATTTGCAGAAAATCTAGCGGGATTTTACTGTGTTCAATAGATAATTATATAAATAAGTAATATAATATAAATTATATAAATCTACAATACTAACAGGTTTCCTCTATATGTATAGGTGTTCTAAAACAACCACTAAAATTTCTAATTATCTAATCATGGATAAAACAAAGCATTTATAACTACCCCAAATATAAAAAAAAAATCCCTTAAAATATTTTCCCAAAATGATCAATGCAATGTTTGTTTTTATATCAAAACACAAAGTCATGCAAACTGGCAAAAAAGATGCTCAGGGAAAGGAGCTATATTAAAGAAAAATATAGAATCTTTTCATTTATGTAAAATATAGTGCAAAAACCATGCAGGATTACATTAAAATACACATGCATGCACACATGCGTATATATGATAACATACCTCACATCTGTGGCAACCTGTCCAGGCGGGGCAGTACTTTTGTATGTGAAGTGTGGAATTAGCATCAGTATTTAACCCATAAAATACATATTTTGAAACAGTTGCCTTATAAGGCCGCATACATTATTTGAAAGTAATTTTTACTGAACAAAAACTTACTAAATCATCCACAGCAAGCATGACACAGTGACATAAATATCATTAGTAGAACATGAGCATTTTTTTTTCCATAAGTTCAAAAAACATGGTTATGTTTTATGCATACATATAAGAAAATAGAAAAGTACTCAAGCTAATAATAAGACAAGACATTTTATTAGACAGGATATTAATTCATTTTCTATATCCCAAGCATATAGTATTCACATGAAAAGCAAAGTTTTAAGCTAATACATTTCATAACACATTTATTAGCTTTTAAAAAAACATTTCAGTATAAGTCTTGATACAAAAAAGCATTCATGTTAATAATTCATAATATATACAAATAATTAAAAATCAATAGTTACTCAATTGGAAACAAAATATATATAAATTAACAACATTAAGAAGTCTTAAAGTAGATTTTTTCAACTCATGAGCACATTAAAATGCTTTGAAAAATTTCACCAATAAAATTAGCATATATAATAATATTCTTTTAATGTACAATGTTTCCTTTGCCTAAAAAACTAATCAAGTCTTGAATTAAGTTTCACAAAATACACTGATAATCAATAAGCTGACTTAGGAGCACTGAGATGAGCAAAATTAAATCAACATAACTTCTTAATATATTTTTAAAAATTAATTAAATATTTACTTAAAAATATTTTTGAATTTTATATGCAAGTTTTGAAAATACATATAATAAATAAAGAATAATCTTCAAAACCGACCTGTTTCCATGAACATGTGAGGCACAAAACGCATAACTGTAATGTATTAGAGTAGGGTCAATCATAATCGATTTCTCTGCTCTATCCAATAAGTCATGCAGGTAACACAGATGACGATAGCAGCTACGAACTCCATAGCGTGCACAATACTCATCCAGAACAAATACTTGCCCAGGACTAAACCATCCCTGAAAGTTAGCACCCCGAAACCTTTAAAATTCATGAATAACTAATATATATATGAATAAGAAAAATAATAATGATCACAGAATGTAATTTTATTTCAGGATTTTCCCATAACAAATTGTAAAAGATATACATTGGGGTACAAAAGCAAATTTTGTTGTAACATTGCAAGATATCAATCAGAAGACATGAAATTCACAGAATACAGAGATAGTTACTTTGTACTCAAGGAATGAAGGCATAACACACAAATAGAAACATTCAATATGAAATCAAATAAAAAACTTGTTGAAAGATCAATAGTAGGAATTAAATTAACAAACATTTTCTCAATTTGTTATCTATTAAATGGACTGACTATGCTGAAAAAACATTTGAGAATTGTAAACTATCCACCTTAGCAAATGCTGCTTTATTGTTTCATCCTCATCCGGATGCTTACGGGGGTATAGGAGCTGTTTTAGAACAAAGTATAAAAGGAAAAATACAACCTCTTGCTTTCTTCTTTCTGTTTTTTAACTAAGACTTAATGTAAATGTAGCGCTTATGATTGAGAACTGCCTACTGTTTACAGTGCCATAATATATTTTAAATAAACATTAGAATGTAGAACATTTTGCACATAGATGCAGATCATAAGTCACCAACTTATAAATTTCAGTAGAGGTATGAAAAAATCAACAAATTAATAACATTTAAATTTTATAAGCCAATATACAATAACTATTTGTTATATCTTTGTAACAAATAAGAGTGCCACTGAAGAACTTTCTACATTTGAATAAACTTAAATTCCTAGTTCAAATGATTGTAACACTATGGCAGAGGCACAGGTATGGGACTGTGAGCTTGAAAGACTAAAATTGAATCTGGGACTGTCTTTTCCATCCATAATTTTATCTGCAGAAACTTGACCATCAGATTGCAATGTTTCAATTGGACAAATTAGATCATACGCTTATCAACAGTTTCAAAAACTAGTGTTCCAATCTACACATGGCCTAGCATGGAAAACACTAAAAAAGGATTGTAGAGACTGGTGAAGGAAATCCATTCAGTGCCAAAAAAAAAAAAAAAAAGTAGCATGACACGCTATATTACCTGTTAGGAGTTTTCTTTTTTCTAGAGCCAGACTTTGTTGCATACATCTTAATGTAGTTGGTCCTCTCCAAACACATGTCAAAGTTACAATTACATCTCGCATGGACTTTCTCGACAGATGGCTAAAAAATATTCTGAAATAGGATCAAATGACCCACGCAATTGCTGAAGCTTTCTTTTTTTTCTTTGGTAGCCCAATATGATACAAATGATTCCATCACAACAGATCAAGGAAAGAATTTCAAGAGCAATCAGTTCTCTGAACTCTCAAATTTTTTTAGGAACTAAGAAAACTAGGACAGCTGTTTATCAACCAGCTGCAAACAGGCTTGTGGAAAAATTCCACAATTAAAATAGAATTTAATCTGAAATCTTAGGAATGATAAAAAGTGGTTACAAAAACATTGGTACCACCTCGACAGAACTGGGATATGGTGCTAACTTTTGCTGACTTGAAGAGTTTTTCACTCTTTTTCAAATAAAACTACACCTCAGCAGTTCCTGTAAACTCTGAAAGAACATTTTCAGCAGATAAGACCAATACCAGCATCTAATTATAACTAATCATCAGTTATCGTTTCATTAAGACTTTTTCACTACATCCCACATCTTTCTCACCAATGATGAAATAAAAAAATATATATAAAAAAAAAACCACTTCAACTGCCTTATACAGGCCTAGACAGCATTAGATCAAAAACCAAATTTTTCAGAGATCCAAATTAGATACATAAAGAAATGAATTTTAATTGATCAACTTAAGTCCCCCTTATTCTAATCAAGCCTACAGAGTACATTCTGAGACAAAAAAAAAAGCCACAGCAATTAAAATCTGCTTTGAAAGAATATGCAACAACAAGATCTGGAAAAGAAGTCTACTTACATATCTCTCGTTGTGAATTGGAAGAGAAGTCCTGTGACAATATGCAAATAAGTAATAATAATTTATGCATATTGATTACTTACAACTGAATTCTAGCTCCTTCATGTAGATCATGTTGAAAACTTATTAAAAATTTTAATTTGTATTCCATGATTATTTTGGTGCAATTATACAACTTGAACAAAATGTTCTAATATATTTATTGTTTAGTTTTTCTAATTTTTGCTTACTGAATAACTACATGTTTTTTAAATTGATTGCTACACAAATTTTCTTTTGCTAATGATATGAATTTATAACAAAACTACATTTCATTTAAATATAAATTTTAAAAATAAAGTGTTTCTTATAGAATTATTAATGTGTAAGAAAATAAATAACCACAGCAAAAATATTTTAGCAGGAAAAAATAAATGTTTTTTCTAAATATAATCTCAGAGCAGAAACATTATAAAAATATTTAGCATAAGTTTTGCAACAATTGAAATAATTGAAAACAACATAATGAAAAAACAAATAATGCAATACAAACCAATGAGCAGTATGGATCGTTCAAACGATAGTCGAGTGTTGTTGTCTGGAGAGTTCGAAACAATGTATGATGGTTGAATTTGCATGGATCGGCAGATATAAATTCATCCATGCCATGCTTCCGTGCACGATCAGCATCTAAGGAAAGAACTAACTTGAAAAAACACACAAAAGTTTAAAAGCCAAGATACACCTCAAAATTCAGAAATTTACTTTAAAAAAACACATTATTTTTTTTAAATAGTAATACTCATAGACAAATTTATATAATTTTTAATGAAATAATAAACAACAATTTCTTTTAACTGTATAAAAATTTTCTTAATTACTACAACTCGTATTTTATAAATTTCTACAATGTAAATATCCAATAAAATATATAAAAATTCAGCTTATTTACATAAAAAATTAATGCCAAATATGAAGAAAAAATCAAAAGTTACCTCCTTGCAACCTAGATATAGTGGAATTTTTGCTTGTTTGAGGCTGAATAAGTGGAGTAGGTTTATGAGATTGTCCAGTAGCTCTGTACATCGCCATTACCCACAAATGAGATTCATTTTCATCATCACTCGCGAACAAAACGCTATCCCCCTCTTTGACCGCATTGAAGAAAAACCTCCCACCTTCAAGGTCTAATGGAAAATAAATGAACAAAAAGTAAACACTTTTCTAAAAGAAATTATATAAAAATATTGATTCAAACCACGAAAGTTTTGCTTCCGACAAGAAATTAACAATTTCTTTTTTGATGACAAAGTTATAAAGATAATACAGATTGTATATAAACATCACATGCACAAAATAGGGATATTAATTATATAAACAATAAAACATAAATGGTATGTTCACTTTCCTCGTTCCAGTATATTATTAGATAAATCAATTTTTTGAATAGACCATATTTTAATTAAGTATAACAAATCTTATTAATAAACATGATTTAATTAAAATAAATCTCTTTTCATACATTCATCCATATTTTTTCCCGAGCAATAGTTGCTTTAAAACTGAAAATATTAAAAATTTTGAATTTCTGTTATCCTACAATTCTCAGACATGTTATTTAAAATTCAGTACATTGCTATTCATTGCTAACATTATTTATTTATCAGCATTATTTAGCTGCATTTATTGATTCACAAGACGACAAGGCTGATTGAATGAATAGTTTAGATCAGAGGTTCCCAAACTTTTTTGTCTCGTAGACCCCTTGCCATGTTTTTCGGTTTTGGGTAGAGACCCCTGCAATTTTCCATAATTCATTACAAATAACAGGTACATCTTTTTAAAGCCAAAATTGCTGACATCCATTTCTAAACTTTATTTTAAGATCGTTAGGGAAGGGCTGCGGCAGCCCAGTGGTTAAGGTATCGGACAATGGCAGGCATGTCTTGAGTTCGAGCCCAGTACCATTAAAGACCTGCCGTGTAGGGCAGCGATGCACGTTAAATCTGTCAAGAGCTGAAACGTCCTCCCATTGGTGTGGAGGGGTAGTTAGGAGAGGGGGTGCCAGCTCAGGTGTCGTCCATGTCACTTGACCATGGTTCAAAATTATGTGGTCCGTCGACAAAAGCCCTCGTGTAGCTGAACAGGGCGACGTTAATATTCACTCACTCAAGATCATTAGGGCCTATTTTGATCTTATTGTAATATGACATTTTTTTCAATGAATTCATCTTGTTTACTGTGGTATAACTAAAAAAAACCTAGATCAAAATTTGAGTAAAGGGGATATAAATGTTGAACGTAGGTTAAAATGTTCCGACAGATTGTCTGTGACAAATTGAGAAAATTCACGATGTCCAATATTACACTTCTTTAATTTAATTCTGAAAAGAAATTCAGAAATGGTCCTTGTCTTAATAAAACGTATGCTGTTACCTAGTAATCACAAATTAACCTCACTAAATTTAGTAAATAAATTTGTTAAATTGGTAAAATCTGGTTTCCACTAGATCAAATTTATTTTAAAGATTAAAATCATGATCTGGTTTAATGAGAGTCACTATTATAGACCCCCATTTACACCTCATGCACCCCTAAATTATTTTTTTGCTTGCATGGACCCCTTTCAGGTCATCATAGACCCCTGGGAATCACTGGTTTAGATGGTCATAGATGTCTACACAAACTAATAGTATAAGAGAGTTTTCTCAATTCTAGGTAAATTTATTATATTTAAAAATCCCGTTACATTGTGAAATACAATTTAAATAAAAAAATTGATTACTAATAATTGAAAATATAGAAAAGAATGTAACTATTGATTTAATTTAATATAATAAAATTTTCAATAATTATGTAAAAATATTTAAAAGAAAAAAAGTTTAGGAAACTATTAATGATTGTACAAAAACATCAAAGAGAAAGAAAATTTCATGAAGAATTCCACTTACCAGGAACTGGTTCAACGTAGTCTACAGTATATCCGTCCAACTGCATCATTTCAGTAGGTTCAGATTTCTTTTCTCTGTAACTACACATCGCAAAGGTATACTGTGACACCTAAGAATTTAAAAACTTTAGAAATTATCCTGAACACATTTAAATATCTTTTACATTAATATAATAGTCTGTTAAAATCCATAATTAGGCACTATTATCATTGGAAGGAAAATTTTTAATAAATAGGCTGATTATATATTCAAAAATTCCTTTTTAATCCACACAAAGAAAAAAAATTACACAGAAGTTAATTCTTTTGCACATGCAAAAACAATAATAATATAATTAAAAATATATAAATATTATGCAACTTCCCTAAAAAAAAGTTATCATCAATAAATTAATATATATATATATATTTCTGAGAGAAACATTTTTACAAAATATATAAACATTTAAAGTGCAATATAAAATAATGAATCTTGAGTAGATGATAAAAGTCAAACTTGTAAAAATGTGTACATGCAATTACCTCTCAATTTTTTTTTCAAACTAAATTTGGTTAATTTAATTTTTTTTTAAAATTTTAACAATTAAGTTATGTATGAGCTGAAAATATAGGGTATGATCTGAAGAAGATTTAAAATTTATTTGGGAAAAGATTGATATAAGTACTGAGAAGATAAAAATCCATTATGCATAAAGTATAAATATATTAATTTGTCATTATTTAAAGGCACCAGAATAATAATTATTTTTTCATGCTTTAATTAAAGTTGCCAATTCAAAATATATATAAATAACACATTTACCTGAACCAGGAGAAAATACCTTTTCTTCCATTTTTTCCAAACTTGCTTTCCTTGCGCAAATAAATACCTAAAAATATTCAAGATTTTTATTTTAATATAAAATTGTTAAGTATGCAAAATCAATCTTTTTTTTTTTTTAAATAAAAAAAAGCTTAACATTTACTTAAATTTACCATAAAATCATCACTAAATGTATTGAGCCTAAATAAAAGTAAATTTTGCAAGAGCTTAATCCACCATTTTAAGGCAATACAAATAGTCAAGAACTTGGATGCAAGAGTCCATAAATTTTATACCTGTAACATAGACTTCAATGACTAAAGAGAAATTATCATTGCAGATTCCAAATCTTAATTTATATGCATTAATGAAGAAAGTTACTTCTAAAGATTTTAACTTTTAAAAAAGAACATCAAACAGATGAGAAAAATTATGTAATTTTATTGCTCAGAACACAAAGGTGTGTTATTCAAATTAATGGATCTGTAAACAGCAATCTTTGTCTAATAAGATGAAATGGGTCCTAAATCAGAATAATTATTTCAAAATAAATTGAAATATAATACAAATAAAGTAAAAATAGAAAACATTATATTTGTTTCACTTCCTTTAGTTTAAGAAGAATTATTTGACAATACTCATACCTGATACAAAAAAAATTTGGAATAACAAATATAATGTATATCAGAAATCAAGCAAAAAGTACAAAAGTTTTTCAGTTTAAATTTTTAAAAGAAAAATTATTTTCTTGAAGCATACCTTCACATAAAATTTTTCATAAATATCACAACTTAGTTTAATATTAAACAAGTTTATGAAATTTATTACTTAAAGGTTAACTTTTTATAATATTATATAATGTTTACATGAACAGAACACAATATGTATTGCTGATAAGGCTAAATTAGTAGCTACCTAATTATTTTTCACTCCAAGTTTTATACAATAATAAGCTAAGAATTCATAGTGCACCTAATACAATTACAAATATAATCATAAATCCTAAGTAAATGAGAAAATATCAGAATCCCATACCCGCAATGCTTCATATTTAGAGGCTTATCCATGCGGACTACTATCTTGATTCGCAAGTCCTGGTCGGGGGCATTTTTAGGAACAATCATTTTGTACCATTCGGGTGTTTTGGGGCTTAATGGTGTGGGTTTAATAATTACCTAAAAATGAAACAGCAGTTATTAGGTACTTTTCTGAAACTTCCAAATTAAACTATAAAATACAAATAAATATTTAAAAATTACTTTTCCTAATTCTTTATCATCCAGACTTAATAAGCCAGGACTTTCTGTATATAATTTTACTTTTATAATAGGTAGAGCATGAGTAGTGGTAAAATCCCCTTGTGTATCCCACCTGAAAAAGAAAATGAATTTAATGAAATAAAATAAGCTTGTAAACACTAATTAAAGATGAAATATTATCCTGTGTAAAGTCAATAACATAAATTAACAATCTTTTCAAATATCAAATTAATGTCAGGTATGTTATTTTTGAATTATAGCATCTACAGATGCCAAAAACATTTTTTCTATTGTAAATAATTCTAAAACACACACACACACACACATATATATATATATATATAAACACTGTTTTACAATAAGAATACTTTTTACTAATATCAGTTCATAACATCTGAGCAGATATTTAAAAATTGCATATAGCATATGATTTCTCTTCTTTTTAAAATTAGTTGTGCCCTTTCTGAAGGGAAGCAAGGAAAGTAGCTAGAGCCTGAGACATGTTGGACTTCTAAATGTACACCTGTCATTGGTCGTAGCCTAGAGTACCATATAGGTGACAGTATGATTTAGCTCTCTCCCATTTTAGAGAGAGAACACCCCACCTCTCTTCAGCTTCCACCAAATTTATGAGAGGACTTATGGCTCGATGGCTATAATGAGTACCCCCACATGGCAAAGGCACTATACATTTACAAACATCCATGTCTTCGAGATTCGAACCCTGGTCCTATGGCACAGCAGTCAGTATTGTTAACCACTATACCAGATGGGCGACTTAACAATTAGTAACTTATATTTAAAAAAATTCTCTTTGATTTATACTGAAGTTTAAATTCACACAAATAACTAACAATTCAAAGTATATTTCAGATATGTTTCGTATATATTTAAATACTTTGATAAAAAATATGCAGATTACAAGAATAAATACAAATTTAAAAATGGAATTCAAAAAGAACATTTAAAGAAAGTTTTTTTATTCATTTTTTTTACCGAAAATAGAATTAATTCATAATTAATATGTTGACTGCCATGGGAGTTACTAGTAACTGGTACTTGCCTTGACTAAAACGCTATGGGAGTCTCCAGTGACACGACCAATAGTAAAATACATACTTCGAGTAAATACTGATGCTGATAAATTTCACAACAATATCATTATTACAATAATGGTTTGAAGAAATTAATGCCATACAAAACATACAATTATTTTAATACATGAAAACACACACAATATTTGTGCATATTATGATGAGTCCTATTGAAACACTCTAGGCAAAGAAAAAATTAATAAGTACAATCTGCACAATATGTCACCCCCTTGCAAGCAAAATTCTTTGCACTTATTCTCTCTGGCTGTTGCTTTTTTCATAGCCCACTTTGCAAAATCACCTTACATTTCGTGTATTTCCTGGTATTTTTTTAAGGTCATGACAATGTTTTTTTTTTTTTTCTGTAGGAAAATGCTAGGAGAAATGTGCAAACTTCATATCCAAACATTTCACTAATTACATTACTAACTTCCTCCCAAAATTGGGAATTCATATATATTTTTTTATTTACTTGGACCACTACACAGTTTTAAAACTTTTTTCCCCATTTGTGATGTGTTTGATTTATATATAAAAAAATACTGAATGGCACTAATAATTAATCCATGCACAGTAATTTCCCAAGATTACTATTTGGATGATTGATAATATGAATAATTTTAGATAATTTAACATCAGGATCATTTTCTTCATTATTACTAAAATAAACAAACCATTAAAGTTGTTCCAATTGATTTCTTGACATGACTGCATGTGGAAATGTCAGGTTATATTCTTCATTTTTATTCCAATACAGTTCAATTTTTGTTAATCCCACCAATCCTATCCATATAATGAGACTAAAGAAATGTTTTACTTTGATAGAATTTGTTTCATATTGATTTATACAATTTGATCACTGTTATCATTGTATTTGTGAGGCATAGATGTTTCTTTTTGATTGGTGATAGTTTGGAGTATTTTGTTTCTGTGTCAAAAAGAATATAGAAACTATGCGGTTCTATGTGCACAAGCAATAATCTCCAATTTACACATATTGATTCTAAGCCAAATCAAAAATGTGCTCTTGGTTTGATTACCCAAAGGAATACACCAGTTTGCATCAAATTCCTCTTGTATATCCTCTTCATTTTTATCATCATCTTTAATTTCAGTTTCACAGACTCAATTTCTTGCTGACATACTGAGAAAGTCCTTATCATATCAGATGAATTATTTGAGGAACTTTTTTTACTAACTGATAGCAGATAATATCATTTGAAAGGTCATTTTAAATATAAATCATTGGATGAGGAATTGGACTCAAAATCTTCATTTGAAGCCATATTTTTAGAGCTAATCAAAAAATTTAATAAAATGTATAAAATGCAAAAATTTATGTTAAGAGAAAAATTACAACAAGCACACTTATTTGATTGTAGGAAGCACTGAATAAGATTAAGTAATTAGAGTAGATGCTTAGCAACTGAAAATAATTTAAAATAACTGATAATTGCAAAAATGGTCTACAGTGACTCAGAGGCTACTGGTGAACACCCCCCTACCACCACCACAAGTCAAATGTATTACATATGATTATACAACTCATTATTTACTGTCAAAATAACATTTTAACATAATATATATATATATATATCATGTACTAAAAAATCCATATTTTCACCATAAGCAAACCATGTAAAATGTAAGCAGCAGTCAACATGTTAATAGCATTCATAAAGTTGTGTGTAAATGTTAGATAATCTAGTATAATACAAGCCACACTTTTTTTCCAATATTAAAGCTACTGAAAACTAGTTGGGGCTTAGGATTGAATTTTTTAAAAAATGTGTTGGATGGGGCAATTAGAGCAATTACAGGTTCTAAACTATTTTACACTATCTTTCATTTTCCACAAAGATTTGTTGAGAGTTCGGAGTGCGGCTTAGATTCGAGTGAATATGGTACATCACTTAGTTGTTTAACTTTATGCAATTTATGATCTATGGTTAAGATAAGTAACACAAAAATATTTTCAAAACATTCATAAATTAAAAAATTTTATTACAACAAAATAATAAAGCTAATACATTTTTAAAGCTCATAAGTACATTAACATTTCGCACAAGAAATCACTGATCATCTTTCATTGGTTTAATTTTTGTAATTCAAAAATTTAAACTGTACTATAATAATTGCAAAAAACTATTGAAAAAAGAGCTGCACATTAACTTACAAATTTCCAAATATACTGCACGAATAACAAAAATTTTTAATTTCCCTGAATATCAACATAATTTTTCTTAAAGCTTTAATTTCATACATAATTTTTTTAAAAAGACATACATGGGTTTGGATGCTTCTGCATGATCTGTTTGTAATTTTTCACCTCCTTCTACTTCCATTGTACAGTAAACTATTCTATTGGGTGCTAAGGATTTCAGTCCTTTGACTTCCATTACTACAACCTGTAAAGACAAATGAAAAAATATATATTGTTTTTTGTTTCATTTTCTAATATTTTATAAAAAGATTGCACACATTTAAATTTCAATTTATTACCTTCATGTAAATTTCTAAAAGTTAATTCAGATTAGTAATCTAATGGATACTAAAAATTTGATAAAATTAATTTGTAAATTTCTATAGAGAGATAAATTAGAAGTAGTAAAATACACAATTCCAAGAAGTCAATACTTATCAAGTTTTTTAATCTTTAAAAAGCATAAAATATACTTAAAGAAATCTAAAAAGATTTTTTTTCCAAAAAAAAATGTAAAAAATATCAGGAATACTTTTGGGTTTAAACAGGTAAGAATATTATTGTTACACCTAATTTTTTGAAAATTAGATACAATAAATGAGAGAAAAAAATACACTATGAGAAAAAATAGACATACTACGAGGGAAAAAAAATATATGCTATAAACTTTACTATAAGTGGTATTAATTTTATCAAACATCAACATCTTTTATTAATTTTAATTTTGTTATAAAAAAAATTGCATGTCTTTATTTCTCTTACAAGTCAAATTATGCAGATATTTTCCAGACCTTTAAAAATCCTGAATTGAAAGTATTATAATCATTTCCATTTGTTCTCTACTATAATTTTTAATAGATCAGAAATAAAAAGGTTTATATTTTGTTCTTTTATGTACAACAAAAAACTGATACACTTAAATATTGAGTAAATGCAAAACATAATGCCTTTTCCTCCCACCTACATTACAGCTACAGAATCTGGTATATTGCATTAAATCAGATTATTTTCATCATTTCAATATACACTTTTCAAAATTAGAAAAGAATTAAAACACATAAGAAAAAATATGAAACAAACTATGCACCAAAGACAAATTATTACAACACGCATCTTTTTATAAATACAATACATGACACTGAAAACGCAACACGAAGGAGTAACCAGGAAGAGAAAAAACTTGGCATACAGAAAGAGACAGCAATGAACAATAAGTGCTTATTTGTAAATAATTGTAGGAAAACAGAGTGTAAAATAACATCAGCTTAGTAGGTTGTAGGACCCTTGCAGACAGCAATATATGAAGCAACTCATCTCTATTGAGTCAATTAAATACAGATGGCATCCAAAGGGATGGCTCTTTATTCCCTATCAACCATTTGCCACAGTTCATCTTCTGAATGCAATAGGTGACACAGTACGTAAGTGGCATCAAATCATTACCCAGATGTGTTCAAATGGTAAAAGATCAAGAGAGAATAATGGTTAGAGGAGTATCTGTACAGTCTATTGCAGAACATGTTGGCTGATGCATACAGTGTACTGTTAAGCATATCCTGCTGGCAGAGGACATTGAATACCCCCCTCCCTTCCAAAGGAAGAAGAGTATCATCATCCATGTATCCTTGAGCCAGAACAAAGCTTTAAATATGAACAAGAGGTAGCTTGCTATCATATGTGATGGTTCCCAATTAGGATGCTGTGTTGCCTTATAATCCAGAGTTCCCCAGATGTGGCTGAATTGAACCCGTCAACACATGGGCATCAATCAGATCTGTCACCAATCTGTCAGAAGGGTTGAGTCATTCTGTTTTCAAAGTTTCTCTAGCCTGGCATGAAGTTATCTATGCTGTGGAATCAATGCCAACCCTCTAAACAACACCATGAGTGCATGCCACTAGCAACCAATCAATGGATAATGATTTTGGTTGATATGGGAACATTAAAGGTATACAGCAAATGCCACAAAATGGCAGCAGAAATGGCTAGCAGAGTTACCATCACTCCTTGATGAATATGCCCATCCATATGCTTACTAACATCGCTGTGGCTACACTGGCATGCTTTAAGCATGTCATATTTCCTTGTTCTGATCATTATTACCATAACTGGTGGACTGTGGGCATTTACAAGTGGACATCAACTGATATTTGATGAAATAACCAATCTGTTCCTCTTGGTCCATTTTGACATGCTTATTACAAAATCACCTGAACTGCTCCACTGGCTTGGCTTTTGCTGCTATTCCACATGTTTTTCGAGACAAAAATTTCTACAATGATTTCTTTGGCAAAAACAGATATAAATACACAGATATTGTCCATTCTACAGGTTTCTTCTCTTATATCCTATTCAATGTGTGATGAAAAATTATATGCATTTTTCATCATTTACTAAATGAGGTGTGCCTGCCAATAATTCTTCATAGTCATATACTATTTTTACAATTCTGGAGATTTAAAAATAATGTTTAAGATGAAATATAATGTGAGAAATCCACACTAATTTATTTTTACATTAAAAAGATTATCTTAATTTTGTGTTCTTAATTATTTAAATTTGTAATAAAATTTTTAAAAAGAGCATTTTTATGCAAAATGTTACCATAAAATATTTAAAAGGGGGAAAAATTACTATACAAATATCAATTTGATTTGACAGAAGATTTACAAATATTTACCTCCAATGTGAATGAAAGAACAACATCAAGCTTAGAGAGCGAAGTTTCTCCATCTTCTGTTAAAGCTTCTTTTGATAATGATGATTGGCTCCTAAAATATAACAACAATTTAGTAAAAAGTTGATTAAAATTAAAAGATTAGAATTTGTTTCTAAATATGAAATCTGACAAATTATTTTTCTGTTGTTCATTGTAAAATATGATTAACTGTCAATTAATAAATTTGTTCATTTCAAAAAATGAAAACAATTATTCATTCTACTTTATTCATATTAGCTCAAAATATTTAATTATTTTTCTTTTATAAATTAATTTCAAAGGAGAAAAAGAGTTTTCTTTTTTTGTACCCCCTTTTATACTAATATCGTAACACTTAACCAGCATTCAAAGTAAGATATCAAAACTATATACAAACCAGATAAAAGAATGCAATTATCATAAGTAGTGAAATATTACTTGATGTAATAAATTTCACTAAACAATTAAAGAAAACCCAACATAAAAGCTACAGATTAATAAAAATTATTTTCAAAATATTATCTCCAAGGTTTTAAGTTTTAATAAATTACATAAATGTTTATGAAATCAATAACAATTTTAAAATTACACACAAGATTAAGCCTTAAAATTAATTACATGAGATAAATATTTATTAATTTTACTGCACAATAAAAATATAAAATCATTTTTAATAGAACAGTTTTTATTACAATATTAAATCTTTTTCTATGCCTTTCTTTTTTAAAAAAAAAGTACAAAAGTTACATTTATTGATACTTTTTTTCACAAAAACAAATTCATTTAAAAAATGTATATTTGAAAAATAATACACAAATACATATGTTTTCCAAAAATTGTTATAGTTTCCATTGCAACTAGATATATTTTCCCCCAAAACGAAAAAAAATTTTTTTTTTAAATCCAATTTTTCAAAATAAAAGAGAAAATGCGAAATTTTTTTAAAATTTGATGTTATTTGAATTTTATTTCAAATCCATAATATCACAAATAATACAGGGAATAATTATCATAATAATAATATAATATGAAAATTAAGAAGAAAACAGATACATGTTTAGAAAAGTGAAAAACAGCATTGAATAAAAAGTGATTCAACAATTGTTCACTTCCAAGTGATTATGTGATGAAAGTAAGTGAATAATAATGCTAGGAAATGCTTTTAAAGAGTATATTGCTTGGTGAAATAAAGCAAGTAAGCTTATGCCATTTTAATACATACTTAAAAAAAATTGAGCAAATTCATTTCATTGCATGTTCAAGCATTTTTCCAGAAAAGAGTTTTTGGTTTTGAATTATTTTTAACACTACGAAATTTAATTTGGTTTTTTATTAACATCACAATTCGAAGCTGCACAAGACTATTGGAAATTGACCTTGCAATTTAGAATAACAGTTAAGCGAGAGGATGACCTAAACTGGCATGCCGCTCTCCAAATTTCCACACAGTACAAACATGAGGATTTGAGTTCTTCAGTAACTTTAGGACTCAAACCCATGACTCAACAATGCCAGCCATTAGTTTGTGACCATAACCATTTGGCCATCATAGTCATTTAACATTACCAAAACGCTGTCTTAAAAAGAAAAAACACAATTTAACAATGTGTAGAACTATTCAGGGTGTGAATATTAATTTGTTTGTATGATGCTTAATGTTCTATTGAACAAGTAATAAAAAATTTAATAAAGAATAGCTTTCTAAAATTATCATATCTACTATGACTTTAATTTATAATGATAGTCATGTTATTTATAAGTACCATAATGTTATACTAAAAGTAAATTATAAGGATAACATTAAAATTACATGAAAATATATATTAAAGGTTACAATTAATTTGAGCTATAATCAGTAAAAAATTTAATCATTAAATGACAAATACTTTTCACATTAACAAAACTTTCAAAACATATACATTTGGTACAGTTAACAGGAAAAAAATCTGTTACAAAAATGCTTTTTAACTGAATAATCTATAATTTACACTTTATACCTCAGTTATCTCCTTTAATTTGAAAGCGGGAAAATTAATGAAAAATTTCAAAATTTGCAAAAAGATTTATTATTATAAACACTTCACAAAAATTCATATCTTCATACATATCAATTTTAATTTTATACAAATTTATTTTATATAAGAACATTAAATACAAACAAAATTTTCACTATATGTCAAATCTTATATTAGCAAATATTAAAATATTTCGCATTAAGAACTCCTACATATTGAACTTGTTCATTGTTAAAAATTTCTTTAAATTTCTACAAAAGTTGCCAGATCAAGTATCCAATTTTTATTTTTTAAAGTAAATAAATTAAAATATTAGTTAGATATGACTTTATGTTAGAAAATAATATTTCAATATTATAATAAAATACACTTCAAAAATAGTGATTAATTTTTCTTAAACTCAAAATTGAAATTAACAATTTAAAAAATAGCCCTTTAATTTCATTTTATTTTTAAATAGTCTTGAAATATTTTTTTCTGCCTCAATGATCTTTTATTTCTAAATTTAGTCTTAGAGAAATGTAGACTTTTGTACTTTATTACTCTACCTTATTACTCTAGTTTTACTGAGAAATAAATTACATTTTTGAGAGATTAAAATTTAAATGTTGTTGAATCCAATTTTTATAAAATTCTCAGCTGACCATGTAAGCTATCATGTGCAACTATAGTATCGAATAGCTTTTCAACAGTGCAGTTAGTTGTATACACCAGAAAATAGTACAAAAAGGAACAAAATAGAGAATTTTAAGCATTGCACACACAGTTGTGCTTTCCTTAAGACAACACTTGAAATCATCTATAAAAAATGCTTAATTAAAAATTATTGAAAATATGACAATTATAATCAGCAGAATTTGACAGAAGAATTCTACTTTAAGATAAAGAAGATCCTGTTCATACTCAATGAAATTCTGAAGTTACTTCTGAAGTCATACGATGTTAAAAAGTGACCATTATGAGCCTTATCATGCTAACAAAAGTGATTTTGATGTGGATCATTTTAAACCTTAGTTCTTAAGAGCTCCACTGATGCTAAAATTCAAAGCCTTCTAGAATGGCGCAAACATTTTTCAAGGTGTCCATTGTTATGATTTCATTTGATCCTAAAGGGTTGGTAGCTTTAATAGTGAGTTCATAAAGCACAAAATATATGACTTATCACATTAAATCATCTGTAAAGTACCTAAAAATCCATCCTTTCTCTCTCATATTATTGTCAAAATGCAGTTATTTGGAAAATAAAGACCTTTTTTTTTTAAATTCATATGTAAAACGAGATTTAAGTTTCTACCTTTACAGAGCTTTATATAAAATTGTGAATGCTTTACTCCTTGATATATAATGATGTCTGGGAAATATTATTCCTTTCACATGTCCTAGTAGAATTTGACATCTCCAGAGATGGTTCTCTCTCAAGAACTATCTCTGGTGGAAGTGTCTCTGCCAAGAATCATGTGTTGATTTAGTCTTGTTTCTCAAGGTTCTCCTCCCTTCTCAACAGTAACAGAGATCCAAACTCCCAAGGAAAAAAAAAGTGAGCCTCAAATTCCATTCTATTTGAAAATTAATGGGGCGATAAATGATGCATAACCTACTTCTTTGCAATAATTTCTTTCAGAATAATACATTCTTTCAGATTATACTTCAAAGAAGAAATGCATTTACTTTTCTTGTATGAGCTCAGCTTTGTATATCATGTATGAGAAGAGACCAAAACAAACCATACAATGGTTTCAAAAATTCCATAGTGGTTACGGCAGCCTTTAAGGTTAAGAAGGTAAAAGTCAACCATGTATTCTAGACAGGATAAACATCTGAAAAAACTTCTCCAGTATCAAAGAAATGTCTCTGAGACACTATCAGTTTTTCAACAGGATCTAACCATCTTAAGCATATTGGTAAAATGAAAAAGTTACAGTAAATGGTTCCTGCAGGAGTTTAATGAAAACCAGAGTTTTACACCCATTCAGTGTTTGCCATAAAAGCTTTCTAAAAGCTAATCAGAGAGTATCACAGTAAATATTTACAGTAAGCAATTCAAAGAAAACGTATTCATTTAGGAAAAATAAGACTTATATTAGTGGTGAAATAGCATCACCTAATTCAATTTCACAATAACACATGACTACATGTTGACATAATGTAGCAGAAACCTAGTGACTTGGGATGCGAGTTGATGTCACACATCTTTATTTTTAAATTATTCATTCATTGACTAGCCTTTTTTAAACATCTAGACACATATTTTACCAACAAAATTTTCAAGCTCAAAACTGAAGTGGAAGCAGGAAACAAAGGATCACTTGACATTAAAGCCATTTAAATTTTATCAATGAGGCATAAATGATCTTGTTTATCAATTAAAAGAAATGTATTCAATTTCAGGGATCATATTTTGACTATAACATATGTTATGTAAAGGATAAATATTTCTTAAATCAACCATTGGCTTCTAAACAACCAAAAAGTTGCAATTACTGTCAAGTAAGATGTCAACAACAAAAAAGTAACACTTTCATCACATCCAAATGTTGAATGGAGCTAAAATTATAATCTTTCACAACTGTGATTTCCCTAGATGTATAATAAATATAACTTTTATATAATTTGTATCTCATGTTTTTTTTCCAATGGTCAATAACATATATATTAGAAACCTATTTATAACTCAAATATGCAAATTCAGAAGCAACATAAATGATTTAGCATATATATACTAGCCATCACCTACCCACTTCAGTGGGTCTTTCAGGATGTTATATCAGAGGTCGCCAAAATGGTGGTCTGCAAGAAAATTTTGCTGGTCCTCAGAAAAATGTGTGGTACTCATAACTTACTCATTACGTTAAGTTGTTTTAAGATGAAGCAAGTAGTAACCCTAGTTAAAAGCACTAGGAGTCACTTACAGAATCTTCTGTTCATTATTACCCAAAGAATGAAGATCCCATACATGGTAATATGTGGATAATAGATCTGTTTGCAGCGAAAATTCAGGATAATTTAAGCATGCATCTAAAAGAAAGCCTCATCGACCTATCATCTGACAAAATTCAAATTTAAATTTCATTCATCCTTATCAAGATCTCAGTTTTGGCTTTCCATAAAAAGTGAATACTCTTTCGTTAGTGAACAGGGGATGAAAATTCTGATTCAATTCTCCACAACTTATGTGAAAAGGCATTTTCATGTCACAGCCATCAAAACATTGTACTGATCTCAGCTTGAAATAAATACAGTTCATCTTGCAGTAACAAAACTGGATCCAAATATCCATAATCTTATTTCAAGTTAGCAGGAACATCCATCATACTAAAAATTTGATAAACTTAAACTATTTTTTAATTGTTTTGTTTTTTATATAGTTTTTGTTTATTTTATTATGGTTTATTAATAAAGCTTTCATATAATTTGGTTACAATTAATAGTTTCATTTTACTGATTAGGTACATTTTATTTGTTCTAGATCACAACTTTTTTATAAATATATTTTACATTTAAAAAATCCCATTAGTGGTTCGCAGGATTTAAATTATTAATTTACTGGTCCATGAGGTCAAAAGGTTTGGCAACTGCTGTGTTATATGACTATTCAGTGTTTTAAGTTATTGATATCAATCCTAGCAATAAGCAATCAATTGTATTTAAACACAATTTTAAGATCCTCAGCTTTTGATTTAAAAAGGGTGGAATTTGAATTTCTAAAATAGAAGTAATTTTTCTTTTATGTTCATGTAATCCCCCCACCCTTAAGAGTCGATTTCTGCAAAACTCATTTTTAGTGGATCTCTACTTAACAAAAGAAACATATCTGCTGTATTTCAAGTATATAGGTCTAATAATTGAAAAATGGAATTTTTGACCATAACACTCCTAAAAACCCTCTCTTAGGAACTGGTTTTCACTAAATCCATTCGTAGCAGATCTCTACTCAACAAAAGAAAGATGCTAGTCGAATTTCAAGTCTATGTCTAGTAGTTATGAAGATCTTGTGATGAACGAGTGAGTCACTTCCTCCAATGTATACACTAAAAAACCAGCTATTTCCAAATGATACTCCCTTTAAGCATTTATCACAGAGTAATATAATAAATTCATTATAACTTTTATATTTTAGAATTTTAAATCACTCTTTCACTATGAAATTTAAAAAAACTTTTGTCAGCATAAAGGATAAAAAAAAACTGGAAATAATAGATAACTTATGAATAAAAGTAAATTATGATGCATTTTAACTAAATATAAAAAATATATATTTGGTTTATTTTACAATTATGCAACTAAATGAAGTAAATGTAATTTTACTAATCTAACAATAAAAAATTCATTGTTACAAGTTGATAAATTTAATGATTCTCTGTATGTCACGTAAACCTGATATGTGAATTTTAACATGCTCACATTTTTCATCCAGAATCAAATTCTCACTTTATTGATTTATATATTAAAACATAAAATTGAGCATCTAATCTTTATGCGCATTAAATCATTTTGAATTCTACATAAACCTAGCACAGAGAACAAAATTTCTCTTAAAAAATAAATTTCAACCTTTATTTTTCTACGTAATACTATTAATTAAAAAATTAATTATTATTTAAGTAGCATTTCTGGCACTTTGCATCATTTCAGTTCTGATTCAATAAAATGCAATGCTAAAAAGTAATTTCAAAAAACTAAAGACTAGTTTTGTTTTCTCCCCTTAAAACATATTTCAACAAAATTTCATAAATAATACATGCAAACTAAAAATGCAATGCAAAGCAAAAAAAAAAAAGCCTACATGTAAGTAAAAGAAAAGACTAGTGCATTGTAAATAATAATCCATAGCGGAGCTTGCAGGCACATAAGGAGTTTAAGGGGACTGCAATCAGGCCATATATTTGCAGATGCTGAGAGATAGCTAAAAATAAGGCAGAATTTAATTAATAAAAAAACTTATAATGCAAAAAACCAAATCGAAAGAATATTTATTAATAAAAAAAAGTTTGATTGTTCTCTCATTCAGACATACATAAATATACAAAACACTAACAATCTGGAAAGTAAAATGCTAAAGACTAGATTTATATCTTTATTGTCTTAAAGTCTTTTTGGCACATATGTATTAGCAGAAAATCCATTTATTACCATGCAATGGATTATAGTAAACTTAATTTTAACCCCAGCCACATAATAAAGATGATATTTTAACTGCAAACTTTATTTTTCAAATTCGGATTTTTATATGTCAATGTTAACCCTATAACTGTTAAGTTATTTTGATGATTTGGGTACACAAATTGTCAAATTTTTTTTGAACCAAAGAACTTCTAATCTCTAACCTTTGAAGTCTTCAGTAAAGTGCTGCCATCTATTGAATTGAGCACACATTAACTTTTCCCGAGAATCAGTCGGGTTTGACAAAGAGATGAAGCTGAAATAAACGTCTCCCGATATATATTCGGGTAAAACAATACGATTCACTCAAAAAAAATTACCCTGAGTAATACTCGGGCATGATATTTTCGAACAGCAGTGCTGTGCCCGAGATCATCTCGGGCATGACAGTTAAAAGGTTAAATATCAAAATTATGTGCAAAAATATTTAATGCTCAAGTCTTAAAACATCTCACTATTAATCAAGCAACAACTCTATATAACAGGCAAATGTGAGTGTGAGAGAGTATAATTCCTACCGTCTTAAAATTACAGGTGACTTAAAGTGTAAAAAAAAAAAAAAAAAAACACTCAGGATTTTAAAACTTGTGCTATTCCAAGAACATTACTTGTATTATTCAAGCAATACACAATCATATACATGTTGTACCAAAAATAGTAACATTTTCTTTGCATTAAAAAGTGCAAAAATATACACTATTGAGTGATAATAAATTCTATTCCAGTTGTAAAATGAAGGGAAAAGAAAATATTTTCTTTATTCTCTGAAACAATTATATGTAGCACATATATATAGTAGACACACAGAGAGAATCTTTGTCTTTAATATTTATAAAAATCTACATATTCTACACTTTTGTTCTTTTGACATAATATGTATATATAATTTATGTTCATAGTTATCATTCATTTTTATAAGCAAAAAATAAATAAATAAATCATATTTTACATGAAATAAGAACTATGATCAAGTCATGTCTTATTCTATAATTTCTATTAATCATTGTAAAATCATAGGAACATTTTATATGCATAAAAAAGAAATTTTTTTTTCTTGGATCAAAGAAAACATTTCTGAAATAAAACAGTTAAAAGAAGTTTTAACAAATCCAAAGATACAAAGCCATACCTTACTTAATTATAACACATTATTTACACCAGACTCAATGCTTTGGCAAGAGATATTTTCATATCTATTAATGAAGCTAAAATAATTCAATAAAAACAGGACAAAGTATATACGCATAGTATAAAAAAGCAACTACAAATAATATACATGCAAATACAATAAACAATCCAAGCAAAAATCAAATTTCTACTCAGATCTACCTGCCTTAGAACAGAAGAACGGCGCCGACTACAAGCAGCGTAGAAGGGGAAAAAGGATAAATTGGTTTGGTCAGTGATGTTTGAGGAATTAACTTCTTAAAAAATCCTTATAAACAAAAAAAACAAAAAATGGATGCATACTGAATAATTTATTAATAAATTAATTGAATAATAAAAAAGAATTTTGTTCATTTTTTTTTATTTTAACATAAAAATGTCTTGGTTGCCAATTTTATGATCAAAAGAATAAATATATTTCAAGAAGTAACAGCATTCGATATGCAACCATAAAAAGATATCTTTTTACCAAATACAACAAATTTAAAAAACATAATTACATCATTCCAACAGGAGAAAAAATAAATGACTTTTTTCTCTCAGAAATTTTGTCATGACAAAAACTATACCGAGTAAAAATTGAAAACATTCTTCCAAAATGTAACTAAAATTTGTTTTAATAAGTAAACTTTTTAAAGTAACAAATACAACGTAAAATAACTGAATTATTTTTATAAATTTTCAAAGTAAAACAAAACTTAAAATTTTGCAGCATATATATAAACTAATTTTCAATAGTATTTACCTTGAGAAATTGAAATCAAAATTTCAATGATAGCTAACAAATTTATTTTTATAGCTAATTTTATACTGTTTGTATATTAGCCTTTGCAATTTAGCAATGCAACTCTAAAAATGATCTTTTACATAGTAATTGCCCTAAACATACAAAGTTCAATTTTTAAATATACAGTTAAAGTTTCTACATAAATATATATGTTCCCTCTATTATTATTTTACCTGACTTCAGCAAATAAAATAATAAGAATACAAATTTTTTTTCAGTAATTGATATATTAGATTAAATATCAGCAAATATATTTAACGCATGCAGGAATACTAAGGAATAACATACTTTGAAATCTGTGTAACTGCACTAAAACAATTATTAAAATTTCTACTCTATACAGGTAGAAGCAATTTTAAACAAAACTAAAACAGCTATTTTATATTATTGAATAAAAATGATAAAAAATTAGAAGTTATTCAATTTTTTACATTTCAGTCAAAAATCAATTATTCAATGAATATTTCCAAAAAAAAAAAAAAAAAAAAATTAAAATAAGATGATTATAGCATAATTTACATTAATTCATTAAAAAACATTAAATTTAAGGTAGCTAATTTTGGAATAAATTTTCATGTATAAGTTTTAATAATGAGATGGATAATATTTGGTAGTTTTCTAAAGATTTTTAGATCTTATGGATGTTCACATTTCTTTAGATTTGTAGTAGAGCTAATAATTGTGAGTTACTCATAAAATCAATGGACCAATATTGAGATTTTCAGAACACTAAAAGAAAAAAAAACATAGCAACTTTTCCTAAAGTAGTGATTCTCAAACTATTTGTCCAAGACATCCTTTAATCATAAATTCAGGGCTGGATGCCCCCTTTGTTCGTGTGCTAAAAATTTACAAACACCTCTTAAACAATTAACTCTAAATAGAAATTTTTAAGCATTTTCTTATTCAGTTTTTTATAAGTTAGCAGTAGACTTTTGCATACCACTGATCATATATAATGTAAATGTGCTTAAAAATTATATATATGTAACTTAATAATGAATTTAGTATTAGGTCAATGTTCTTCACTAAATTTATGAATGAAAAATCATTAAACTGAATAATAGAGCAGCTATACTTAACTGATATTCTCTTTAATGATATATGACTTAATAAAAGAGGTTATTAAGGACTTTCTTAATTTGGTCAATTATACTATTCCCCCCTCCCTAGCCCATTTAAATAGTTTCCTTTATCTTTCAACAATCCCTACATGTAAGATCTTTGTTAATACCTAAAATATCTATGAACATTTTCAAGTGGCAGAGATTAGTGAGCAATTATATTGCTTATCTCTTTTCTGCTGCATTTCAACAGCTCTAGAACTCTTTCTCTTAGATACATGCTCGATCTCATTTGCTAGTTCTTGGCTTTTTATTTATAACCATTCAAGATAGCATTCTTTGCTAAAATAAATCTTTATAGTGTACCAAGAGCACAGTTTTTAGTTGCATAAATATCTCAGAATCCTGACTTAAAATCCATCTTTCATTGTCAGCAATTCCACAATTATCAAAAACCTAACATTCTAATCTTCTAAAATACTTTATATTTTAAAAAAATATTTAAAATCAAAATAGTGCTGTAGTAAAGGATTCAAATAAAAATGGGTGTCAGAATATATATATATATATAAATACACTTTGCTTTCTAAGTTTCCTCTCGAGATAAATTTGCTAAGATTTAAGCTACAAAAACAGTAGATGTTTTTCAAACAGATAAACTAGTTTGGTTCTTTGATTTTGTTTAAAAGGTTTCTGTATAAGAACCAACTGACATTTCTGAACTATTAATGAATTCATCAGCAGATTCTACCTCCAATCCTACTGGTGTAAATAGATTTTTGTTACTCACAAGTAGACAGATTTATAGTATAAACTTTATTCAACGTATAACTTTCAATATCCAACCAGGTTTTATGGGCTCACAGAAAGCATGATAATTTGTCCCTGGTTTTTCTGATTTTTCACAGTACAATGGAACTGATTCATGAAATTCTCTCTTTTCTCTCAGCAGAAAGTAAATTGCCAAAGAACATAATACTTTTTTTTTCTCTAATGGGGCTGCATATTGGCATTTTTTACCTTTGCAGACCTAGTTCATTCCCCAGGAGCTGGTATTACTTTTTATTTCGGCACCATATAGGCGATACCAATTGCAGCAAGTAATTTTGATGCCCAGTTTCCCCCCAGAGGGAGACACCTGAGCTCTGACGATGCAAAATTGAACTTAGGAATTTAATTTTGCCGCGGGCACCCAAGCCAAATGGGCACAAGGGACTTTTTACATGCCGCATAATCATATGACATGGCCGCTGTTGAACCTGCAACCTTGGGTGCAGAAGGCCAGCAACAAACTAACTATGCCACCCAGTCGGCAGAACATGACATGGAAAATTACTAAAATATCGGTCAAATCTTAGTCAATAAAGCAGTTAAATTTTCAGGTGCGCTCCAATAAAAAAATTTGTCAAAAATAAACTTCTTCAAAATGTAAGGCTGCAGTAATAAATGGAATACAGCTAGTTTCCCAATAAAAAAAAAAAAGAGAAAGGCTAATCCTAAGTTTATTGTATATAACTCATCAAGAAGCTTACAATTATATTGGTAACTATTTAACTGCTATTAGACTTGTCAGCCATGAGGTAATAACTACACCCATGTATACATTTCAAAATTTGCTCTTTAGATAAATTTTGTAAAAGAAAATATCTAAGTATTGTTTTTACATTTCTAACATCTACTATGACTCCAAATTATTTGTATAAACCTCTAAATGTAGATGACTCAGATTGAGAATCACTACCATGAAAGAGTATTAAGAGTAGTTGATTTGCAATGAAAAATCAATCCCTTTTATCCCTTTAAAATTTGTGATATTTTCAATTCTTCAGAAATGTAATAAAGCAAAAATGGATTTTTCTTTTAAATTTTAAACATGTTACTTATAATTGAACAGTGATAATAATGTGATACAAGAAATTTTCAATTTGTGATTTAGAAAAAAAAAAGTCAATAATACTAAAAATGGTTTTGAGAAAAACTTAAAAGTTTATTCTGAAAAAAAATAATGTACTTCATTTATTGTACACAATGCAATTATATTATTCCTAATATAATGGTGACATTATAACATTTCATAACATAGTAACATTTTATAATACCAAAAATTACTAAGTTTAAGCAGCTGTACATAAAATTTTGAAATGGGAAATATGAAATTAGAAGAAAATCTAAAAATATTTAAAACAAAATTTGTAAATTTCAAACAAAACCTAAAAATGTTATTTACTTGGTTAAAAAAATTCTTTGTTACTTAATGCTTATTAATTCTGCCTGCACATATTTTAAAAAGTTTGCATATTGCACACGTCTTTTGTTTAAAAAAATTAAAAACACATACACAAAAGAATTTTTAATAACTTATATTAGAGAAATAAATAAACAATACTATTCAAAATCTCATCCTAAATATGACACATATAAATTACTCTACAGAGACTAAGATTCATTACCAAGCAGAAAAACAACATAATAGTAAATTACCTTGATCGACTGTTTTCGGCAGCAAGAAGAAGAAAAATTGAATATTAATACAATTGTGATGAATAGAAAGTATTAACTTAAAGGCACAGCAAGAGTTGCTGAAACAAAAAGAAGCAATCTGATAATTAAAAAAAAGATATAATAAACTTTAGACGTTTAAGTTGTTTGAGAGGACATTTGCAGTGCACTTTTTAACAAGAGCTGACATTGAGAAATACATATTGCAAGAAAGAGAGAAAAAAGAAAATTTTGCTTAAAAAGTGCAAAAATTAAAACAATCACCTGTGATTATATCTTTTCAATTTTTGAAGACCGTATTTCCCATCTGCTCCTCCTTTAGACACGGGAAGGCTTTCAAGATTCAACATAAGTTGATTAATGGAAGAACGCAACTCTTCTATATACAAAATTTCCATTTCTTTTAAAACAAATTTAGGCATCAATTTCCGGTTCTAAATTTTGAAAGAAAAAAAAAAGAAAACTTTGAGGAAGAGAAAAAATATTTTCAATGAACTATTAATTTTACAAGCACAAGAAAATGTTCTTTAACTGTATTTCATTATAACATTTTAACTGAAAATTCTTCACACATAATAGACACAAATAAAGACTAAATTCTACTAATTTAACTATATTGAAAGACAGTTACAGAAGATGTGGAGGTGTAGCTTCAGTTGAAATTCCTCTATGTGGTCATTATACTGAGAAGATAGCTTTGCTGCATATATCTAAGCATATGTAGGACTATTAATGATAAAATAATTTTAAAGGATAATTCCCAACCACTGTTTGAGCTAGCTTGTTGATGAATATTTTGAAGATAAAGATTTGGAGAGAATTGAATGGTTAGTATGATCTCTAGACTTTATTCAAAAAAAACATCAACAAACAGATTATTGTCTTCAGTCCTTTTCTGAAATTATTAAATGAGTTGGAACAAGGGTGCTCTATATATGGAAGAAAGTTTTCAGTTTGGAGCAATTAAATTGACAGTATGGGAAGTCAATGTCTCTTAATATAAAATGATATTCAATAAAAAATACACTATTATTTTCCATATTTCAAAACTATATAAAAGAACTGAAAGCCCTTTTGATTTGTACAAATTTAATTTGATTTTTATGTGTAATTTTGTTTTTCTCAAAAATGGTTACAACTTTTAAAGAGGTTTTGAATTGTTGAAATTCTCAGATCAATATTTTCACCACTTTTGATAATAGTTATTCCCCAAATATAAAAAAATTCTTAAAACTCCTTTTCCCACTAGATGAGAATGCTACACTTCAAAAATAATTCATAGGTATTTTTAAAAATTGATTTTACTGATCTTTAATCAAAGTAGTATAGGATTTCCAAAAAATATATCTTATTTTGTTGCTAAATTCTTAACTTAGAATGACATGATGCTGGTGATGTCACTCAAAATTCAAAATCCTCCAAAACAGATAAAAAATTCCATCTTATTCCAGTTATTCAATTTCTAAAAGTTATGATTCAATCAATAATGATAAAAAATAAATACCTGCTTCGACAATCATAATCCATTTTTCACTAAAAAGCCATTTGTTAATCTTCCGTTTACTTCAATAAAAGTTTTAATATGGATATAAATTTTCTTTATTATATTTATAATTATTTATTTATTTTGTAGAATACCATAGTGTTTTAAAATTTACAACTAATATAATATCAAATGCTTTATTCAAATCAATTAAGTTGTAATCAGATTGAATAATCAAGAATTTAAATGGATTGTAACACTATATATTTTAAAGTCTGTTCAATAATATTTCTAAAAGGAAGCATAAAAATGTGTTTTACAGTATTACTAACGCCTTTGAAATCAGCTTGTTCTGGTCTAAGGATGTCCTACATTTTCTCCAACAATATGTTGACAAAAATTCTTCTAAATGTTTTTTTATGCTGTTTGCAACAGATTTATTCTTCAACTTTTAAAATTGGATTTATCAACTTCTTTATGAACCTTACTACTTTACCAACTCTTCTCATTATACTTTTATCTACTTTTAACATTCCGACAGCAATACCATTGCTTATACAATCTTTTTCTGCTTTTGAGCTTTTTGTCTCTTTATCTTAACTAGTGGGATTTCTTTAATAGAAATTCTTAAAATCAAAAATCAACAGAAGAAATCATGTCTTTCTTCTGTTATAGATGTTTAGCATCTATTTAGGTATTCCAAGATTTTATTGAAATATCTCTATCTGTTTTCAATATTGCTTTCTCAAATAAAGACTTTTTTCTCTGTTTTTATAGACAATTATAAAGAATATTCCACATTACTGATTTATCTTGCAATTCTTATACAGTTCAATAAAGTTTCCTCCTTTGTCTACAGATATTTGAGCATTTTTGAAAGTACAGAAAAGTAATTTCTTTTGTTATATTCTATTTTAATAGTAATAAAATGACCAATAAAAGAATACAACAGAATTTCTCTTTTAAAGAATTAACACTTACTATGAATATCACAATTATAAGAAAAAATATTTATGCAAAAAATAAGAATACTAATCTATAGTTATAAAATGTAAGTAAATTTATGAATTTAATCAATATTCAAAAGTTAAAAAATCAATTTCATTCACTAATTTTTTTTTAAAAAAAATTATTTTTTAAAAACAAACAGGTATTCATTTTTTTAAAAAAATATGCAATATGCAACCGACAGAAAACAGCCTAAAAATTTTCAAGAAAATTATTTTAATTAAAAATGATACAAATATATTAGTGAATCTTTTGATATAAACTCAGAGATGCAACAGCCCAAAGCGGGCCAAGGCCTACTGTGCCAATCTCAGTTTTCGTGACTCTGGGCACTGAGGTGCATAAGCAGATGTTCCGGTCAGGTGGTCTGATCTTTTCTTATAATAAAATAAAACTATCCCCCCCTTACAAACTTAAAAACCCAGGAGAAGTTAAGGATAATACAAAATAAAAATTCCTTCCAATAATAAAAAAAATTGCTCCATGAAAAAAAATGTAAAAAAAAAAATTGCTTTAAGTGGTTTTACGTTATTTCATCACAAGACCAATTTTTTACAAATACATACAATAGCTCAATTACACTATCCTGTTATAAACAAAATTATACTATATAAAACATAAAACAGGATAATATTATACATTTTGAGTCTCCTACAGCAATTAAAAATTGAAGTACACCAGAAAATATATAGCAAAATTCACAAACCGGCCTACCTTCTAGATTTTAATCTAGTTAATCTATCATAGCAGCCCTACCATAAAATATCAGAAAACTAAATAAACAGAACACATATGGATATTCATTACTGCATAGATAAAAATACACACAATATTAGTAATAATAATTCTTGCATCACAATTACAGTGAAAAATTCACGAGACAGCTTTTCAAAAAATAATTTCCTTAATTAGTGTACTGAACTGCATTCTTGTAGTTTTTCAATAAATTCATTAAACTATTATTTCATTCAAAGGAACATAAAAACAAGCAATAAAAAAAGTTTTGTAAAGGATACAAGAAAACGAATTTCCTGCATAAAAAGCTTGAACATTTTTAAAATAGTACTTTTGAATAAATTACAGCCATATTCAGATGTTAAGCCTTAAAATTACTTTTGCATATCATACTGTTGACTAATTCGTCAAATGACAAGACATTGCCAAAAATGTCGCACAAAATTCCCGCCCCCCCCGGTGCCATCTCTTTTCCCACAGGCTCACGTTGTTATGCGGTTTATTGGGGGAAAAGAAAAGGCATGTTTTTCTACCTAAAAATTGTTTACTTTCATTTTAAAAAAGAAAAAAAAAAGATATAATAAAAAAATTTAATCACTAGAGTTCAGTATAAAAAAAATTAATAAGAACTATCTGTTCTGTGATATATCCTGAAACATGGTTGAACACATAAACCAATATCTCATCCAATGCATTTACACAAAATTAAAAAGCTCCTATTACATACGGTATGTGAAAATGACAACAAATAAAAAATAGAAAAGAGCACACTCAAATGAAAAAACAAGAAAAACTCCTCAGCTATGAATTTCATCATTCCTGGAACATACCCTTTCAAATTCCTTCCCCACCTATTCTCCAAAATAAGTAAATTCTTTAGGAGCACTGTCAATATCATTTTATTGTATTCCAAAGCCATGGGACTAGTTTTAAGCAAAGCAGCACAATACAAAATGTCCTCCTTTGGAAGGCAGAGTATACACGTCCGGGGCACTAAAGGTACCGGCTCAGAAGGATATGTATACACGCCCACAACACTTAAGGGGCTAATAGGTGAGGGTTTTTTTTTATTTGAACCAATTGGTCTACGGTATAAGTAAATACCAAATTTATAATTTTTCTGATATTCATATTTAAAAAGAAAAATTTTTTTTATCCTTATTACAGTAATAATGAGCAAAATTTGTAAAAACAGTTCAACATCTGAACAACTTAACATAAAAGATTTTGCAGTTTATTAACCAGACACTATTTACAATGAAAAATAATTTTAAGTTACCTTTTCCATCTCATTAACTTTTTGAACTCTACCATCCAATTCTCGTCGGATGGCAGCTGCTTGTTCATCTTGAGAGTCTAGCTATAAGGTTTAAAAATTTTTAAAAAATTAAACATAGAAGCATTTTTTATAATGAAATAAAATTTTAAATAAAAAAAGGCGATATCAAATGATTATTTGATGTACAAGAACATAACAAAGAACAAGAATGAAAATCCTGTAGTCAAGAAATAATCAAAATTTTATATTTTAGAAATTATTGTTAATTTGATTTTAATGCATGAGAAATAAACTATTTCACTTTCCTAATTATTAAGAAACCTAAGCAAAAACATGTATTTTAGATCTATGGTCCTTCGGTACTTATGTATTAGCATCACCAAATCAAAATTGGTACAATGTAAATTGCTCCATGATATCAAAACAACAAAGTTTCTAATGTGTTTTATATGAAAAAAGCTAACCATTTACAGATTTGGATGGAAAATGGGCTGCAGAGATGCTAATACTTAAGTACTGGTCTTTCATGTCCCATTTTGTAAGAAAAAACTTCTATACTTTACAATATGTTTAAATAGATAATCTAGTATAATAAAAGTAACTAATATCAACGAACACATTTTCATATTTTGAAGGATTTTTAAATAACTTGCTCACTATTATAGATAAATTCATTATGGAAAAGATGCAACTTTTTATTAATGTGGTTGAAATTTCAGCTAAAAAGTAGAATAGGGGCTCTTTGGATTTGGCGATGTCTATCTAGATGCCAGAATGAATTTGGCTCTTCATTATTCTTGAAACACCTATAGTTACATATAGGTAGTTTGGCGACTGACTCTGGTTGCCAAAAAGTTGGCTTTGCCAAGGGGTCTCCTATTCTACACTTTAATCAACACAAAAATTCAATCTATGGACGTATAATTATAAAACTGCAAAAAAATGTTTAAATCCTAGAACAGCCTCCTGGTGTATTTGGCGACAAAAGTTATCAATTGGAATTTTCATCAGAAATGCAGAATTAACAAATTATTGATGTGTGTGTGATGCTAACTTAAAAGTCTTCAAAACTTTTAAAGATAAACAACAAAATTTATCATGAAAAGGAAACAACCTTGCTAATATACAACAGAAAATTAGTATAAGTAAAATGTTCTAAAGTACAAAAAAAGAAAAAACTCTTTAGAATAAATAGAAAATTCAATATTTCTACTCATAAGAATCTTAAAGATTTTGCTTTTCTTTCAATTAACCAAGTTATCTTTTAGTTAATACAAAGAATTCTATTTGTTCAATATCATAAATAAATAATCAATAAAGTTATAATTTTCAAATATAAAATTAATAAAACAACATTATAGAAGAAAAAAATTATCTCCACACAAATCAATTAAATGCAAGCTTTTCTGAAACACAATAAATCATGTTAGCAATTTGTAAAAGCCTAAAACATACCTGTAAAGCATTGTATAAAAGTTGATGTTCAAACTTCTTGACTCCCAAAATGTTCTGAAACATATCATACAATTGTTCTTTGCTTAAGATCAGTTCTGAGGCAACATTCTGCTGTAACCTACTTTGAGGTTTCCGTGTATCCTCATCACCACGAAATATTGCATCGAATTTATTCAACCATGCGGTGAGGACAGTTTCTTTGCTAAGGCCATTGATTTCGGGTAAGCTGCGAACCCTCTTCTCTATATTAATCTTGAAAACATCTCGAAAGTCTTGCTGGGAACAAGCGCCACTCTGGACCATTCTTGCAACTCGATCACTCTTTAAGAAAACTTCATAGTAGTTTTGTACTGCATTGTTAAAGGCCTCATCTGCTGCAATACTTGTCTCCCCTTTGAAGAACGCTTGGAAACGTCCCTGAATAGTTTCCAGCTGCTGCTTCGTGACTTTTAAATTTCTACGAACCATATCTGTAGGCTGTTTTGCATTAAAAGGATACGCTATACAGCGCAAAACAAACACGTACAGCTGAAGACGCTTCTTCCGTTCTTCTTCTTCCTTCTCAGCCTTATCAACATCATCTTTTTCTTTATCTTTCTCACTGACCAAAGATGGACTGGGACTAGAAGGCCGTGCTAGACTGTTGGACCTAGACTGAGACGCGCTCACCACGCTTAAGTTATCCACCCCACTTGCTGGCGAAACACTACGGGTAATGCTACCACTCCTGGGGATTTCCAAAGTTGTCGTAGAAGCAGACAGCGCTGTGGCTTCCGAACTCTCTTCCTCGACCGTTTCATTTTCGCTTTCTTCTTCTGACGACGAGGGTTCTAACATTTTCAAAGACTAGAGATGTGGTATATTACAAGTATAGGTAAGAAATACCGTTATATGGCTGTTTTAACTATGACTAGCATCTTGTTATTTTATTTTTTTCTTATCAGAATGCGCGATTTCTCAAGAAATATACGAAATCGCTTCAACTTCAGGATCGGCCTAGTCTATCTACAATTTAATATATTCCAACAATCGGTATATACTATCTTATAAATGTTGATAGGTTACAAAATTACTATACAAATAAAAAATATTTATTTATAATATATATTTTATTTATTTATATATGTATATATATTTATATATATTACAATTATACTCAACCACTACAGGAGGTGTAAGGTAATATACGCAATATTAAAATAGGAGGCATTCACAATTTTTTCTATCTCATCCTACACCAAACATCATAAAAAATGAACGGCGAACAAAACTGAGATAATTCCATCCCCTACACGATAACGAAACTAACAAACGGACACACATCCGCAACCTTTATACAAAACAATTCACACTAGTTACTCGAAACACACACCGACACATTCTGCAGTGGTGATGATGTCCTCAAGAACAGGGTCAACTCTGCGCATGCGCTCAAGCCTCGCTTTTAGAAATCCCATTAATATAAAGTGAATTAGATATTTTTTTTTTTATGCGAAACAAAAAATTTTTTTCAAACTTTAGAAAAAAATAATTATTACATTTTAAAATATAAATGTTCCCCAACAGAAAAAATCGAAACTAAAAATGATTCATGTTTACGTATTATTGCTGCCAACTTTAAGAATTATTTAATTTGGAAATTCTGTAAATATAGACCGTACAAGTAGCACATTTACTGTAAAATATTTTTTTCCCTTTATTTTTGCTAAAAACTTAATTTTATAATTCCTGGTCCGCTTAAACTTTCATTCATATTTTTTATTCTAAAATAAACAATTCTTCCGTAGAAAACAATTTTAAAATGTCATTGTCATTACAAAACCAGCTGATAGTCCATATTAATCAACGAAAGATACCTAAGGATAAACATTTTATTTCAATTCTTTTATTTTCAGTGTATGCATCATCATAATATATAATCTAAAACAATATATACCTATATAACAATGCATCTAACAAATTGTAATCACCAGGCCTTAAGGGAATAATCGCAGAACGCTGGATTGAAATCAACACCGTTTAGAGGCTTGATACAACACGATACTTATACACGTATAGTAACCGGGGTGGGGTCTATGCATGCCATGCATATCCACTTACCCTGGGAGAAAAAGTTCATAGCACGTAGGTATAACTTGGTGAGTGAATATTAACCAGTTAACTGTGATTGTCGAGTATACTCGTCATGCTTAAAAATTATTGATAATTGCCTATTTAAATTTTTGAGAAAAACAAAACACTATCTCAAATTTCACGATGTTTAGAATATTTTAATGTGGGCCGGAGTAAAATATATAAACAAAAAATACTTGAAATATAAAGATGGACTTAGGCGTCCTCGTATGCAACGGCTGAAACAGCGTATAAGTACGCATAACGAATTTATTTATTTGTGAAGATAATGTTTTTTAGATGTTTGCCTAAAATGGGCAAGGGCAAAATTCGGAAAGTTACTTTGTAATAGGGTTCCTTCAGGTATGGTCAACCATGGGACAGATGCGTAACGCCGACCAAGCGTTGAGCCTATTAATAGCTGCTGGCCCGAGGTACATAGACATTGAGTGGTGTAAATGCCAATTGTTTGATGTTAGAACCATGTGCTGACATTAGAGTAATGACCCAATGCCGTACTGCCTAAGAAACAGTTATTTTTTGGGGGTGAGAAAGGCAAGGATGCTTTCTAGAAAAAGGATTGGAATCAACCCTACAATACCTTTCCAGAACTTCATTATTATAAAGACCGGTAGAAAATATTTTATCTGTAAAGAAGGAAGTAAATCAGAGAGGGTAAGTTTAAGGTCTCTCAGACCAGGAATTTTTACCGTCGCTAAAATTCATAAATATCCATAAAAACTTACGGTCAGTTACGTTTATCGAGTAATATGTATGTAACATATGTGTTTATGTTAACCAAATAAATTAATTAGTAATAAAATTGGCAATTTTGTAAAATAAACCCACTTTTTTTTTATCCTATGTTTTAACAGCGCGAACTTACTCTGTGATTGACGAGTATACTCGTCATCGCTCGATTTCCACGACACGCATAATTGCGTACTCTAACTGGAGCGCAACAGTTAACTGGTTAACGTCGCACAGTTCAGCTATACGAGGGCTTTTGACGATAGACCTCGTAATTTTGAACCATGGTCAACTGACGAGGACGACACCTGAGCTGGCGATGGAGATGCTCTGCTAAACTACTTCATATTTGCCTTGCCATTAAAAATATAAATTTTGTACCTGAATAATATTTCGCTCTGAAAGGAGATAAGGAAAATGACTTGATCTTCATTCAGATAAAATAACTTTAACATTGTGTTAAAAATGAAGGTTATAGCTGTGTTAAAATTACATACATATTACACCAAATACACACACACACAAAAATTGCAGGAAGTTAAAAAAGTTGATAAATTTATCAACCTACTTACCCTGTTTTGGGTAAGTAGGTTGATACATTTATCAACTTTTTACATTATTTAATCAAGCGTCATGGCTGACGATGTAAGGGTTGATTTTTGTCCATCATGGGGAATATTGTACATTATACATCTTCATGCAGCATGATTTGAAACTTCATGAATGGCTAGAGGTTTCATCACTTGAGATATTATAAAAATGTCAGCAAGAACAATATAATTTTTCAAATTTGCATTATTTTAAACAATATGTCAAGAGATATTAACTCAAAAATTACGAAATAACAGATTTTAAGTTCAAAATCCCCTCTTCCTGTATAAAAAATTAGCATGACACACACATGCAATATTGTCAGTGACCTTATTTTGAAATGACAGGAAAAAAAACTTAGTTTTAATACAACCAAACAGTAATTTTTAAGATATAATGCCTACAAGAGAAAAAAAATCCATAAAAACATTTAGTGTTTTCTCAATACATAATTAAATTTACAAAGATGCCTCATAATTTTCTGATCAAAGACCATCCCAATTAATAAGAATTTGAAATATAACAAAAATCATGTTTTGAATTTTTTAAAATTTATAACTGAATAATATATACTAGTGCGCATATCTACCACCTTTAGATAATGACAAAGTGTGTTATTGTTGCTTATGCCACCTGATCGACAGCAACATCAGATCAAAGTCCACAAAATTCATCGCAGCTGGCTAGTTTTACCCCAGTTGTTAACCTTAGCTTTGAGCACCATATAGGTGACAGTATGATTTTGTACTTTGTCTTTTTTGTGTAATTGTAGCACTATTTCTTTTTTGTTAAATGTTTAAAGAGAATCTCACAATTTAAAAAAAAAAATTCATCCATAATGAGTTAACTATTTCCTCAGGTAGAATTCTCAATCAAATTTGGAATTACAAAACAGCCACTTTGTAGGATCAAAGTGACCACAATGCGACATTATTTGAAGTTAATACCATTAATGCAATTTCATGCTGTTGCAAAAGGAATTTGTTTCATGCATACAGTCATATATTCTTTCCAACTAAGAAGCTAGTTTATAGTGGATGTTTTGATTATTGCACATCCTTAACCTGTATTGCATGCCCCAGACTTTCGAAAAAGATTGGCTTGATTAACCTGTAGTCAAAAGGATCCTTATGTTCTACATCAAAAGATGTTAACAGTATTCCAGCCCTGATTACATTTGACAATGCATTGTCCTTGAAAAAACGATGCAAGTTTGAGCAATTGCCACAAGCTTCGGAGTTCTTCATATTGGCTACCATGACAAATGCCTGTCTGTATAACGTACATAAAAAAACACATTTCGCCTCTTTTAGAATGCATTCACAAAATCGAATTCATTTTATAACATGCTTCACTCATCTGAAAGAGTATTTTGTTCTGTTAGATGTGGTAAATGGAACAAACAAGAGCAAATCATTTAACAGTATAATGCAAAGGAATACAAAATTGTGCATAACACACAAAATTACAGCAGTGGAAGAAAAATAAGAGAAATGCTCCATTAACAAAATCATTCCTACAAATGAATTACAAACTAATATCTAACAAGAGGAAGAGTGGGATATAAGTGCTACAATTTCCATTCGCCTTTTCCTTGTCATTGAAAATAAAGAATAACTACAGGTTTGAGCAAGAGGGTATTGAATGCCAATAATGAGTTTTACAAAACTCATAAAAATGAACTATCAAGGCATAATGAAAGACTAAATGTAAATTTTACATGCAATGAGTAAATATTGGCTGGTATGCTAGTGAATAAAATATCTGATGTGTACCACAAATTTTAATATGTATAATTAAAAAATCCCTCAATTGATTTTAATTTTGCCTTTTCTACAATCCTAATGGACTGTTGTAAATGAAATGCAGTTTCACAACCTGTTGTTGTTTTTAATCTCCTTGGAGCAGGAAAGCCTACACCAAGTCCATTTGACCTTTCCGCGTAATAGTGTCACACACCAGGTCTTGCTCTTCAAACAATTGTCACAGGGAAATGCCCCAGCAGTCCAGAAGATAAGCAGGGAGAGAGCAAAGACAGGTAAAGACTTCATCCCCTGCACAAAAGTCATATCACGCAGGTGACCACTTTTAAAGAGCGCCGAGGCTGTCTGATGAGCCCTGGAACTCCTGCACTGTATAGATGGGCCAGGACTCTTTAGCTGCGTACCAGTGGTGAGCAGGAGGGTTTCGCCAAGTCAAATTCATTTTAGTTCTTTGGAGGGAATGAATTTCCGAAAGGGTTAAGACAGTGGAACTGGAAATAGAGAGATCACAATCCCTACCAGCCAGCTCACCAGCTGCTTCGTTTCCAGGCACACCCACATGTGATGGTATCCACTAGAGACATACTTGTTTCCTCTGACCAAGCCTAGCTAATTTGGATAAAATTAGCCTATATGATCTAAATGGGGAAAAAATCAATATTTGCACAGAATCTAATTTTAACCATTTATCCCATATAAAAATCGTCCAAAATTGAAGTAAAAGCATTATTTATTTTTACTCATAGAAATTAGTCAAACATTGAAATTATGCTTTCTTAATAAAAGTGAAAATTCACACATTACAATATCTTAATTACTCGTAGAACATTTAAAGGAGAGGAATCAATGTTATAAGACTAAATATGAAACATAACAATCTCCATCGCTCATATAAATTGAAAAATAATTATGTAATTTTATAAACATTAGATTTTAAAATACTTTCATTACAAGCAATTGTAATTAACTTTTTATAAATAGCTTTATTTTGTTTTGTATTGGCTAAATGTACTTAAACAAAGGTTACCAGTGTAAGGTTCCATAATTTTAATTCTAGATTGAATATTGAGCTTAAGTCCCAATTACTCTTTTTTTTTTTACACTTGAGAAGATTTGAGCAAAAAGATTTAACTATTTAACAATTCAGAGCAAAATCAACTTTTAAATTCAGAGCCATCTTATACAGAACACACTAAAAATATACTCCCCATTTTTAACATTATAAAACCTTTTACAACTTTGAAAGCAGCTATGTAAGAAACCATTATGACATAAAAAGAAGACAATTATTTTCCCATTACAGGGAAAAAAAATTTAATTTGAAAGGCGCTTGCAAAAAGTTATCTATAAAAAGTATAAGTAATGTACAAAATAACTATACAAAGAATTTGGCAAATGATGTAATTTTAGTAATGAAGGAAATATTTAAATTAAAATTTACAGGAAGGTATATTGTTAGAATTTTACAGTAAATGCATGAAACAGGGAGACTTGAATTTGTGTCCTTTTCTGTGAATTTATTAAATATAAAATGAGATAAAGATCCAAAATTTAATTAGACATCACTAAGTGAAAATTACATAGGTTTCACAACTTAACAAAAAGATTAATACAGCATAATCACTTCAAAAATTGCATCAAATAAGTGTTTTTGTAAGAAAAATTACTTTAGATAGCAATGAAAATTAAAATTGAAAGTACACTTAAACAACAATATCTACGAAGACAATTTTTAAAGGAATCTAACACATAAGAAAATAGCCACATACAGCACATTTTATTAATGTTCTAAAAATACATTTTGTTTAAAATTAAACAGCAATACCCTTGAATATTCAACATTAAGAAAATACTATAATCATTCATTTCTATTTGCTAATTCAATCTTTATTCGATCATTAAATTCAACAGTTACACCTGACAGATCCCAAGGAAATAAATCGTACATATGTCACAAAAAATACAAACATTAAGAAAATTCAATACATAGTTTGATGTTAATTATTCTTAAATATTCTGTTTTAGAATATATTGAGTAGATAGCAAATTTTGAGAATTTGTTATGAGCTTCATTTAAGTCATAAATTTTTATTGCTATGTAGTTTTGTAACTAAACAATGGAATTTGCAATAAAAATAGCAGATCACAGTACTTAATATACTGACGTAGTATAATAATAGAGTTCCCAATTAAACTTTAATAATTAGAGCTTTAAATTTTTAATAACTCTGAATAGATAAAACCAAATTGTAAATATTGTTAGGAAAAATATAGTTACATCCAACCAATAAATGAAATACTACACTTCTAGATTTAAAAAATATTTCTTTCTTGAAGCTCCAAGTTTCTATGCATTGAAAATCTCTTAACTCAATTTTAAATGTTTACTTACACAAAAGTTGATATTATAATTTCTACTTAAAAACAAACAAACGTATACTTGCATAAAAGGATTAGAATAAAGGAGAAAAACACTTTGAACAGTAACATTTTAACATAGCATCAAAGACTACATGGAATAATCCTCAAAAATTTCTGTACAGTATAAACATTTTCACTTTTATTTTACTTTCTATATACTTCTAATATACAACAAAGTTTTAAGATTCATACCTTAAAAAGCTTCAGTTAAAAATTTTGATTATAATTTTTCAAAGATATGAAATATACTTTGTAGTAATAACAATACTCAGCCCCAATAAATTGCTACAGTCAATTATTGATATTTATGACAACCAGAATCATCAGCTGACGGCAAATCCTGAACAATGTCCTTATTTATAACGATGAATTAATTAATACTTTCTTGCATCCTAAATCAAGAAGAAAACTAAAAACATGAAGAAGAAGGAAAAGGGCAGATGGTTATAAAAATTACAAAAACATGTCTATTCCCCCAAAATTATTAAACTAAATCAAATTTTAGCACATTTAAATTATTTGAAAACAAACTTTTGATGTATGGTAACATAATAAACATTTATATTTGTGAAAAAATTTAATTCCCTTTAATTTAAATGTGCTAATACAAATCAGCATGATTTTGTACCAAAAATATATGACTGCATGTATATGAAATGTGATGCATTGAACATTTCATTGTCACTCTTGATCTCCTCAGATGGATTCTAAAAGTTATATATATATTCTACATGAAAAAGAAAAATATAAAATATGACGTGTCAAGAAAATTTTATACTAAAATTAGTAAAAATGAATTATTTCATAGGGATCAAAAGTTTATCAAACATAACAAGCATTTTGAGTGCTTTAACTCTGCCTGTAAAGATTTTTAAAAATGACTCAATCAATTAAAAATTTTCATTATGATTAATGCAATTTACATCTGTTAAAACAATATAAATGTATTAAGACCTTTTTAATACAAGTAGAATTAATACATATATTTATTTATATACATGTTTTCAAAAATTTATTAATCGATCTGTATACAATCTTTTAGAAAGTAAAGAACTATAACCCTAAATCCCAATGTTAAATAGGAAGGAACGCTGTATTTTGCAAAATAAAACTTTGGATGCAATGTATTATTTTAGTGGTAAAAATAATATATATATATATACACACACACAATTCCGAAAGTAGCTTATTAACAATGCAAAAAAAAAGTTTAGAATTGTAATATCAAATACAAAGTTTCATATAAGAAAATTTACCTAATTATTAAAATTATATTAAACCAAACTAATATAATATTGATTATTTAATTTTTATTAAAAATATCTTATTTCTTAATTATTATACATATAAAATTAAAAGAGGAATAGGTTTCAAATTAAAATTATCAACACATTTAATTTATGTACTTAGCTACTTAAATTACCTTCAAGAAGCTCTCAGTGTATTATTTGGAGGATCTGTAGTTCTGATAATAAAATCAACTACATCAAGAGTGTTCAAAATGACCAACTCAGTAAATACAGTCAACCCTTCAATTTTTACTTCACTCCCCAACTGAGAATTGAAGACAAGCATGTATTTAGAACTACACCAGGGAAAAGAAGAAATTAGTGGAAAATATAGTTAGTAACTACTAAATTGTAATGTTAGAATAAAAACAAGCGAGTTCCATTTAGAGGACCAGAGATTGTGAATTTACAAATTCATTTGAATTACCAACATTAAAAATGCAAGAGCTTTATTTAAGATTTGTGAAGTAAGGACTTCGTACCAAGTCTAAGATGTTTTAGTATGTCACAAAAACAAATTTGGAAAAAACCATAGAAGAAGCTGCAATTTCAAAGTAGATTTTATTCTCAAATTTTTGAATTAAAATCTACTGAGTATGTCAATAATAAGGACTTTATAACTAAATTATTTGCTACTACAGTTTGCTCAGGAAAGGGAGTGAAGCATCTCAGTCTTTGAGCTTGATAACCTTTATCTCTACATAACAGATAAAGGTCTTGAATTAATCTTGAATTTATACAATAAACCTTTTGTAGAAATACAAACAAAATATTCCAAAATAATCTTTGTCAGCTACAAATTGTCACTTTTGTTAAATTGTTGCAAATATCATCTATAATATAAAAGTAATAAGTACAATGAAGTTTAATTTAGGAACAATATTCTAAAAGCTTAACTGTATTTTAAAGCTCTTGATATCTGTACAGAAACTTTCCTTTAAAATCGGTGAAACACAATCTTAAATTACGAAGAAAAAAAAGAAAAAAAAATTATAACTTTTGTCAGTATTGTACATTAACACAAAAATATAAAGAAAATCAACAGGTATATGATTTAAATAACATTCTAAGTGCCTTGATTCGTGTCTTAACAAATGTTATTGTAACAAGTAACTTAAAAGGTGTGCAAGTGTTTTGCATTATTTACAAAATGAAATTTATGGGTATTTCATGAAACATTTACAATTATGAGTATTTCACTAGGCATTTTTCTTTTTCTTGCCGCCTTTTACACCAACTTTAAGTGTCTGCTTGCCTTTTGCTACTGTTTTGTTTTCTTTAACAACTTTTCTGGGGCTTTTTTTGGTGGCTCTTTTATTCCTTGATTCAGAAACAATTTTGACCAAGAGAGTTTTAGGAGTTTTCTTAGGGGCAGCTTCTTCCTTTTTTTTAGCAGGTGTTTTCAATTTTGCGAGAGCTGGCTTCTTTTTGGGGATTTCAGCTTGTATTGGCTTGATCGATGGATTCTGTAAAACTGCTTTCTTGCTGAAATCAAAGTCTTCAACTTTCAAGTTAGACTTCGTCCTTTGTAAGTATGCAGCAACATCTGGTCTAGAACGAAGTTTAAACCCATCTGGACTGCAAAACAATCCAGAAAATTATAACATGCATTATTAATTAAATACCACAGATGTTATAAAACAATTTTATAATTAATTATTAAATCTTTAGGAGTTAAATGAATAGTACCAAGTTATATAAAAAAAGAGCATTAAATAAAAGGCTTTCCTATAGCCATGTTATGTAGATACTTCATTATAAACATACATCAAAGCAATATTGTACTCAATTTGGATTATTAGATTTCTTTCTTAAAATTTTTTCTCATGACATTTATTTAAGGTCTTTTGCAATACTTTGATTCTTTATTATCCAGCATTTTATACATCTTTCATTTAGCATGTATAAGAAGGAAGAGTTTTACAAAATTTAGTTCCCATAAAAAAAATTATACTTTGATAATTTAAGAAAAGCAATTTAAAAAAAACCATCTAGAAAATATATAATTTATTTATCTAATATATTAAGAAAAATATATTCCTGTCTTTAATTTTTTTTAACACATTATGCAAAATAATTTGGAATAGTTATAACTTCCAGAAACTTTTACAATCATTCAAGTTCAAGAATATATTTTAAAGAACCTCACTTATGTTAGGTTTAGCGTTCTTTCAGATCTTTCTTGAGAAACATTTTCAACTCAAAGATTGATTATTTTTCCACAAAATGAACTACGCATAATAACCCCCAAGTAATCTACTACATTCATGTTTAAGTAAATTGTAACATGAAGGAATGACATGACTGCCATGAAAGTTTCAGCAAATGTAAAGTTAGAACTTCAGTTATTGAGGAGCGATTGAGCAGCGCTTCTGAATGGCTAATGGATACACATACATAGACAGTTGCAAGAAGGCAAGTATAGCTATTGGTGGTTATCTGCTAATGGTAGACGTTATGTGAATCATATCTATTCCTCTTTGATGAAAGAGGGTGACATTTTAAAAACTTACAGATTTAGAAGGGGGAAAATCATTGGCCTTCATGCAATATCCACTTGTGTGCAGTGATGCATGTTTGGAAGCAGTGGACCAACGAGTATCGGACTAGGAAATCTGGTAGTAGACCCCATAAAAGTGCAACAGACAGGTGATCTGTGTGGCCAGACAGACCGTACAGTTTCATTCAGAGAATTGGAAGCCCATTGGTTAACTGCTACAGGTGTATCATTGTGCGCTTCATCAATTTGTAGATGTCTGCTGCACTGTGGACTGAGTGCAAGAACTTTACATGGGATCCCCTCTCATGCAAAACCATCGGCATATACAGTTATACCTAGCCCATGGATATAGGGACTGGTGATATTTTCTTAAATCCCGGGCTGGGTAAGGTTCACTCAGCCTTTCATCCCTTCAGTGGGTCAATAAATGAGTACTACGCTTGCTTGGGAACTTAACACTGGAGGTTTTGTGTCAGATTGACCACCTGATCGGAACATCTGCTCATGCACCCGAGGGCCCAAGGTCAAGTATACTGAGTTGGGCACAGTAGGTCTTGGCCCTCATGGGCTGTTGTGCCACTGAGCTAAGTTGAGATATTTTCTTACGAATCTCACTTTAATTCATGATACCATGATAGCCACATTCATGCCAGATGCCATGTTGGTGAATGCCACCTTCAGGAGTGAGTTACCAAACACATGGAATGTAATTGCTCATCATAAATGCTGTGTATTGTGGGTAATTTTAACAGCAATTGATACATCAGCGAAGTTCTAGAGCCCAAAATTGTTCCCTTCCTTCAAGGCATTCTAGGAGCAGTATTTCAACAAGAAATTGCTTACCCACATATTGCTAGAGATGTTCAAAACTTCCTTTTATCAGAACAGATACAGCTTTTTCCTTGGCCTGCCTACACCCTGGATATGACATCTATTAAACATGTGTAGAATTTCATTGGTTGGTCACTTGTGATCTTTGGATCTTCTTCTTACAGCTTTTACAATTAAAACTTAGGTTACACAAACAAGAAATATGGGATGTTTTTCCCCAGGCAGACATTTAAAATCTGTTAAGACTCCATGCCATTTCGTATAACAGCACTTATAATACAGCATGTTGAAGTTAGACCAAATACTGACTTTGAACAACTAATAGTGTTTTCTTTCTCAAAAATATTAATAATTTATTTGTACCAATACCAGTCAAATGTGTGTTAAATTTCAGTCATAAATATTCATCTCAAGAAGCCACACAGAGAAAATCTCACATCTACCCTTCCCTAGATCTATCAGTATATACTTTCTTTCCACTCTTGGAAAGTTTCCCAAAATGATGTATGTCTATTTGAAAGTTCAAATGTTTTTAAGAAAAACTCAGATTGTGGTAAAATAGCTATTGTTTTTTCTTATCCATATTTGAAATTTTAATTTGTTAAATAAATTAAAAAATACCCAAGAATTCATTTAATGTATCTACTAGTGTAGTTTTGTACAGAGAGATATGGGATATTTTAAATCACTATATTTATAAATTATTTGGATCCACTATTAAGTTCCTTATCTACAACCCAGAATTTAGCATGCTTTTTTAATTATCTGATGCCAAATCCTTAATAAGTCCTAATTAATCCACCAATAAAATAAGTTATTAAAAACAAAACAAAAAAAATTAAGTTAATGATACAGAGAGAAGCTATTCTTAAATTCTTCCTATAAACAACAACCTTCAGTTAAAATAAATGAGTAGATTGCTACCAAATTTGGTATATGAGATGCACATGTGTAATTTTAAAAATAATTTTTCAATAACAGCCACAAGTGACACTTTGCATCAAATAACAGCATATTAACTTACATGGAAAATTTATAACAATTCAAGAACAAGATTTCTCATAGGACGTCTATTGATTCTTAAGAAGGGGCGGGGGGAGAGGAATCCTGATATTAGACTCTGTGATTTCTGGTTATATGGCAACTTCAAAAAAAATCTGATTTAAATGTTGTGACGTTGGCCAACCTGTGGTTGAACACACTATCTATTGTCTTGAAAGTTCAAAGGTGCAAAATGGTAGCTGTTGTGTACAACTTTCATAATATTGTCCAGAATATGATTAAAAACTGCTCCACTTGTGACATTTGGTCATAACCTTTACCTGTTTCTGCAAAATAGGCTGTTCCAATGCCCCACAATAAGCAGCCATCTTTGTATTAACCTCCCTAATTTTATTTAATGTGGTTAAATGATAGACAAAACTATTCAATAAATGCTCTTAATGTTTAAGTACTCAATATGTCTACTCCCAAGTTAAATTTGCCATCAAAGTGTAACCTAGTGAGCACTTTGAAAACTTTAAAAATAATATCTTTACATTAGAGCAGTGTTCTGCGGACCGGTTCCGGTCCGTGGATCAAATACTACCGGTCCGCACAAGAAACATTATAAATTATTTTTCTTTTATTTACTGTGGTATATTTTTCTTAGGTTTGGGCTACTTTTTATGAAAATCACTAAATATTCCTTGTTAAATCACTTTATATTCATTTTTTGGTGTAGTTATATTTTATTCAGAAGTCACGATTAAATACAATTAAATTAAAATTATTAAATCAAAACAGTCTAAAATATAAACAATGAACATCCTCCCCCTCAGCGGGCCTCGGTAAAATTAACAAATGTTGACTGGCCCGCGGCGATAAAAAGGTTGCGGAGCACTGCATTAGAGCATATCCATACACCAAATTTGGAGTCAATCCATTCATTATTTTAGATGTAGGATAATGTTTACAGGTTTAATTATAACTGCCCTGTATGCAAGACCTAGAGTTACTGAAGAATATGAAACTTTAACACAGTTAATTTAAAGACTCCTAAAAATCACAGTTATAGTTTTCCCTCAAAAAAATTCCAAGTTATAATCACAATACATCATGAATAAGTAGATATTGGTTAGAATTATTTACTAATTAATTCAGAACATTTTTAATGTAACATTTTCCAAATCATTCACAAAAGCACATAGAAAATCTCCCTCTTAGAGATAATATATTCAATATTTAAGAAAACTTATGAAATGAATTTTGACTTAGTAAGAATGCATAATTACTTGATATCTCCATTTAACCCTTTATGTACTGTGAAGGTACTTATAAGTACCACACTCACTTTAAAATTACATAGAATAACCGTTTTTACGAATACTCTGACGATACTAGGCAGGAATATTCTTTGAAATCCACTCTTCCAAGACATATGGCAGCACGGGTTCTATGATGAGTATTTTAGCGGTGAAGGCGAATAGTTTTAAGCAGAAATTGCTTTTTCAGCGGATAGCGAAGATTGTCATTTCTATTCAGAAAAAATAGTTAATGTCAAAAGGTAAGACTCTTATTTTTTTGGTATGTTAATGAAGACCTTAGAAAACGATTTGACTATTTATTTTAAGTGGACAGTGTGTGTAATTAATTTTACAGTTGAATATCTTTAATTAATTAATTAGCTCTAACTACTTAAATTTCCCAAAGTTGAGTATTTTGTTTATGTGTATCCCTTGGTTTTCAATGTAGTGATTAAAAAAAAAAAATTACATTAAAAAAACTGCTGTAAATCATAATGCGGTTGATAAAGGGTTAAACGATAAAATTTCAAAATATTAAATAAAGCAGGCTAGTTAAATTATCAAACACAAATTTAATATCATTCATACAAAAAGAAATTTTGGTACTTTTCCATTAGCCGGATGCAAATGTCACGTTTGTGAACCAAATGTGAGCCAAGTGAAATGAATGACAAAACAGTCAACAGAACAAAAGTTGAAAACGTTCACAACAATAAACAAATATTAATGAATTGTAAACCAAACAGTTTCAATTAAACTCAACCTGGACAACTCGAACCATGTACCTTCAAGAATGGTCTGGCTCAAGTGTAGTATAGGAGGGCCACTTTGGATTTGGAGATTTTTATCTAAATGTCACGGTGAGATAACGAATTCATTCTGGCACAATGTTTAATTTGGTAACCCTTGATTTTTGATTTGTGGTCTTATGTAGATAAGGTCACTTTTTAAAAAATTGCTTTTGGTTAATTAATAAAATTATGGCTAATTTCAACACGAGCAAACGATTTTCAAATTAAGTATTCCATTTTTAATTTTTTTCATTTTGAAATTTATTTTCATCCATACAGGATATCAGATTTTTGAAACTTATTTTTATTATTCCATTTTCCAGCGACTTATCCTAAAGAGTATGTCTGAAAGGTACGATATGTGGTTTTTTATGATTTGGAACAAAAGGGAAAATTGAATGTGATATAGTAGTGTATGAAAAAAGGATTGATTGCTGTCAGTGCTGAAGGTTCGGTTTGCAAGAAGGCTATGCATCTGATCAAGAAGAATTCGAGTGACGGATATATTTAGAATGCCAAAAGAGAGGAGCGCATGGAAGACATCTGTAAGGAAGAATAGCTGGTTTGAAAAGAGTAGGCTGAGCATGATAAAAATTCTAAAGTTAAAGAATATGTGGGTGCGAAAGGCCAACCGTGACTTTATTTTTTTTAACAATGTTACGAAGAAAATAGTCATGGATTGGATGAGTTTTTGTAAAGTATGCATGGAAATGTGTGTGTACAAAAGTTCGATGCTTGGAGGTTCTGATGCAATTGTAGAAATAGGCGAGAGCATGTTCAGTAAAAAAGGAAGTACAACAGAAGCAAATGTTATAGAGGTAATATTCTATCTTCCTCTGGAAGAACTCTCCTGAAGCCTACTTCTGAAATATTCTAATTTACAATTTCTTTTTGCTTAAAAAAATACAATTTTTAATTTTATACATTAATATCTCTTCATTTTTATTTCAAAATTGCAATTTTTAATTTCTTGGAACATCTACCGTTAAATTATGTAGCATAGCTATCGAACACGGTCGACAAAAAAAAACCCATTACCAAATAAAGTACCTTGGCAACCACTTTTAAACGGGAAAAAAAGAGACAACTGCGCTAAGTGGCTTCCCTATACTACACTTTAACCGAATGCTCTTTGTGTGGCATGTTGAAAGATTGCACTGCCAACATACTCAGTCACAAAAAGACAGTTTCATTTCCATGATTCTGACATCAAAAGACATGATTCTGATCACATGTTGCATTCTTAGCCAATATACCATTCTCTAGGGGGGTGGGAGACTGCATCTTCAATTCTGGCTTAATTCCAAATTTTCATCATTTTTAAAAACAAGATCGAAGAAAGAAAGGAAACCGTGCTTTGTTTTGAATGAATTCAGAGAATAGAGCACATAGACCCAAACAAACATTCCTCCTATGGTTATAAGAAATTTGACTGAATTCTACATTATTTGGTGATTTTTCGCTTGGCTAACAGAAAAGTACTAAAATTTTTCTTAAAATAAATTTTTTTATAATTAAATTATCTACTATTGTTCACCATTCCTCAATTTTTGAAAATCAAGTTGATGGACAAGGATATTATTGAGAAAGAAGAATCTATTTTAATTTCAGATTTAATGTATAGCTTGATTTAACAATACAATGATCTTACACTCAACAATTAGCTAGGTATAAATCAAAGGTTAATTTGATTGAAGCAAGCAGGTTATGAAGTTTACATTAAAATATCAAAAAATGACTTAGGTTACTAACCTATAAATGTAGACATCAATCTGACCAGCTGATTTACCAGATTTTCGTACAACAGTTTTTCTTAGCCATCCCTGTGGTAAATTATGATTATCAATCATATCTTCATCTGGGAATTTCTTTTGTTTTGGTTCTTTGACTGCCCTTTTCTTTTGTTTGGTTGTAGAAGTATTCTTCTTTTGGGAAAGCTCTGCTGAGTTGGCAGCAGGTTCTTTTGTAGAATCTTGGTCTAGCACATTTTCCTTTTCTTCAATTTTCCTCTTCCTGCCTCTTTTAGATGGTTTTGATTCCACTTCAGTAGCAGCAGCTTCCTCAACCTTCTCATCGGTCTTTTCTTTCACTAGATCTTCTGTTACAGCAACAATATCAGCAATGACATCATCTTTCTTCGACTGAGCCTATTTTAATTATATGGAACTTTAATAACAGAATCAATGCTAACTACTTTGTTTCTCCATCACTAAAACAAGTACATAGTTAAAAATAAACTTGTAAAAGCTTAACAAGTTGTCAAAGTAAATAAAGCATGGTCAATTCATATTTACCTCAAAATAAAAAGCCATTTTCATGATCTGCAATATTTATCAATGAAACAAAAGTAATTTATACAAACAATAATTACGCATGAAAATTAAATGTAACTTGTATTTAAACTTTTTACCTTGAATTAACATTTAAATTGTACTTAAAAACATTTTACGGATTTATATGGAAATTACATGAGAATAAAATTTAGGGAAAATAATTTTGCAAAACTAAAACTGTTAACAATTCCTCACTATTATCCATTTTTCAAATTGAAAAGTTGGTGTAAAACTCCTTAATATTCCACAAGTCATAAGGTAGCATGTTATATTGATAATACAGAAAAGCCAAATATTGTACGTAATAAATCCATTTTTCTTTTTAGATCTCTCTTATCAGGTTTAAAAGAAAAGTAAAAAGCAAATGATGATTTAAATCACAAGTTACAATAAAATATACATGGTTCCATCTGTAACAGGAATATCAAAATACAACCCAATGAAATAATAATTTTACAGCAATTTATTTTATTCTTTTGAAACAGTTATCAATGAAAATCAAAGTATTTCATTACTAAATTTATTCAAAGGTCGCACTTCTTTCCAAGAAGATGGGACTTATTTTGATTTACTAGCATTTAGTGAGATTTACAACACATTTTAGTAAATTTATTAGCAAGCACCCTGCTCAGCTACCATAAAAAAAATGCCATTTTCTTCAAATGAAATTTTTGTAATTTTTACATGGTAAAAAAATTTTTTTAAAAATTCATATTTAAATGTTAATTGCATAACAATTTGCAGGTTTCGTGTATTGAGTTAGTTTACTCTTTAAAATCAACCCATATGAAGCAAGATTTTTTAAAAACTAATGTATTGTTAATGAAATTTGTTTTCTTTGTATACTGCAGTAAACAGAGAACTTGACTTCACACAGTACATGAAGTTCAATTATATCCTATTAAAAAACTACTGTTCCATTGAGCCCAGACAAAATTCAAAAATAAAATTCTTTATCAAACAATTTTTTTATATAGGTCATATAATACAAAAAACAATTTAGTAAGTCAAATAGAATTTTGAAATACTTTTTTATAATTTTAAAAATGAAAATAAAATTTTCTGTTAAATTACATGCACACAAAATTTTGAAATGCTCCAACTTTTAACTATTGCTCTTTTATTTAAAAAAAAATTACACCCATCCCTATAAAGAAAGATACACTATTAATAAGGACATTAATAAATGAAATAGCTGTTTTCACTAGTAATTAGTTTCACTTGAAAATATATACGTGAAAAAATTATTGAAGTTTTTTTTAAGAAGGGAAGGGGGGAGGGGATACGCAATTATTTATCTATTAATTGAAGTTGTACTTTTTTTTTTTGCAAATACAAATGTAATTTCTACCAGAAAAAAATGTAATATCCTTAAAACCAAAGGGTAGAGGTCAAACTTAAGACCCAATTCAGTTTTTACATGTGCAATTGTAATATATCTTTTACAGAAAATTGTTCCAATGCTTGAGCTAATAACCATTAGGCACGTTTTTCACTATCATTCTCCAAGAGCACAATATCAGCTACTACTAGTTTTCTATAAAGGCCTTAATTGTAGCAGGCTAAGATCTTCATGTAATCTTTCACACAAAGATGGGTTCTCACTTGCTGTCTGCATTTTATTTATATCTTGAACCTTAATTGTATTTATATCTTCGACATTTAAAGACCTTATTTCCTACAAGAACTTTGCCAGAGTAAAAGGGTCTTAATAGCCAATGTTTTCAGTCACATATGTAAAGGATCTTAAAACTCCCCATTTGCTCACAATCACAGAGAAGGATGTTTAATTTTCACATGTTGAGGAGACTTTTCCAACATTAAGATCAGTCACTTTCATTTTTGATAGAAAAACTTGTTCTATCTGTTATGTCTGTTAACTGTTGGCAGTAATTTTATTTTAGTATTTGTACAATTCACTGCATCTGTGGGGGGGGGGGGGTGTGCTATTTTTGAGAGAAGGTAGTTGACCTTTGAATAAGGGGGACGGAGAAAAAGAGTTCCCCTTTTTTTAGACCAATGCACAGGGCTTGGTTTAGCTGTAGCAAGAAAGGATAGTTTTTCAGGTTTTGTTTTAGTGCAATGGACAGCACTTGGGTTTTGTATTCCGAGTAGATAGAATTCTGTTCTTTTTGGCCCAACATGCAGTGTCTGGAAGTAGTGCAAAATAACACTGAAAGATAAAATTACACTATCATTCTGTCAAAAATGAAAAAAAATCTGATGGCATTTCTTCACTGATGAACCAACTTCTATTGAGAGGAAAAAATTCCCATATGTACTTGGATCACCTACATGTGTGAAATAAAACCACAGAACTTTAGCTACATTTATTTAAAAAAAAGTCCAGGCATCATTTGAATATAAACTGCATATTTATTATCTCTAATGAAATACCAGGTATTTCAGCTCTAGTTAAATGTACATAAATAACAATTCTAATGATGCACAGAATTTAGATTTAAAAGTAAAATTATTAATTTCTAAAGAATTTACAATTAATCCTTAGGTAAAACATATATACTTTCAATTAGTTAAAGAATTAAAAGTGTAAACGATTACTACTTACTAAGTGAGAAATTTTTTATTACGATATTTTCCAAAAGATATAACATTTCAATTTTAAAAATTAAAATGAAAAATAGTGCCCTAAATTTCAAAAAATGTGATTTCCTCCAATAACAAAACTACCAGCATTAACAGAAAAATTTTTTGATTGCAGATTATAATAATCAATAAAAACTATACATACATGATTTTCAATAGAATGAATAATATTTCATTAAGAAATATATTATTTACAAACAATTTTACTTTTAACTGATCAGAAGAAAAAGAAAATCTTTGTAAAAAATGTCATAACTGAACACATTTAAAAAAAATTAATTAAAACCTTAAACATAGCTTAATTTTCATTTTTGAACTAAAATAGTTTTTCAAGTAAATATTAAATAAATAAGCATAAAATTAAAAATTGGTTAAAATGTTACCAGTAAAATCTGTTTTAGAAAAATGAAACAAAAGAATAAAAACATATGCTTACTTGAATTTCAAAGCTTTAAAGGGAATAAGGAGTGTTTCAGTCTAATGTTAGAAAATATGATCAAAACTAGGAACATTTTTTTTAGGGGCAGATAATTACTACAATATTAACATTCTGGTCTTATTTTAATAAAAGAGAGAAAATCAAATTTTAATATATTAATTTCCATTTGATTAAATTTACCATTCACTCTATGTCAGAAACCCATTCTGACATAGAATAAAGAATTAAAATTAATGAAGAATTAAAATTAAATTTTTTTTTATATATATAAAATTATTCAATGATTCAAATAAAGTCACTTTATCTATAATTTTTTTTTTGTATCTTTTTTTCTAGTTTAGGTCTTATTCTCTAAAATTACACGAAATCTCCTTAACAGCTTTAAAAATTTTTTAAAAAGTAATAAAACACTTTTAAAAGCACATACTTTTTTAGGCACAATTGTTTCTTTTTTAACAGGGGGTTTCCTCTTTGACTTTCCCCTACGAACAACTACAACTTTAACTGGCTTCTCTACTTTAGTAGCCCTAGAAGCTCTAGTTTTTTTAACAGGTGCTTCGTTATTATTCATGCTACCTTCAGCTTGATTATTTAAATCATTTTCATTCACATTTTCCTCCTGAAAAAGAAACTTAATTAAAATAATTTTAATTATTATATATCCTTATTTGTACAGGTAATTTAACAATATAATCAAGGAGTAGGATACTAAAATATTGTACTTTCAACAAAAAGTGATTTGTTAGTTAATTTAATACTGATCTATGTTAGAGTAATTGAATGTAAAGAGTTAATTTTGTCCAAACCCGGAATCTCCTTTTAAAAATATTTAAATATACAGCATTCTGTGTTATCAATGGAACAAAGAGTTTCAAAATATCTTGCTTTCAAGAAAAATGCATCATAAATAAACAAAAAAAATTTCTTTAAAAAAAATCAAGAACATTGAATAGTAGTTGGGTGAAATAGGCATAGAAGCCAAAAGATTGTATAATTATATAAAACTAAAAGATTTAATGTGAGTAACACTAAAAATTCAATTCTTTTTTGGAAGAATTAAATATTGAATGTCAAAACCTGGGTGTATTTCTCAGATGCTAAAAGAAAGCTTACACATGCCCCTAATATCCAATTTTGATTTACGTTTTCATTTGGATTATGGTGCAAATATCTTAGTACCTAAATTGAAATTATTACTTTTAAAGTTCACACATGATTTTTAAAAATCATTAAGAACATTAGTACATCATTTAATTAACCAATTGATATGCATATGAATATTTATACGAATGCAATTTTACAGAACAATGGAATTCAAAACATATAGGTATATAATCCTTAGGGAAATTTAAATAGTGCAAGTAAATAATTAAAAAAAAAATCTTAAATCAAAATTAATAGAAAACTCAGAAATAAAAATAGAAAAAACATTTAATTACATGATTATTAGTCTAATAAATAATAAGCACAACTGTTTGAAAGAGCCTGGACCACAGTAGCTAGAGATATCCACATTAGTCAAGTATTTTAATGCAGATTAAGGGGTCTCCAATTACCGTAAAACCCGGCGTATAACGTGTACCCATACTTTCACGCTGAATTTTTAATTTTTAGGTATATTCGCCATATAACACGCACCCCCCTTTTTTACGAAGAAATCTGAAATATTAATATACATTGTTTTTATGTTTTGAAGTCATTTATTCGAGGTACTGTTTCAAATTTTTGAAAAAAATAGTATACTTCTAGAACTACATCTCTTTTAGTTCATAAAGCAAGGCGCATTTCTTTTAAATAAACAGTATTTTGATACAAATAGAAGAAAATTATTTTTTTATGTTCATCTCTTTTGTTATTTTTAAAGCTATCGTTTTTATACTCGGCGTATAACGCGCACCCTTAAATTTCCATCTTATTTTTTGAGTTAAAAGTGCGCGTTATACACCGGATTTTATGGTAACTACCACAAATAGCAATGTGGCTTAATTTTCAAAGAGAAGTAAAAACAATTTGTTCTAAAAAATTTCTTGGTGTCAAAGACTACAACTTGTACTAGACAGATCATGGTCACACGCATTATTATAAGACAATAACTCAGAAATCATATAAGCTTTTCAAAAAAAAGAAGATATTTTTAACCGTACAACTTCAAATTCATATATAAAACAATCTTAATCCGATAAGGAACATCCTATGGTCATCATATTTGGAAGAAAAATTTTTTCAAACAAATGCAAGTTAATATTTTTAATATTTCTTTCAACCATGTTGTCATGGAAGAACTTCTTGTGAAATTAGTACATTCTATACCCAAGAGATGTAGAGCTGTAATTAGAGCAAACAGCTGTCCCATTAAATATTGATGTAAAAACATGTAACAGTCATGCAATTTTCAAAGTTTATGTTAATACTGTGTTTATAAAGCTTTACATTATTCTACTATGTAAATTATGTTTTTTTTAATACTGTGTTAACAAAAGAAAAATTAATTTTTTTTTAAAAAGGATGTTTTCTATGTATATTATGTTTTCAAAGGATTTTAAAAAAAATAAAAAAAAAAAAAAACATTTTTTGAAATTTTCAACTTTTTTTTTACCAAATTAAATACAAATAAAACATTTAAAAAAACTTGATAAAATTTTAAAATAACATGAGCATTCAAATAAAAAGGTTTGGGCTTAAGTGCAGAACAGGGGTTCCTTTGGATTTGGTGATTTTTATCTGGTCATTATTCTACCTGGCAAACTGTATAATTTGGTAACCCTTGAGTTTTGATATGTGGTCTTATGCAGATAAGGGGTCACATGTTCTTTTTAATTAATTGTTATTGGTTATTTAAAAAATTTACAGATGTTTTTAAACAGGCAGACAATTTTCAAATTAACAATTCCATCATTTATTTTTTTAGTTTTCATTTTGCAATTAGATTTTGTCAGTGAAGGAAAATTTTTGAATTTTTCTGTGCAATTTCTAATTATTCGGTTTTCTTGTTTTTCGTTTCCAGTCGACTTATCTCGACAAGTATGTCTAAAAGGTATGATTTGCAGTATTTTTAATGATTTAGAACTAAAGGGGAAATTGACTGTAATACTGTGGTGCTTGGAAAAAGAATTGATTGCTGCAAACGCTGAATGTTCAAATTGCAAAAGAAATATGCGTTTGATTAAAAATCATTCGAATGATGGATATATTTGGGAATCTTGAAAGAAAGGAGTGAATGCGCATCATATAAAAAGATGTCTAAGGAAGAAAGCTGGTTCGAAGAAAGTAAGCTGAGTATGCTTGAGATTCTGTTGACGAATTTGTGGGTGTGAAAGTCGAACCATGACTTCATTTCTTATAAAGAAATGAAGTCACGGGCAAAAAGGTATTTATGGAAATGTGTGTGAAAGAAATTTACCCTCCTTTAAAGCTTTCCTGAGAGCAGGGGTAAGCCTTTTTATTTAATATTCTAATTTAAAATTTCCTTGTGCTTAAAAAAAAAAAGTGCAATTTTTAATCCCATGCTTTACTGATAGTTTTATGAATATTTTTTTTTTCATTTCACATTATTATTTCTTTATTTTTATTGTTAAAGTATAATTTGTAAATTCTTGGAACACCTAATGCTTAATTATGTTGCTTGGTGCCTGATTCCGGTCGCCAAAAAAATCAACATCGCCAAGGGGCCCCCTGTTTTAGCACTTTAACCAAGGTCTGTAATTCAAGTATGCATGCAACATGATTTAGAGTAAAATGCCTACACTTTTTAAAAAAAAGTTAACAAATGAAGAATAATTCAATATTTAGACATTACAATTGTATCATTGCAAAAGAATATCTTGACTTGGTTACATAAAATTGCTAAAACACTTTTGATATGATAAAATTTACGAAGTCATTCAGAAAGTAAAGAATGTTCAGTCATACAAAATGAAGAACAATATTTGTTGGGGATGGGGGGGATTCTGTCACTTACCAGAATTTTCTCATCTTTACTTCTCTCTCTCTACATCATTATTTCCGACATTTTAAAATCTATGAAATTTATTCACAAGTTTAGGAATTCCCAAGTTATACTTTTCTGTCACCATTGTATTAAGACAGGTGTTCACTGCATACATTCTCTTAACTTTTCATCAATCTTTCAAAATGTTTACTGCTTAGAAACTCATACCATTTTTTCCCCTCTGCTGAAGGGATGGTAATTGCTAAAATAAGGAGAGTGCAATGAACTTGAGGCTTAATGATCAGGCGGCAGAACAGTATACAATGAAAATTATGAAGCTTACGAATAGATACAACAAATGTTTTAAAAAGGTAGTGATTAGAGAAGAGTAGGAAGCTTAACCCTCTTGCTGCACATCCCATGATTTCCACGGGCAATGTAGATGTAGTAAAATTTGCGCAAGTATGTGTGTTTCTGACGATTTAGCTGTGCAACTCATGCTGCTCTTGTTTCTGTTCTCATTTATGTTTTTATGTTTATATTTTGATTATTTAAGTCTATATTTTAAAATAAAAACTTTTACAAATTTTTTTTTGTATATTTTAACTTTAAAATGTAAATTTAATATGCAGTTTTGAAATATGTAATAAAACCATACGTAATTTTTGAACCTACTTTGATAAAATAACTATGCAGCAAGAGGGTTAAGGTATGCAACAGAATTATTTTTCCTAATAGGTTTTCATTTTCCATAACTTAACAGTATTTGCAGGATGACCTACATATAATCATTTGAGAGGGAAGAAAATACATTTTTTTTTGCATTCTATTATTATTTTTGATTTTCCTGTTTATTTAATAAATTAAACTAACTATGCTTTTAATGCATTTTACAGATTTTTTTCAAATGGTTTAAATTTATTTATAGTAGTTTCCCTTAATGATAAATAGGACAAGCTCAACAGACATTAAAAAAACATTCCAATCTTTATGTGAAATTATGATTATTCTATTACATAAAGAGCTTGACATTTCATGATATTAATTTTTATCAGAATCAATGCTTTTTCCCTCTTCGTAAAATATGTTTCATAATTCATTTGATATATTCCAAATATAAACAGATATTTAACTTAATTAGTTATAATTAAAAAATGTTTCTGTAAAATATTTCGAAAATTTTAAGGGTACAATAAGGTTGATAGATATACCAGGTAAATTTACTTCAAAATAACGACATTTATATCAAAATGTAATCAAAGTCTGAGACCTCCACTAAAGTATTAAACGAAAAAAGCTTTAAAATATTTTACATTTTTTATTGTATGCATTACAAATTTATTACTCTTCACATGGATTTACAAGCCAAGTTTCGTATCCTCAAATTTAAGGAAAGGAATATACATCAAAGGTAATTCTTTCATTGTGTTGAAATCACTTATTATGCAATAAATCACATTTAATTACAAGCATACTTATAGAGAACTAAGTATTAGTTTACTATTCAACATTGTAAATGTAATTGAATTTTATTTCCAATGCTGTCATAGAATATTTTTTTATTTAAATCAATTAAATTATTATCAAAAATATATAAACATATTTTTCATACCTAACGTAACATATCTTTAAAAAAATACGAAATTAACATTGAAATTTGTGAGACCAGAGAAGAACTTATCTAGATTCAGAGCTGTTTTAATTATTCTCAAAGCCCTATATTAGCATTTAAAAAAATCAAAATATAAAACTTTTTGAAATAAAATAGATGCAAATATCAGGCATTGAAAATTAAGTAAAAATAGAAAACCTACTATAAGATCATGCAAGGAATATATATATATATCAATTCACAAAACAAGCTTTGGGTAATTTTACATTAATCAATTTTTATTGCAATTTACCTGTACTATATCTGGCTCCTTTGTATAAGTATGATCTTTAGGAAGTTCACCATCACTTTGTGTTGACACAATTCCATTTTCTTCACAAGTGTCTAATCCAAAACCAAGTACTTTTTCACTGTCACTATCAGTTTCTTTCACCTCAAAGATACTACTTGACATTTCTGTTTTAAAACAAAACACATTCAAGGGTGATCAATAGTATAAAAAAACATACTGAAGTATTCCGTAACACATTAAGTTTTTTAAGCAAGATATTTTTTTCAATGCAACTAAATTTAAAAAAAAAAAAAAACCTATAAAAGAAAACACTAATGTGTGAAATACTATGTAACACATTTTATAATAAGTAACTTAAATTTTTTTTCAATATTAGTAGAAATTAATGAATAGTTAAAGACTAACAAATTTCCTCATAAAAGGAAAAAAATTATAATTCACTCCTTAAAAAGATGAATTTAAACTATACAATGGAGGATAAGCTTTTTAGCTTGTACAGTATGTTTCAGTTATAATTTTTATTTTAGAAAATTCTTGCACTGAATTTTTACAAGTTAGAAAATTGCTCTATGTTAAAAACATTTTTAATATTGACAGTAATCCTAAAAAGAAAAATAACATTCATAACTGAGAAAAATATATATATGAGCTAAAAAAATAATTGCTTTGTTTGAAATTAAATTAAATATTAGAATTGTTTTCAACATAGAACAAAATTCTAATTTAAAATTTTCAGTTAAGTAATTTCCTAAAATAAAATTGAAAACATACCTCCATAATAATAGCATAATCTATATCCAAATTCACCTAATCCTGTGAAAAAAATATGAATAAATCTGAGAAAATATTTCCAGACAAATATACCTACATGTCTGCAAAACATTTCTAAAACACACAAAAATGGTAGATGCCCACAATACAGTGGACCACAAAAGTGTTCGTACACTTGCAATTTCAAATAAAATTTAATGTTTTAATGATATCTGCAACTTGTTCTTAATGGAATGAAATAATCAATTTTTCAAAAATTAATAATAAAAAATTACGCCACAAAAGTCATCGTACACTTAACAAAATTCTCAACATAGCTCTAAATATTGCATTTCTTTCTTAATAGGATAACTTTTAGTGTCCACAACAACTTTTAAATGTCTTGGTATAGATTTAATCAGTTTTTTATAATTTCTGCATCGATATTCGACCATTCTTCTGTGATTATAATTTTTACTCCACAATATGTGTTTATATGTCATGTTTTTTTTTAAAATCAAAATCTCAAATATGTTTTACAGGGCTAATTAAAGTGATTGAGGAGGTGTTTCAAAATTGGGGACAGTTATAGAGACACCAGCAGCGTACAATGAGAGCAGTGCACTTGGCGACATTATCCTGTTAAAAAATTAAGTCATCTCCTGTATCCAAATTTTAGGTGGATATTTAAAAAATTATCTTTAAAATATTTAAACAGAGCTCATGATTCACAATACCATAAAAAAATAACAAATTACCCAATTCTGAGGCTGATTTACACCCCCACGCAAGAACTTCTCCACCTCCATGCTTCAGCACGGAAGTGG
>BMAV01002985.1:478706-522959 GCA_019973955.1 Trichonephila inaurata madagascariensis
AAATATTTAAAGAGAAATTTTAAATTATCTACCCAAAATTTGGATATAGGAGACGACTTCATTTTTTAACAGCATAATGAAGCCAAGAGCATTGCTCTCAATGTACGTCGCTGGTATCTCTATAACTGTCCCCAAATTGTGAAACACCTTATCAATCACTTTAATTAGCCCAGTAGAACATATTTGGTGAGATTTTGATTAAAAAAAAACAAACCGAACATATAAACACATAATGTGAAGTAAAAACAATAATCGCAGAAGAATGGTTGAAAATCGATGCAGAAATTACAAAAAAAGATTAAATCTATACCAAGACGTTTAAAAGTTCTTGTTGATGCAAAAAAATATCCTACTAAGTACTAAATTATGAATGAAATACAATATTTAAAGCAATGTTGAGATCTTTGTTAAGTGTACGAAGACTTTTGGGGCATTATTTTTTAGTAGTTTTTTGATTATTAATTTTTAAAAAATTGATTTTGTCAATCCATTAAGAACAAGTTATAGATATCATAAAATTACAACTCCAATATATTAACTTTTATTAGTCGAAAACATTAAATTTTGTAGGAAATTGCAAGTGGACGAACACTTTTGTACAATGTGTGTTTTGCGTTATGCAAGTGGACGCATAACACAAAATTGACATCTTATTGAAAAAGTTACAATACATTGAAAACTCAATTTTTTTAAAAAATCATTGTACACTAGTAAATAAATATATATAATAGGTTCATTTTTTTTTACATGTGCCAAAGTTGAAAACTTTTTTTCTTTTCTTTAAGCATTGAAATCTTTTTAATATTTTAAAATTTGCAACAAGAATAGGATCTCTAAATTTTTTTTTACGTTGAAAAATGCATTTAGATATAGTTTGGTATATCTATTTCTTGATTTTTATATACATAAAACTGAAGGTTGCATCAAATTTTCGTCTCTTAGAAAATATAGTTTAGCAAATATTCTTATTTTTCACTTGTTAAAAATATTATTATGCTATAAATTTTCCCATTCACAAAAATATTTGCAGGAAAAGTCTTTTTAATTTCCATAAAAAGGCATTACTTTCATCGGTACTTGCATACTATTGCAACAATGCCAACGTTTAAGAAACTCGCCAAGTTGTCAACTTCGATTTTGCATGTGTCATATGTGCTGAATTTCCAACTATGGGCTTCGTTTAATATAATGTTGCCAATATGGTTGTGATAATAAGTAAGTACCCTTTTATCTTAGGAAAGTGATAATAGTTGAAATGCTAAAACACATGCACAGCAAACTTTCGATTTAAAATATTGATACAGTCGACTCTCGATAATTCGAAGTTGGAGGGACCAATGAAAAACTTCGAATTATTAAGAGTTCGAATTATCAAGAGGGTAGGAAAAAAATCTCAAAATACACGAAGAAAAGATTTTTTTCTAACACATTTAAATTTAAAACTATGTAATAAAGCAACAATTGTACATAATTTTTTTTAAAGTACATTTTATACAGTATAAAAATAAAACAGAAGTTAAAAGTCCTATATCAAAAGAATACACTATATCTTGAAAACAACTATTAAAAGAATATACATACTATTTATAATTAATCCTTTTTGTCGCAAAAATCTGTTATTTTGTTTTAAGACATTCAATCTAACTTTGTCAATAGATTTTTCTAGAACAAATGAAGCCTGTAAAATATCTGCATCAACATGATTTTGAAGGAAAAAATTGCATAGTTTGTTTAGTGACTCTTTAGCTTCTGACAGAGTTACCGGAGTCAACTCCTCCGATTCGTCTTCATCACTTTCTGTATCAAAGTGGTCCAAAGCCAAAATTTCAGCGTCAGATAGAGCTCCCCATACAGCAATGTCCCTGTCTACCAACATGTAGTCGTCAAACATCAAATCTTGTTCTGGAAGAGCTTCCCAAAGGGATTGCAGCATTAAATTCAGTGAGTGTATCGTCCACATCAACCAGATTCGGTGAGGGGAAGCCTGACTTTTTAAAACAGCTGTGAATTGTCAAAGGAGTAACAGCTCTCCAAGCCTTGTCAATCATGATCAAAGCTGTTAAAATAGAAATAGTTACATTCTGCTGATTTTCGAGGTTATCCAAAACGCTTTTAACCACTTCACGCAGATAAAAAGTTTTAAAATTATGTATGATGCCCTGGTCAAGTGGCTGAAGTTTGGAGGTTGAGTTTGGAGGGAAAAATTGAAGTTTCACATTTGATAAAGGTGGTGCGTTATTGTGCACAGTACAGTTGTCTAAAAATAAGAGAATATGTCGTTTCTCTCTTTTCATATCCGAGTTCAGTGAGACTCTAACCATTCATTAAAGAGTTCGGTGATCATCCATGCCTTCTTGTTTGAGCGGTATTTGGTAGGGAACAAGTTTTAGCCTTGAAACACCGAGGTTTTGCAGATTTTCCTATGACGAGAGGAGTAATCTTTTCTGAGTCGTCCATGTTTGAAATTTGGCAAGCATGTTTATTGTGTTGAGTAGAGATCCCCCGAAAATGGGTTTTGCAGAAATCCACTATGGAAAAGGAGGGTCAGCCAGTAAAATAGTTAACCTCTCCTTGCTATGTTTTCCTCCATGGTATTTTTCTTTTTTGAATGTAAATGTTTTTTCTGGCAAACATTTGAAAAAGAGTACGGTTTCTTCCGTGTTGAAAATGTCATGGGGTTCGTACTCCTTTATTAGATCCGAAAGCGAGTTCTGCCACTTAGAACAAACATTAATGTCGACACTTGAGCTTTCCATGCACATTTTTTTGAAGACATTTCCATTCCTTTTCTTAAAATTTGTAAGCCATCCCTCGCCAGCCGAAAACTCGATACCTAATTCTTTGGCAAATGCTCTTTAGCCTTTTCCTTCAATAAAGAGCCATCCATCGGAATATTCTGTCCTCGACACTGTCTCATCCATGAAACTAAACACTGTTCAAGACGTAGAAAATTACCTTTACTAACGCGTTTTCTCACTCTACTCGAAGATGCACTTAAGATTTTCTCTTTATTCTTCAGAATAGTGGAGAGCGAGCTCAGTGGGATTTCAAATGCTTTGGCTACATCGACCTTCCTTTCACCTTTCTTCAACTGATTCTATCACCTTTTGCTTTTCAGAAATTGTTAAGCACTTGTACTTTTAAAGACATTTAGTTTCTTTCTCGTGATAAGTCGACACTGAGGTGAGGTGTAAAGTAGCAACCCAAGGTTTATCGAAATTAACAGGTAGGAAACGTAAATCACCACACCTTTAGTAAAATAATATTTTTAATTTAAAATTTGGAATCTAAAATGAACACATGGCGTATTCACAGTTCACACTCAGCTATGGGGTATACTTAATAGCAGGGGTTGACAACTATGACACGTGGAGCAATTCTTAATGGCACATCACCGCTCTTTTAAAAAAATTAAAGAATAAAGTTAAATCCCTATCTTTGCCTCGTACATTTTTATATAAAGGTTTTATTCCTCGCTTTCAATTCTCTGCCATAAAACGATTCTGTGGAATTATCTTGGATGTAGTTTGAGTGCTTTATTTTTTTAAAAAAACCCATCTGTTTAAATGTGACTCATTATTAGTAATAAATACTCAACACAAATCAAAATTATTATGCAATACTTGTAAAAAAAGGAAGCATCACTCCTTACTGCACAGTGAATAAAAAAGAAAGCAGTTTTTCCTTTATCCATCTACATCTTGGGTATCAACGGAAAAACAGATGGCTTAGGAATAAATCAAAATTCTGCTTAGCAAATACCGGAAATATAATAAACAAAGTAGTTATTCTATCAATATGCACAATTTGCACTGAAAATAAGTAAAAAAAAACCACTCGTGGGATAATTAGGTATACAGGAAGTGAATCTAACTTCATAATATTGAAGGTTCGAATTATCGAAAGTTTTATAGGATAACTTCGAATTATCGTGTGTTGCAGTCTGGCCAACCACAAATTTTACTTCGAAATATTGAGAGTACCAAAACGTATGGTTTTAGTTCGAAATATCAAGAGTTTTTCTAGGGGCCGAGCATATACTTCGAATTAGCGAGAGGTTCGTATTATCGAAAGTTTGAATTATCGAGAGTCGACTGTATTTGGAAATTATGCTACTGGCTTTTAAAGTAAAATAAAATAATAAGAATGAGACAAAGAGATATCAAATTTATTAAGATAAAAATCAAATTACAAATAAACTTAGCTGTGTCAAATTTATAATCATAAATAAAGGTAAGAAAGTAAATAAAAATAACTTATTGCAATACATAACCTAAGGACAAAAATATAAGCTGTAATAACTTCAAGTACCGTATTTTCCTGTATATAATCCGCGGATTATGTGTTAAAAAAAGTTTCAAATTTCGTTGTGCGTATTATATGCCGTCACGGATTATCTGAGAAAAAACATTCTAGATCAGAAAAGCTAACAATAAAGTTTTGAAAGAAATGCTGTTTATGTTTTATAAAATAAATAATAGATGGCGCTTTCATGACTCTGCTGACGTAATTCAACCATAACTAGTTTTTGTCCAATTACATTCAAGAACGAATTCGGTTCCTCGGAAGGAAAAAACAGTTACTAGTCGCTGGCGCTATTTCCAATTTTCTCTTGAATAGAGCTATTACGTCCTTTGAAAGTTTTCATCATGTTGAAGCGAAAGCGTGTTAATTACACTGCAAACTTCAAGTTAAAAGCTATAGAGAAGGCTACCGATGTCGGAAAGCTGCAAGGTTTTTCAACGTTGACGAATCGAATATTCGTTTGCGGAGAAAAAAACAAGACCCAACTTCGAAAATTGTGATCGACGTTAAAGAGCCAAACATCGTGGAAAACCCCACTGGCCAGAATTAAAGGAAGAAATAAATAAATGGATTTTAAAAGAAAGAGACAATGGGAAAGCAGTATCGATCTTAATTTTTTTGCTGTTAACTTGCTAAATTAAAAAAAAGAAAGATTTTTTCCGCGTGCAAAACGTTTTGTTTAACAACTCAAAACATATATGGCAGTAGCAAAGAATATTTTTGTTATATATATATATATTGAGATTATCGTAAAAAATATTATCATACATGTTTAAAAAGACGTTTCATAATAAATTTTGTTTTCTGTACAATTTCTTATTTCTGTTTTTAATTTATATTGTGTATTTCTTATCTTATATAACACTCATTATCGGTAGTTTATATTTTGGATTATTCGCCGTAAAAACTGCCGCGGATTATACAATGTTTTTTTTTTTACTCTGAAAAAAAGGTTTTGCGGATAATACGCAGCTGCGGATTATATACAGGAAAATACGGTTTTTAGTTAAATTACGAATGAAATCAGTTGAGGAAAGTTTTGTGTCTACATATTTATACATTCTTATAAATAAAAAAAATCACTCAAATGCAAATGTTTATATATACTAAAAACATGCATTTTCTCTCTTCTTACTTTTTAACCAGACTGAGCCACAGTAACGCGTGGCAGGGTATAGTTATTATGGTACTTGCGTGTTATACTATCTACCAATTTGCTAATAAAAAAAAAATTACAAGATGTCGGTATATGAATGAACAACATTGTGTTTGTCCAAGTATGGGATCACTTTTCCACTGTATATTGTGGCATTTGGCGAGATGTTCAACAGTATAATACATAAGAGTACTTATGTACTATCACAACAATGGCAATGTTCAAGATAATTCGCCAAGTTGGCAACCATGTGCTCTATTACATATAATGCAGCCAATACGGTTGTGATAACACTTAAGTATCAAAATTATTAACAATGTATTAAAAGTAGAAAAGTCTGTAAATATAATCTATAAATTAAAACATTTTTATGAGTTTTCTTTTTTAGCCACCAACAACCACTTTTAAAAACAGTATTTCCTTATAATTTGAAAATAGTAGATGAAATTAGCTATGAAGACTAAGTATTTTCAGGAGATTCATAGGCTGGAGTACAAAACAGAGTTTGTATTCTCAAATTTGGTGCTTTCATAGAGCAATATTGTTATTATTAAATATTGTTAGCAATATTTCTTGTTCTGAATAACTAGTCATTTTTACTTATTGGGTGCTTTTTTAAAAAAAATAGACTGCATTTTTTTTTTTGTAAGTGTGTGTATTTGTAAAAAAGTTTGTTAATGATTTTATTTCTAAAATTCATTGTGTTCCAACACCACAGTTCAAATTCCCATTTTAAACTTTTTGGAGTTTCTTCGATTAATTATCCTGAACGATATGGCTGAGAAGTATGATTTATGTTTTTTTAAAAAAATAGATTTAGAGCATAAGGTAAAGAAGAGTTAGATAATAATGAATATTTGAAAATAGAGGTGAAAATATGGAGCAAATGTGACTAGAAGATCTGAAGAATTTTAATAGCAATTCTATAAGAGAATGTGCGAAAATTCTTACAATCTGTCCACCAAATAAAAAAGAACATTTCTTCTACGTAAAGTACAGTAGCCCAGTTGCTGAGTGATAGCATTTCACACTTCATTGACACAGATCGGGGTTCAAAACCCCCAGTTTGGCAAGGACAACTCACTTTTCTACCTTCAATGCATCAATAAATGAGAACCAAGCTTGATTGGAACTAAACACTGGGGGTTTCACATCAGACTGGAACATTTGATCATGCACCTCAGTGTCCAAGGTCACGAAAACTGAGATGGGCACAATTGGCCTTGGCTGTTGCGCCACGGAGAGAGAGTGAAGAAGTATATTAGATGGTTATTAAATTTATTTCTATATTTTTATTCATTTTGACTAAATTCAACACTTATGAAATTATATTTCATGCTTTAGAACAATCAGTTTATGTCTTGTAACAGATGTTTTTAAAAAAAACAATCTGGTGTACCACCAAAAGGATTAGAAATGGGTTTCAATCAGGACTTCACTTGAAAGGGAGAAATAGAGTTGTGTCTGGTACAGTGGTAGACAGTTAAAGGTGTAATTTCTAAAAATAGTTCAATGTTTGTTTTGACAATGAGTGAAATGTATTTGGTTAAAATAACAGTTCATTCATGGACTTACTTAGGAATGCTCTATAGCCTAAGAGCTAGCAACATTTTCGAGAAAGAATATTAGAAAAGCTGATTCTTTAATATATCTTTCTCTATGCCCTTACGAACAGCGTGCAGGATATCTGGCTGCCGGTAAACGTTGCGCTTATTAATACGCATCATACCTTTGCAGGTAAAAATATTGATTTTTAAATAGATTTAGGAAATATCTTTTTCACTAAATTTAAAACGTTATTAACATGAATTTATTAATGCCAAACATTTTTGTTGTTGAAAATAATGTGCCAGACGCTATTTTGTATAAAAAAAAATTAATTTCAAACCATTTTAGAATGTCCAATTTTAATATTTTATTTATGCATAAATAAGTACAAATTTAATTTGACAGACATTAATTCGGTTATTTACTCAATAACCAGACCGATTTATTGTTATAAAAATTGTGTGTATGTAAAATAGTTTAACTAGTCAATCACTGGCTGCATGAGAAAGATAGCGATAATTGCGATAGTGCATGTTCAGGATGGTGTCAGTCCAAGTCATATGTTTATGTTTGTAGTTTTTCATCGCTTTAAGTAAAATCTTAATATCATAATGGCTAATAAAATGAAATGTGTTTTTTGCAGTGGCAAAAATGAAAAAAGAAACGAGTTTTACACTAGTCGCATATGATGTGTAACATCTGACATGTTATTGTGGTAAATACGCAATGTTAACTTTTTTCATGAAAAAAAAAATATGAATCGGGTATGATTGGAAATAATTTTCTACCGAATAATTATATCTTTAATGAAAATTGTATTTAATTAACAAAAGGAGTAATGTGCAATATTTTATCAAAAATAATTATTCTTGTTCAATTTGGGGAAGAGCGGAGACAATAGACTTATGATAACTAAAATAAGACACACATACTTGTGACTTCAAAGTATTTAAAAACTGTTGAAAAACAACGTCAATAACAGTACCACTGTTAGCAGTCGAAACATTCTAATTTGTGTTTATTTCGAACTAGAGTTTATTCATAAAAGCTATGAGCGGCTCAGCTTTTGGCAAACTGAAGTTAAAGTTAAAATCACCACTCACAATCAGGAGAAGCGAGAGATAATTTTTTTAAAAGAGCATAACCACCTTTGTTGTATGGTTAAAGTACAAAATGCAGGAAATCTTTAATTTTTTTTAACCGTTTGATTCGAAGAAATGTATACGACCACCAAAATCACTGTTTGTCCATTTTTAAATAAGTTTTCTGCCACACTTATGTTCCCCAATATCGTGACTAACGGATTTAGAGTCAAGCGCTCGATGGCTACTAGAGTTGTACCCCCATGCGAGGGTAGTGAAAAGACATATCTACGCACTCTCATTGGTCAAATAAAGTAGCGTACGCTTACGTCACATTGTTACACAAATCCGTCCCTTTTCACGAAATCACTGCAAACAAATATCCAGCAACTGAGAGGAAAGATGTTACACATCAAAAATAATAACTTTTGTAGAAGAAAAATTGAAAAAAATGTAAAGAAGCTTTAAGTGTATGTGTTACTTTTAACTTAAAATATAACATTACCAGAGGAAATTAATACAGACAATGTTACAGTTCTTGTACAGCCTTAATGGCTATAGTTAGTGGAATTTCCACTAATGCCGATACTAACATTGGTGGGTTATGTAGATGGTAGTATTTGTAAAACAGATAAAGTACAATTAATTAAAGCTTTCGAGAAAAAAGTTAGCAAGGTCAATTAGCAATCCTTATTTTTTATATCAGCATTTTAGACTTTTTTCATGTTATACCTCATGAAAGAAGTACTGCAAACTTTCGTCGGCATATCAAAAATTTTTCTTCACAGTTTAAATCATCTCACATTGACATTGTGTATGATTGTTATTTCACACCTTCCATAAAAGATCGTGAGCATTTATGTTGCAACGAAACAACCAGTACAGTTTCCATCGAACTAATCGAATTCAGCCTCATAATTTTGCCGGCAAACTCAAAAATACTAGGTTCAAGGAAGCTCTCTTAAATTTTTTTACTGATCATTGGGCTAACAATAACATGTTTATTTTAGTGGGAATAAAACTATTTATCTAAGCATCAATAAGTGTTATTCATATTGCATTGTAAATAACCAAGTTATTAGAAGTATTAAAGAATCATTATCATGTGAAGAACATGAAGAAGCTGATACTCGAATCATATCATATTTGCCTGATATGCGTTGACGCTCAAGTTGTACGCTGCTCAGACTTCGATATTCTGATTATACTTCTTGATAATATGGATAATCTGATTGCATCTTTGAAGCTTTGGATCCAATGGGGCATAGGAAACCATAAACGTCTAATAAGCATCAATGATTTATACCAAGGTTTTGGTATTTCTTTAACCAAAGCTCTACCACGTTTCCACGCAATCACAGGGTGCGATTACACCCCAGCACTTTTTCGGAAAGGTAAACTAAGGCCCTTCAAGCTGCTCGAAAAATCTGTTGAGTACCAGTTAGAATGTCAAGAGATTATAACTGACAATGAAGATGAACTTGAACGTACATTTGCCACATTGGAAAAATTTATATGCCATATGTATGGGGTGCCTATCTCTTCAAATGTTAATGATGCTAACTTCTATCTATTTTCCAAAATTTATCAATCGAAAAAATCCGATGATAATTTCGAAAAGAAATGTCAAAGTTTCGATTCATCGAGCTTACCATCATGTAAAGTTGAATTATATCAGCATTTATTACGAGTGCGGTAAAGTTTTTGGAAAAATGCTCATTTAAAAACATCATCTTTATTGCCATTAGCTTCCGGGTGCATCATTAATGATGATAAATACGATTTCGTTTGGTTTACTGGGGAGCAGTTGCCATCATCTGTTGCTGACATTATCATAAAAAGTAAATTATTATTTAAACCATGATGACTAATAATGATTTTTTTTTTTTACTCCAAAACCAACACTACTAGAAAACCAAAACACAATAATGACAATGACTATGGAGATGCATCAGTTTTTTGTAACACTATTACAAAATGAAAATACATATTTTAGGGAAAAATAGATTTTGATTATCTAAACATAATATGTATAAATAGAAATGAGAATTTTGTTATTGTATCAATGGCAATTTTCCCTCTATTTTTTATAAAACCATTTTATTCAATTAAAATTAAATTTATATGATACTTAAAAAGCGATATTTTCCCTTTTGTTAAAAACCTTTTAATCAACTAATTATTATTATTTTAATATTAATTTTTTATTATACTCCTCATCAAAGACATAAAAATAAAGTTTTTTAGAATACTTTAAATAGTGTAACGCAATCCTGTCTCTCTAATGCCTACCTACTTTTCCAATGTCTCTCTCTAACGACAGGCATAAAACCGCGGTATACTACAAAACTTTGGTGTTACAAAAAGTTTTCTGACGTCCCTGACGCTCATTAAGGAAATCCTATTCATTTCATGATTTTCACCCATTATGTCACCTGCCCCTTCTCATCGTTTTTGTCCATGACACAATTCAGAAACCAACGGTCCAACACTTTGGAAAAACACAAGTGGGTTATGCTAGGGCATTACCATACGTAAGTACCAGAAATTAAGATTGTTTTTGGATTTGCTGGTTTAAAACATTGTGTTGAAATTTTTAGTACTTTTCTCATTTTGCCAGAGCAGGGGATAAAAGTCTCCAAAAATGATATAATCAACAAACTGAATATTCCAACTGGTAATCCTTTATCGCCACATTTTTTAAACAAGCTGCAGTCTTTCTTATCTCAGCAACCTTTCAGCCTGTCACAGTAAAAGATGTATTCAGAAAGTCCCAGAGAATTAACTTTTTTTTATGAGTATACAGTTTCTGACAATAAAGTTTGGCTGATCTAACAAAACGAAACGCTGCACAAGCATAGTGGCAGGTGTTGACCATCTGCTCGAACTATTGTTCAGTTGAGACTCATTTGTGTTCCGTGTAAGACTTGTTTTACTAAGTGCTTGTATAGTATGCTGGTTCTTAACTGAGAACAGGAAAATGAAATAACAAAAGATCAATTTAAAGTTTTGTTTTAAGCTTGGCAAGACACCAAAAGAAACTTTTGCAATGTTGTCACTTGTTTATGAAGATCAAGCATTGTCCATGAAATGTGTGTAGGAGTGATTCGCCCGGTTTCGAGAAGGCTGGGAAAGTGTTTTTGACAACCCCCATTGCGGAAGACTGGCGATCTCCATCAGTGACGAAAACATTAAGAAAGTGAGGTGATTAATCACTAAAGATCATTCATTAACTGCACGCATGGGGGGGATAGTTGATGAACTGTAGATTAACAGTGAATTCGTGCAACAAATTGTTACCTACAATTTAGGGATGAGATTAACGTGTTATCGATATTATTAACATCCAACGAAACATGACAAGATTTTTGAAATCTATCCCAAAAGAACACTTCTAACAAAGTTTCCAGGACTTGCATAGCAGATCTCAGGGGCGCATAGTTTTGGGAGGTGACTATTTCAATAAAATGGAAAGTAGCAAATTTTTTTCCTATTAAATTTCTCATTTTGCGCCCGTTCCTTCAAATTATCCGGAACAGTATGTCCAATCTTAAGGTTTTTTTTAAGGATTTTAAAGAAAAGGAAAAAATGTCTGTGATACAATGACGTATGGATAAAAGATTGGTTGCTACAAATGTCTGGTTGTAGTTGAATGTAGAGTCTACAACAAGGGTGTCAAACTCGTGGCCTACAGTGAGCATTTTTTAGGCCTGGGTAGAAAATTACCACACAATAATAAATAGTAACTTAGCAAAATTTCTCCCAGAATAGGAAAGAGTCACAGATGAGATGCCAAGTGTCAGGATGTAAATATTAAATTCTTGTTCTTTTATATATGTTTATTGTAATACATTAGTCGAAATACACCTACGCTACAGTGAATATTGACTTTTTTTGCAGCCCATCTTAAGTTAAACCTTAGTTTATTTGGTCCAAGTCAGCCTTTGAGTTTGACATCCTTGGTCTACAACAAGAGTGTCAAACTCAAAAGACTTCCTTTCTACCTCAGTGGCTCAACAGCCCAAGGTGGGCTTTGGCCTTCTCAAGAAGCCTTCTTCCTGCTAGTGTTCTCCAATTCTTAGTTATCAAAACTAGGAGATCTTTTTCTAGGCTATCAATCCATCTAAGATTTGGCCTGCCCTTTCTATGAGTGCCAATTCATTGGGCATTGAAAACTTTTTAGTGGTGCAGTTTTTGTCCATTCTAACAATGTGACCTGCCCATTTAATTTGTAGCATTTTGATGAAGTTGACAAAACTCAAGGACAGACTTAGAAAAAATAAACAAAGTTTAACTCAAGATGGGCCGCAAAGAATATCAAAATTGATAATTGTAAAAATACTGCTATTTGATTTCTCCTTGATATGTTTTTTTTTTTTGAAAAATGCTATTTTATAATCTCTTGGAACAGCTACCAACAGATTGGAAGCCGCTCAATAAAAAAATTGCCTTCACCAACTGATCACCTATTTTACACTTAAAGTGAAATAAGAACATACAACAGTGTCATGATACATTTCTCTAAATGATAACCATAATGAAGCTGCAGCCCATTTAAAATTGTAGAATTTTAGTACAAACATAAGGAAATTACGTCTCAGCTTTTTCTCAGGAAGTTACTTTATGTGAATTGAAACTTTCAATTAATGACCCAAATCGCTTTTAAATTTTTAAATGTACTATTTTACATTCAATATGTGGCTGAATAAAAAAAAAAAAAAACTGCAATTTTGGGAGTACATTAGATCTCACATTCACAAATTAAGTGCAAGAGGAGAGAAAATTTTAAAAACCACTCCTTGGACGAATACTTAATGACAGCGAAGCAAATACATGGGGGTTATTCACAACTAAACCTATGAGGAATAACACTTACATGGTTTTCATATTTGAATCATTTAATAGGTACAACAAATTACACAAAAATGTTATTGTTTGAAAAAATTTGAAAGATAAAAATATTACTAACATTAAATAGGTAGTACAAATTCTTTAAAAAGCAATTTCAGTAAAATAACGGAAATTAAACAAGTGAATGCATGACGAAAGAGGAAAGCAATCGTCAGGTCAATAGTTATAAACCAATTTCCAATACCATTTTTGCACAAAACATTAATAACTCTTTATAAAGAGAAAAAATACAATCGCTAAAAAATTATAAATATTTACCAATTGTATTTGAAAGTTTCAACATACAGTACAACACTCACGTAGACAACGGCGCCAATGTAAAAACGGTTAATAAAACTGATAAGTACGCCACCTAAGTATTTATTCAAATTAAATCACATTTGAAGTTCAAGATTCAAATTCTGAAAAATTTTTTATTTTGTAAGGAATAAGAAATGGCTGACATCTATCATAAATTAAAATCTTTATTTAAAAAATATTAGATTTAATCAAGTTACTATGACTTTGGTAGCCTTAGCCAGGCCACTCAGTGTGAAAATATTTTATTTTATTATTCGTGTTGGCAATAGCTTTCGATTCTACAGATGTGTATTTACATTTATGAGTTGCGGTCAATTTTTCCAATAGCTTTTGAATATTGCTTTTATTATTCGATCAATTTTTGTGATAAGCTCACAAAAGTCTATCTTTAAAAAATGGTTCTAGAGAGCACAATTATTTGGTATGTTATAATTTACAGTTCTTTTCTTTTTAATCATAATGACTGATTGCTTTGTGTCTGCAAGATGACTTGCCGTTTTGAAGATTTAAGCAATATTTAAACTGCTGTCAAAAATCAAATTGCTCTGTATATTAAAGGATTGTATTGACATCATTTTTAATTCTTTTTAAGTGTGCTAAAGTTGTATTGGTTTATTCTTTTCTTTTGCATGTTAACTTTAAGAAATCGAAAATTATGACTTTTTTTATGCGTATCATGAGATTTTCTCCCCTTTTCCTTCTAAAAGCAAGAATTTTGAATAGAACTTTTTAATTTTAGTTTGAATAGTATGAGATTAATAGTATTATTTGTCGATTTTTAAATTTCATGTTAATCAGAAAATTCGTAATAATTGTTGATTATCTTTAAATTACACAGTGTGGACAACAGTGATTATATGCGGAATGGAGATTTTTTGCCTTCTCGACTTCAGGCTCAACAAGATGCAGTTAGCTTAATTTGTCATTCCAAAATTCGTTCAAATCCAGAGAATAATGTTGGGCTATTGACTCTCGCAAAGTAAGATTTCTTTCCTTTTTATTTGGTATTAATACTTTTCATACTACTGAGAAATTTCGTCAAATCAAATGATATTTCTACATGCTGTTATTATTCCTGCACAAGTACGAAAAATTCTTTTGGTTGATCCTCCTGTATTAGCCCTCCGACAAGTAAATTGAAGAAAATTTAAATGAATAAAGTTCTGTATTTTGAGAAAAAAAATGTACATTTGAAATAAGCAAAATAGACATAACATTATTCAGGTAGCCAAAAGCTCATAATTGCATTCGAAAATTGCAATGAAGTAGTCTATGTAGATAACTCCATGTAAATTCTCACGTGCTAATTTGATATTGGGGGTAGTAGCGCCAAGCTGTTGTTTATGTTCGCCAAGATGGGCGATAATATTACAATATGGTTACCGTAATATTTTTATCGTCTGTCGATGTGGTTGCCATGGGGATAACGTATATTAGAAATAACTTTAATTCGTTTTTTCCCGCTGTAACCCTTTATTTTCAGACGATATTAATAAAAAATTTTTATTTCTGTTAGAATTTAGACATTTTTAGTGTAATTTTTCTATTGCTTGCGTCTTCTGTTTAATTCTCTATTTTCGAATATGGATATTTCTAAAATGAGTGAGTACTAGAATATTTATTTCTTAAAAGAATAAGTGTTGTGCTTTTAATTATTGCTGTAAATCGTTTATTTTCGTTTTAAAAATGTGTTTTTTTTACGTTCTTTGTTTGATGAAATTCGTTGAAGGAACTTACAATGCAAGTTTTTCATATTGCAAGCTTTCACTACTATGTAATTGATATTCTAAATTACTTTTAACATACATTATGTAATTTTATTCATAATGAAAAAAATGCAATTATTACTATGGGTAATAATCCTATAATATTCGTTATTTATAATTGTTTCTTTTAGCATTTATTTATAAATATTATCACATATTTTGTTATTTATAACTAATATTGTTATTTATTTATAGTTGTTATTTAATTATAATTATTATCTTATTTATTTATAACTATTTCTGTTTATTTATAACTATTCTTATGTTGTTTATTTATAGTTATGTATTATGAGTTCTCTTATGCATTATTTTTATTTTTGTACAATTCGACGATTATTCTTTTTAATAATTACTATTTAATTATATTATATGATTATTATTTCTAATAACCATTATAAAATCGTACTATATGAATATTATATATAATTACAACAAAATAATATTTTCAGATTATTATATGCTGCTTATAATACTATTATTACTACATATTACTTTTTATTAGATAATATTATTATTCATTATTTATTGATTGATCTAGTTTACTATCAATCTCTTCTTATATCCTTTATTTTAAATACATTTCAATGTATTTCAAAACAATTCTTTTAAATTATTGTGTACCTTTAAATTACCGCTAGGACGCCATATTGGATTTCAATCCAGCAACAAGAAACGCTGCTTGCCGTGATCCTTATCACGCCAAGCAGAACTTGGCACAATTATCCCCATTATCAAATTAGTTCCAATTCTCATAATTGGTAATCTACATTGGCACTTATGTATGATCACAACAATATGCCAACTTTATAAATAACTCACAAAGTTGGCAACCTTGATTTCTCCTGTGTCGTACGCATTGAATTGACAACCATGTGCGTCATTTCATATAATGTTGCAAATACGGTTGCAAGAATACCTAAGTACCTCTGAATCTTTTGGGTACTTTGTCATTAGACTGCATTTTAGGAAATACTCCACCGTACTTCCATAGTCAATAGATCCCAAATTTTAATAATTTTTCTTAACAAATAAGAAATGGATTATATATTACAAATTATAATGTTATTATCAACTAAGTGGAATGGGATCATTGTGTTTAAAAATTTCTGAGAATGTGCAAACAAAATTGTGTTTCAGCATGTGCAAGAACAGTTTTCCACTATTTTCTGATTTAATGAAATAAGGCAACGGTACAATATGTTTGTACCTTAATATGTGTTAGGTACTTATCACTTGTAGAGATTCATAGTATTTTTATCTGATACCTAATATGCTACATATAATTAAATTTAAAATATGTTTAGATATTATTTAAAAGAGGTATTTAAATTATTTTTAATTATATCGAATAACAATAGTCAGAGCTTGCTTTAAATAAAAAAAAATCTGCATTATATTTAGTTCTAAATTTGTTTGAAGGTGTCAGAGGTGTATTGTACTGATTGTGAGATGTACATCATTAATACCTTATTCTTTAGGCTGATGGTCAATCAGCCTAAGGATTAAGGCTTTGTTATAAGTATTGTGCACATGTAATTATATTTATTTTATAAAAATATCTCTTTTGAATAATGTTACAGTATTTATGAGGTGTGGTAATTAAATGACTAGACTGGTGTGCAAAATATACTGCATTTTAAATTTATTACTAACAGCTGTTGGTCTCCTTTAACCTACACCGGTTCTCTATGTACTATTGCGCTTCCTGTTTTTCTTTAACTGAAACAGTGCCACAAGACTTCTACTGTCATCTTCCTTAGCATGTCTGCTGTTTTTGCCTTGACCTCTTCCCCAGATTGTAAATGTATTACCTTTAATGTGCTTTTCACTTTTAGGTAGAAATATCAAAGTGGGCTTCAAAGTAGAAATTTCCAACAATGGCCCTTCTCTTATATCCATTTAAGTATGACAATTCCCAGATTGCACTTAACATTAACAAAATTTAAATCTTGAATTGATTCTATTACAAAAATATCTGAAATGCTTAACATTCATTTGAAAAAATTATTAATAAATGTATTAAATATTTTATAAATTTGCATATGCTATATACATCCAACTTTTTTAACACAAATTTGAAATTGTATAGTTGCAAAATTGTTTTAAAAACTTTTTTAAATTTATGCAATTTTTGAGTAATTGTCTCATAATTATACTCGTGGCCATAAGCCGTAAGAGAATTTTTTTATTCAATAATTCTTACTTAGACATTTCATATGACATTTACATTTCTGTTATCAGTCCTATGCAATGCTTCCAAATATATTTGAACATTTTTAATCATAAAAATTGGAAGAGGAGATATTTTTATTTATAATTTTTCAGTTTAGCTTTAAATAAATAACAAAATCTGGCTGGAGTGTTTCTTAGATTTTAGTGGGGGTTTTTTTTCCGGTTTTTGCGGTGGGATAATTTCATTCTCTGACAAACTGTTTAATTTGGTATTCTATTTACAATGAATTGTGGGCTCATTCTGATAAGATAATGAGTTTCCGGTTCAGTCCTAGGAGAGCCCACACCCTTGGCGTGAATTATTTTAGGTTGGCGATTATTGTGCCATCTTGGTAACCCTACTTTGATACACTAGTTATGGTAAACCTATTTCTGGAAATTTCGTATTTTATCGGCGGGCATTTTGAATTTCATTTTGTTTGGGGGAACCGGGCTGGAATGGTTGTGTGTGTGAAGGAATATATCTTAGAATTTTTTACTTTGTTGAATGTGAAAGGTTAGAAAGAATTGATTGAATAGTGCATGAAGAAAGGATTTATTGCTTAGAGTTATGAATGTCCTAAATGTAACGATCGGCATGATGTAACATGGTCGACAATAAAACGCTTTCTTCAAAATTGCACCAGCCATGCCGAAGATATGTTCGACCATTACCTCGCAGAATAAAAATGGCGGTGCTCACACGATCATTCACTTAGCGATGAGACCTTCAAGACTTTTTTAAAATCAGTTGTTACGCTGTACCCTCCACTCAGAAGAGATCAGCAGTAAGAAAATAAGTGCTGTTCTTATATTTTTTTTAATCTTGAATGCTTAATTTCTGTATTGTTTACATATATTTTCATTACGCATCCACCTTATCTCTCTATTCACTTTCCGCCATTGTCGGTTTCGCTTGGCGCCATCTCGTTCTGGCTTGGCGCTTTTTTCGTTTTGTCGCCAAGGGTGTGGGCTCTCCTAGGATTTTACCTGAGTTTCCTGTACCTGATTACTATTCATTATTCAGAATTGACAGATATTTTAAAAAAGACATTTTCTTGTTCAGTGATCTTAAAAACGTTTATTTTTCTTTGGAAAATTTCAAAGTCTAACAAAAAGTAATTTTGTTTTTAGAAGTAGTATAGTTTTTATTTCTTAATGTCAAAATGTTTCATTCATTAAAAAATTCCTATATTGTCCTTTTTAAATTGTTTGGGTTTCTATTTTATCTTATTGTGCTTGAAATTTTTCATATGGCTATCTGTCAATAATTTGATGGCTATCTATCAATACATGTCAATAATTTGATTACCACCAGCAGTAGTCACCAAAAGAAATTGACTGTTTTGCACGTTAACATCAAATTTTTATCTTGAAAAGCATTTTTAAAATTCTGTAACTTTTTTTATTCATTAAATTTGGTTTAACGAGTGTTTTTTCACCTCTACTTTACTTAAGAATTACACATCTATGTACTTTTAAATATTATTGCTCAATAAAATTGCATATGTATCATTAGTATACATTTTAGAATTTTTTTACAGTTTTCAGTATTTTTTGCATGGTTTTTTAACCAAATATTTTTTTATTTCATCTTAGTTTTTGAATAACATGAAACATATCCTCAAATTTTGTCTTTTTTATATGATTTTCTATAGATTGTATCATTGTGCTAAAAAAGAGTTGGGTGTTCATTTTTATAAATGCATTGTAACAGATGCGTTAAATTTTGAAATATAAAGGTTAAAAAGTTTACACATTTACAAATATTTGCTTGAAAAATTTATGGTTAAATGAACCCCTGTGCCAGATTATTTTTAATATTAACATGATTTATAGCAAACAGTTTTTCATTAACCACATTTGATAAATATAATTTATATCAATATGTTTCTTACTGATATTTTCAACAGGAGAATTAAAAAAAAACGCTGTTTTTTTATCACATATTGATTCATTTTTCTTTAACATGCTCACTGCCAACTACGTGAATACTTATAGTTGGTAAACTGGGTTTCCTTGCCAGCTATGAGATAACTCATTATTGATATCCTTATCTAAATCGCCGATTAAAAATATTAGCACAGGGAACAAAAATATTATTTCATATGCGAACTACAAGTATTCTCATGTACACTTGTTTTTTGCTAAAAGTAATCTGTTATATCTATATCTAAATAATAAAATCACAGAAAACGATTTAAAAGCATAATATTGGAGATATGACTTTGGCATCTGAGCTTTGGTAGCGAACGTGTTAAATCAATCAAAAATAATTTTAATTAGTTACATTCTTTGAAAATATTAATATAAAAAATTATGTGCATGACTTTTATTTTGAACTTGTTCTTTGAGCTTTTTGTTTCTTGGCAAAATGGGTTCTTTTAGTGCATGAACTGACACTTTGTTTCAAGATCAAATTGGAAAATCCATTTCATCATTCCATTTTCATTTTTTTTCATTGTAATAACTTTTTCTGTCAGTTCAAACTCTGCTATGAATTGCTGCATGATTATTTCTCTGTTCTACTCTTTTTCTTGGACGAGGTTCCTTGGTACCATTTTACCACATCTTAAATCATTTGCAAACCCTCTGCAAAATTTTTCTTATTGTCTCTTTATCAATGTTCATCATATTTGGCATCATCTGAATTCTTAATTGTCTGTCTTTTTACACAGTTTCATTAATTTTCTGAAGGTTTTCATAAGTTCTTAATATCACTTGTCAACTAGAATGCGTTCATCCTCTTCATGATCTTCTAAATCATTCAAAAACTCATTGCATGTCCGTTTGTCTACTTAAGTTATCTAAGTTTTGTTTTTTGAAAAGTCATGCTAGAACTTCAGAGTATGCTAGTGTTTTATTTTGGGATAGTTATTGTGGCATATACAAGCAAGATGTACAAAAGTTAAAGATCACCTGTAAATCCCAGTGGTATTTATTTCAAATGTTATTTAATGTTAAGTTTGATCTGAACTATTTTGTAACTTCAATTGGTAGCAAATTGGAGAGGGGTGGTAACCTAGAATAATATTTTTTACCATGATATTCCTATGATAGCATTTTCTATCCATCACCCCTCTTATTTTAAATTTACAAGATTTTGATCAAATGAATATTCTTCTGAATCCATTCCTTCTATCATAACTTTTTTTGTACAAATGTTGAAATGTTACTTTTTAAATTGTAGTTTTATAGAAAAATGATTTAAAATTGCATAAATATTATTTGTGAAGTATACCTTTTAATATGGTTAGATCAGCAAAGATTTGCAGAACTTTTACTGTAACACATTGCTAGATTGTTTCAAAATTAAATTTCTGTAATTAAACGCATTACAGGCCAGAAGTTTTAACCACTTTGACTACAGATGTTGGAAAACTTTTATCCAAGTTGCATCAAGTGCAGCCTAAAGGATATATAAATTTGTGCACAGGAATTCGTGTTGCTCATGTAAGTTTGATTTTTAAATTTATTTTGGATGTAAGTTACATTCTTGAAAGATTTTTAAAAGTTTTGTTATACTGTATTTTTGATTTCCCATTTTAAATTATTTTTGCTTAACATAAATTATTAAAATATATACATAGTATAATTTTACAAACTATTCAAAAGCTTCAGTATACAAGTTTTTTTTTTTTTTTTTTTGCCAGCACAGATTTGGAGAGTTTAGCAACCAATAATGTATATAACTGTTTGCAATTAAGAGTGGTAGCTGAGGTGGTGATAGTATTTAATTACAATATTCCTAATCCAGAGAGGAGTATGCCACCTCTCCTAAATATTGGAGAGAGAAAAAGTAGGATTTTAAAATTTCTTTAAAAAAAGATAATTGAAATGAAATTTTTAAAATTTTGATGCACAATTAAATGAGCTTCAAAATAAAGCCCAGAAATGCAAAAGACTATACAGACTCATTTGATTTTAAAATATTGGCACTTGCGTATTATCGCAACCATGCCAATTTTTAAGATAACTCACTATATTGGCTACCCCAATTTCACATGTATCATAGGTGGCAACCATGTGCTTCATATCATATTTCTCTGCTTGCCTGCATTCTAAGTCTAACTGTTAGTTGATATGGGAAGCTCGAACATTAAAATGTGAATCTAGGATCTACCAAATTTTTAAATAATAAAATTTATAACATAATTATATATTATTATGATTATATATTATACTAAAATAATGATATAAAATTAATAATAAAATAAAAAAATCGATTAAATCATAAAAATTAGTTATTGTTTTGTTGATTATTATTTATTTCTATTACTTATTATTTTTCACTTAGTACTTTTCGACTGTCAATGTATTCCGTTTTTTAAATTTGTGCGATTTTATTCAATGTCGCCAATATGGTTGTAATAGTGTATAAGTAAGTTTAAACAATCATTGAGGAAGAAAATGAAACATTCTTTCTGTAAAGTTTGAGTTGGGCATTGCGACAGTAAACTATTCTCTTTTCTGGGTAGTTTAGAACAGTGATCCGCAACCCCCAGTCCATGGATCAAATTGTACCGGGCCACCTGAAGAACATTAAACTATTGCCATTTTATTTAAAGTGGTGCATTTCTCTCAGGATTTGCATAACTTTCCATGGAAATCACTTCATATTCCACATTAAATCACTTGTTCATTTTTGGTGTAACTATATTTTATTCTAAAGGCATATTTAATTGTAACTAAATTAAAATTGTTAAATCAAAACAATCTAAAATATAAACAATCAACCCAAACAATATGTCCCACCCTCAGTGAGCCGCAATAAAATTATCAAACATTGACCGGTCCGTAGCGATAAAAAGGTTGTGGAGCACTGGTTTAGAAGACAAAGCTTAGAGAATTGAACTTCAGAAATTTAAGAACAAAGCTTATTGAAAATACAAAATTAATTTAAAAGCAATTTAAAAGTTAATTTGATGAACCATCACTCACGTGCATTAAAATTTAAAATATAATAATTATATTATAATTTGCATTCTCTGTGTTTTTATATGTACAAAACTATTTAATTTTACTGTAAATGATTCTGTTATTTATTTTGTTGGGCAGCTGGCATTGAAACATCGACAAGGAAAACATCATAAAATGAGAATTGTCATTTTTGTTGGCAGTCCTGTTGATGATGATGATAAAGAGGTAATAAACTACACTTATATATACAAGTTTAAAGATAACATTTGATATAATTAAATTATAAATATATATATATAATAAAAATAAAGCTTTAAAGTCAAAAAATTTTTAAAAACTCGTAAAGTTTGTTAAAAGTATCGAATTTTGTCCTTTTTTATCGTTATTTGAGGGTGGGATTTTTATTTTGTACAAATGTTTATAGTGTACATTTTAATTTTGAAATGGACTATCTTATATAATGATTTTCAAGTTCTGTTTTATTTAGTAGATTTTAAATTAAGTAAAAAAAAAAACTTATTTCAATTTTTAAAGTTTATTTTTTATTGAAATACATTAATTTTAAAAATTGCTGATCAATTAAAATAATATACATCTTTTAGACATATTTATAAAACCTTTTAAAGAGTATTAATGCTATGTTTCATCTCTTGCTTCATAATATATATATACATAATTTCTTATTTCAAATGTTTTGGGTAAATCTCTGTAATATTAATTTTGTTTCATATTTCAATATAAAACTACAAGAACATTGATATTCAGTCTATTTTTACAGAATTTTAACAATAATAATAATTAAAGTATTGTACAAAGTTTGTAGTATTAGTGTATTTTATCATGCTGTCTTTATTTGTGCATGTTTTTATTATAATATTTTTTTTATCTGATTTGTATTTTTGTTATATCATTAAAGTTCTTGAAATTTTATTATATTTGAAAATGTATTTATCCCTGAGATATATAATATTAGTTAACTTTATTTTATATTTTCATTATAAACTTTTATGGTAAAAAAATTAATAAGTATATATGCTTTGCAAGCTGGAAAAAAATATGATTTTTTTTTTAAATTTCAATTTATAGATTGTGAAACTAGCAAAAAAATTCAAGAAAGAGAAAGTATGTGTGGACATAGTAAATTTTGGAGAAGATGTAAGTAAACAAATATATATATATATATATATATATATATATATGTTCCCCCCCCCCCTTCCCTATTTAAAAGATTGATTACAATATTACTAAATCTGCCTTTTCCAACAGACGGCATAAAGTGCAATTTGGTTTGAGCAAAGGCAATAAAGTTTGGAAGTGGTCACCATTCTTTACTATAGCAATGGGGTGCCTTAGAAATTATTGTCAGTAATTGGCGAGTTTTATAATGCATGTGCTCTTCAAAGAAACAGTATTGAGTATATAAACATATAGACGATAGTTCAAACCTGGGGCATCAGCATATGAAAAGGAAAAATGTTAAACTGAGGGGAAATGATGAAAAAAAAAGTTTTGTGTAAAGAACGTAAATCAAAAACATTGATTTGTTAAAGTAGACAAATAACATTAATTTGTTAAACAAGAAATGGAATGTACTTAAAAAAGAATTATTACAAAATATTAATAAAAGTGTTCTAATAGCCATTTTCTTGGAGAAATTTCTCTTGAAAGACAAATTGTAACTGATTATGTTCTTGATAAGTATTATATGGTAATTTCAGGTGCAATTTGTATCCAAGGTATATGACTTGAAAGAAACATATTATAACTTCAGATAGTTCTATTTATTCTTCTTTGAATTCTGTAAGGGAGTAAAACCATATTGTATCTGATTTTTTTATATTGATGTTATCAATAATCATATACTGAATTTCAGAAATCTAATGAAGCAAAGCAAATGGAAATGAAACAAGGCAATATAGGTCAAAAATAAGATAGTTATAGTTGTATAATAGCAAACTCTAAGCTTTAGGAACTAAGATGTAGGGTTAAACATAGTTTTAAGGCTAGTCAATTTTCCCCTATATATTTGCCTATACTGCTGAGCTGCAAAAATAATATAAGAATAAGATTCTATAAGTAATAAATATTACAAATATAACACTGGGGAAAAAATATAATTTAGTTACCAATGCCAAATACCAAGTAAGAAAATTTTTAATCTACATACCTTAGCCACAGAAAATTAAATATCTAAATAATGTAGTAAATTTTTTAAGAAAACAGTATAACAGCACATCAAACTGGAAAGCCTGTTGCCAAAACTGAACAACATTGTACTTAAGGAGAAATGGATAAAATACTAAACTATATATCTATGGATCAAAGCAACTATCAAATGTGCAGGAAGATCGTCATTGTGTCATTTTAATAAAAGCAGATTACAGATGTAAAAAAAATATATAAATATATTTTTTAATGTATTTTTAACAGAATTAGGAAAGGGGTTCTATTAAACAATGGTCTTTGGAATAAAACAGATTGTTTTTAGCAGTTCTTAATTAATGTTCTGATTTCTGAATAATAAAAATATTCACAAAATTATTCATTCCTGGTGGCATGGATATAATTTTAGAAATATTAATAATATAGATGGCATATTTTAATAATTTTGATTTGAAGAATTTTTATTGTAAGGTATATTTTGTAAATAAATAATGGATAAAGTAAAAAATTTCAACAAATTTCTAACTTCTAGAGGCAAAAAAAAATTTTCTTTTTAATTTATGAGGTTGCACATGTATTACATTAGAAAAATAATCATCAGTTGTCCATAATATAAAATTAACTATTATTTACTTATTCTGTGGAATTCAGAATACATTATTTAATAGAATAATTTTAGTTACTTTTCATTTTAGTTTTCATACTTTTGTGTTACGGACTAAAATTTATATAATGTAATGAAATGTATTATAAATTTAATATGTATTTTTCATTATTGAAATGCTGTTGAGGGGCAATCGTTCATATCAAATAAAAAAAGAATTATAAAAAAAGTTATTTACAAATCTATCTCCTTATAACATTTTGGGTTGAAAATTTTAATATGACTAGGAGATCTTGGAGATTGTAATCAGGATGTATATCTGTTTCGTGACATAAAGGGTTTTTACTATCATCATCCTCATTCTTATTCATGGGAAAAAAACTTAATTTCTATTTTTGAAGTTAAAGTTATTCATACAGCAAAATATTCTTTTCCACAAAGTAAGGCAAATTTTTAAGTTAGCTTTTCAATCTTCAGTCAAAACACATAAAGTTTGAACACACAGGGAAAAGGTTTTCTTCATTTATTTTCTGAAATTGATTTGTTTTTAAATATTTTTTTTCAAAAAATTGTAAAGCAAAAAATTATGGGAACCTGATTTTTTTTTAATTAAAGGGTCTAAGAGAGCAAAGCTTGCACTTTTTCAGACATAAGTTTGAATGATCATGTTGATGAGGAAGAGATACACAGCATTTTGAACATTCTGTCACTAAAAACACATAAATTAACTCATTTTAGAAAGAAAAAAAATGCAAAATGTTATTTTGTAAAAATCATTTTACAATGTCCTGGTGAAATAAAAAAAAATCTAATTCTGTAGTTACTTTTTGTCTCATTTCACTGCAGGAGGAAAGATGCCATTTTCAAAAATGACAGAAATTCGTGAAATCTTTCTTCCTGCTGTCCTTCAGAGTGTGCATGATAGTTGACATTATAGAGGCAGAGGAATCATTCTTTTAAACATTTTTAATTAATATCTTAACTAATTATAATTTCAGAATTAAAATGTTAAAAAAGGATTCCTCATATTATTCCCCATCTTTTTGTACCTTTGGCATGTTTTTGCATTTGACGGTCCTTGAGAAGATAGCCTCACATACATGAATAGATATGTTTACTTTCAAATTTTTATAGTGCATATAATTGTGTACTGAGACATGTTTCATTATGCTATTTATTATCATTTTGAATGGATACCTGAAGAATAGATCATATGACATCATTTACAGTGTTATATTAAATTTTCCAAGCATGACAGCAAAAAGTTGTGAAGGCAAAGATGTATGTATTTTTCGTAATTTTTAATTGATCATTAAATTTTAAGTAAGAAGTTTAAACTACATATACACAGAAGATCCATCCTTAAGTGGAATAAAATAATCAAGTATAAATGAGAACAGTTCTTTTTTTTTTTTTTATATATTGTTTGATCATGTTAAATATTTTTACAAGAAACTTCATTGATTTTTGTTTCTTTTTACTTTTATAATTTTAAGTTGTAATGAGCATTTTACTTAATTTGACATTTGATTTAATTTTTTTCAGGCTACAAATACAGACAAATTGACCTTATTTATTAATACATTAAATGGCAAGGATGGTAGTGGGTAAGTTTGTTTACATAGTACTAAGTTATTTCAAGTCATCACAAAGCAGTTTTTTTGTAAAAAATGTGGTATTTTTAGCATGAATTTTTTTAAAAATAATTATGTGTGAATTTTTAAAGTTATACGAGTTAATAGTTTGGGAAATTAATGTGAAACTGTGGTGTATGCAACATTCATATATATTTAAGTGAAATGCTTTTTTGATAATGATACTCTTTTTAATCTATTATTATCATACATATTAAACAAACTTTTTACTCATTTAACCCTTCGGGACGAAGGACACAAACACGTGCGTACTGCTTGAGGTTTGTTTCACAAGTGTCACTCACAGACCGGAGGGTTTATTGTAGTTAAGCCTAAATCCATAACAATACTGAAGTATGAGCGAGTTGTTCAATATTGTTCTGCATATTATACTAATGGCATGTGCTATGTATATTTCATATTTGCATACTTTATTTACTTCAGTCACTTTCTGTTTAAACGCAGTTTTTTAAACCTTTTACTGTTAGTATTTATTTATCATTTAATGATTCTTAACATTATACATTTGAAAACTAAATATGTTTCTTAAAATTCCTTTTAGTATGAAAAATTTTAAAGCAGGAACCTACACTGATTTCTACATTACAATTCTTGCACTCATAATAAATCATTTGCTATTTTGGAGTTTTTTACGAGAATGACTACTCTCAGATTCTAATTTAGAAACAATTTTGCATCATTCTGCTATTCCAAGCTCAGTGAAACATTTTTTATGCTTCAACCTTTTAAAAGAAAAATTTTGTCTGCCAGATCCATCCATTAAAAACTAGACTGCAAACCCGAATCAAATGCTCTAACAAAAAAAAGCTCTCATCTTCACTATAAACAAAAACCATGTGTTCATTTGAAGAGCAGACCTTTCAATTTGGAAACATTCTATTCCCCTAATGTTTATAAATCAAAATCCACGTGCATGTGAATAATATTTCTCTTCTTTCAAGAAGTTCAGTTCTACAAGTATCTCAAAGCTTATTAACATGTAATGCCATCTATTGCTAAAAAAAGACTGAGCTTTAAAATGTTACAAGTCAGTGACACAAGGATGAGACTCGGCCCTGGACGGAGAAATGCGCTGATTCGTATTTGAGCTGTTCAGGAACTATCAGTGTTTCATGCTGCTGTGGATATGGGACGTTCGTCCCAAAGGGGTTAAATAGTAGTAGGAAAACATGTCACTTAATACCTGTTTTGGCTTCAATTTTTCCTTACTGGAATTTTTTTTGGAAAAGCAAATTTATCCTTGTTTTAAATTGTCTTAACTTTTTATAAAGTAGTGAAAAAAATGTTAAATCTTTTTCAAGTATTGTATCTTGAAACAAGTTCTTATATGATAATAAATTACCTAAATGGTGCATATTTTTAAATCTATTTTGGGACATATGAGTAAACTAATGCATAAATTGTTACTTTTAGAGACTAGTGAACTCTTTATACTTACTGTGCATGCTTCATTTTGAGAGAAAAAGAGTTCTCCACTATCATGTAATTGTTTTAGAGTTGTGATATTATGTGTATATTATATATATGTAATTTTTACTCTTTTCAGTTCAATTTTTTAAAAATGAAATGTACTGTATTTATAATTATTTTTAGGAATGTGTGTGTGTCTATAAAAATGCAATTCCAGCCAATAGAAAATGTAGTTTTAAACTATTTTATGATACTTCATAGTCAAATATTTATTTCTCAAATTAGTTTGAAGACTTTTTTTCCTTCAAAAATTTATGAGTTTATACTGGGTTTTGTAAATCAGGAATGTATAACATTTTTTGCAAAATGACGTATGCATTTAGTTTTGACTCTGTTTTGGCAAAGCATAAAAAATATTGAATGGAATGTAGTATTGAGAAAAAATTTAAGTAATTTCCCTTGTAATTCAATTTTTAATTACACATCAATTTCTTTAAAAAATTCTTAGCTGACTTTATTTTGTAGATCACATTTAGTTACTGTCCCTCCTGGTCCACATCTTTCTGATGCGTTGGTTAGCTCTCCAGTTGTACAAGGAGAAGATGGTAGTGGTGCTGTTGGTATTGGTGGTATGGGCTTTGAATTTGGAGTAGATCCTAATGAAGATCCAGAGTTAGCATTGGTGAGTTGTATTTGTCTTCAAGAGTGAGAGATGTGCCAGTTATTTAAAAGTTTTGTTTATATCATTGATATGCAGCATATATTTCATAGGTAGCAAAATTTTATTTTGGGTAACCTTTTTTTATCCATATCAGATGATTTTTTTAATTTTAGAATGGACTTCGAAGTTAATTTTAAAATTAGACATATATTTATTTAGTTTTGAATTCAAAAGTTTCAAATTTCCTTACTTAAACTCTAAAATAAACTGAATGTATTACATAACTTAAAAATACATTTGTACGTGCCAACAAACCAATTCTTTTTTATTGGGATTGCTTCCAATTATCTACAGAATCTAGATTGAAATTAAATATAAGAAAAAGAATTTTACTGATTCATTTCATATAGAATTAGTATGTATTTTTCTCAATATTTCAATAAAGTATTCTCACAAAAGCTTTTAAATGTGAAAAATTGCTAAGAAAATCTGCTGTGAACTTTGATGCTCATGATTAACAGCTAAATTTTAGAAATCATGAAAATGGTCTTAAAATAATCGAACAAGGTTTGCAAATAGCTTAATTAGTTAACATTTCCTTTAACTGAATAGTTGTTATTACATCTTATGCACAAGTTGGCAATATCAGTAATGTTTCAGGTAGACAAATATATTGGAAACTAACAAAACCAAATAAACAATATATGAGTTTATATTAACATCGAAAAAGTTTTTTCGATCCTGTAAATTTAATAAATGATAATGGCAATCAGATTTCAAAGTAATAGTGTAAGATCAATCTTGTATTATATCTTTTTATAGGCCTTGAGAGTATCTATGGAAGAGCAGCGACAAAGACAAGAAGAAGAAGCTAGGAGAACTGTGTCAGCAACTAGCAATGAACCTGCTGGGCAACCAGCTGCAGATGGTAAGATTTAATTCATCTATTGGTCTATATGGGGCTATTGAAATTTTAAATATTTGTGATTAATGAGAATAGAACCATTTACAGGTAGTAATGAGGAAGCTATGTTAGAGCAGGCTGTTGCAATGTCTCTGGCCACTGAGAGCAACACAGACACTCCTTCCCCAGCTGTTCCAGATTTCTCTGCAATGACAGAAGAAGAACAAATTGCATATGCTATGCAAATGTCTTTACAACAGACACGTAAGAAAATAATTTTTGTATTCAATTGTAGCTCTTCCATATAATGAGGATCAGTTTCACGATTCAAAAATAATTCTTAATAGTAATGTTTGTGTAGGTTATTTAAAATTTATTTCAGTATGGCATTTATAGCTATGTTTAATTCTTTCCTGTAAAGTCAATAAATTTTTAACTTAATTGTTATAAAATATGTATTTATAAATCCTGTTCGTTTACATACAATTTTGTATTAAATTATGATGAAAAGTTAATGCAAACATTTTAATTTTGTGTAGAAGAAGGATCTGATGATGAAGCAGGTGTTCCCATGGAAACAGATGACAAAGATCAAACTAAGGTATTTAAAAAAATTTTATATACATGTAATGTGTTGAGATAAGATGATATTCAATTTCCTTATGATAGTCAAAGCACTAAAAAAAACCTTCTATTGATCAAATTATCATTCATTTCACTTTAGCATCAGGGGAGTTATTTTGAGCATGCGCTTTGCTCAAGAACAAAAAAAAAGAGGTAATTATTCAAATTCCAGATTTAAATACAAAAGGATATACAGGGAGAAACATAATATAAAAAATATAACCATGTGTTCTAGTGAATATAATTATTAGTTATTTCTAGAAATTACATTACTGTTTAGCAAAAACGTGAAACCACTTTGTAAGGCACATGTAAGCTATTATGGTTTTCTTTTACAAGGAATTGCCAATAAACTATTCAAGGTCTAATCCTTTTAATAAGAAATCACTAATAAATGCATCAAAATATTGGTTTTAATTCTAAATGAAATGAGATGTGTTTTGAAATATGGTATTCAGATTTCTGAATTAGATATAAATAAAAAGATTAAAATTTTGAATTTAAAAAGCTTTTTCCCATGTTAACTAACAATTTTAAGGCATCAGCTCTTGAAATTTTGTTTTATTGATCATATTAGAACTAGTGTTGTTTTATTACTCAATTTACTCTACACATGTGGAATTTGAAGTAAATAGTTTTATTCACCATCATGCTGTTTCTGGATTCTCTGTTTGTAATTACTAGTTTTTTTAATAAAAGAATGCATTCTTTCTTCACCTTCCTTTCTTGTAAAAAAAAAAGAAAAACAGGAAGTGTGCTGTATACTCTTTTCAATAATTTCAGGCATGTAGCATTTTGTTATTTTTATTTATTAATATGCTAATTAAAATTTAAATAGGTAAGATTAATTAAAAATATATTTATGCTTGATAATAAAGTAGTTTGTCTTGTGGTGTTCAAGATCATGCACAAAATAATGGGGTGTACTGCACATAGTCAGAAATTGTCATTTATCTTGTGAATATTTGATATGTGAAGTACAATTCAGGTGTTGTTACATGTTACAAAATTATAAACTCTATTGCCTGTGTTTTGCTCTAGTGTTAATTCGATACAAAATAAATCATAGTTTTAAAAAAACTAAACTGTGTTGAGTTTTTATGGAAAGAAATGCCTGATATTAAGATCGATGATAATTGTCTAGTTGAAGAAGGAAGAGTATTGAGAAGGAAATCTACTAGAGGACTGGATGTATATTTAAATTCTAATAAATTGGAACAATTGGGGTAAATCAGCATGCTGAAGTTGATAAAAGATGGGGGGGGGGGGATATACTTAACCACTTGAAAAATGAACACATTCCATATGAAAATTTAGTTATTCTTCTTGAATTTACGTTGTACTGACCTGGAACTAATGCAGAAATTAAGAGTTTTTTCAGTTGGTAATGATTTTTGGATGTCAGAAATCAAGATTGAATGTTGATACTTTAGCTGAAGCACTTACTGTAAAGCTCAATGTAAAATATATTGTTTGCTCCAAAATTTCCAATGTATTAGAAAATGATATATTGACAAAAAAAAATTCAATGGGAAAATACTCGTTTAGGTACATAATTAAAAGGAATGCAAGTGTAATTAGCTTTTTTATTTGAATTAATAAAATGTTACTATATCAGGTGTATGCAAATGAAATGAGATGATTGTTTAAAAAAAACACAATAAATTTGCGAAAACTGTTAATATTTCTTTATTTGAAATATCCATCACTAGCTACACATTTTCCCCATCTTTCGGGCAATTTGTGAATACCACGCCAAAAAAATGATCGGTCTTTTGAGGCCTATCAGTCATCAAGCCAAGATTTTACGTTTACGTAAAAAGTGAAGCGCTGGTCAGCCAATGCCTGTCCCAATGATGCAAATAGGTAGTAACCGGAAGGAGCCAAGTCTGGTGAATAAGCCGCATGTGCTAAGGGCTCCCAGCCAAGCGCTTTAACAATGTCCTTGGTTGGCTTAGCACTGTGGCTAGGTGTGTTGTCATCAAGGAAAATCACTTTGTGCTGCTGTTTCTTGTATTGCTCGCGTTTTTCGAGTATAGCATCGTTCAAATTAAGTAATTGTTGCTTTTAGTGATCAGATTAACGGTTTCGCCGGGTTTGAGAAACTCATAATAGATTGGTTCCTCCTGATCCCAGAAAATACACAGCATTGTCTTGTGGCCGAAGCGATTCGGCCTTGTGGTTGATTTGGATGGCTGTCCGGGGTCGACATATGATCAATTACGCTTGGGATTCTCAAAATAAATCCATTTTTCATCGCCAGTCACAATATGATGGAGATATGACTTGCATTTGTAGCGGGCAAGCAACATTTTGCACACGATTTTTCGGTTTTCCTTTTGACGGTAACCTTGTGTGGTACCCATCTACCTACCTTTATTATCTTGCCCATTGCTTTGAGACGACGGGAAACAGTGCTGTGGTCAACATTCAATTGTTCTGCAAAATGTTCTTGGTTTGGCCATCATCTTCATCAAGTAATGCTTGCAATTCAGCATCTTCAAATTTTTTTTGCTCGTCTGCCACAATCCTCGTTTCTCACATAGAAATTACCATTTTGAAACTTTTCAAACCACCTGTAGCACTGCGCAGGGCTCAGAGCATTGCCACTGTGTGCTTCTACAAGCATTTGATGCAATTCGGCAGCAGTTTTCTTCAGATGGTAACAAAAAATTAATGCTGTCCTCAAATCGTAGTCGGAAGGCATAAAATTCGACATTTTCAACACAGTAAAAAAAATACAATGCACGCTGAAACTCTTCAAAATGTAAACTAAACATGAATATCAAAGGTCAAACTATAAAAAAATCGTGTGTCACGGTTTCGTATTGTTTGCATATATGCGTGGCAACCAGGGCCCTGGACTAACAATATCTGAGGGCCCCCCTAAACAATTAAAAATTTTGCCATTTTCGTAAAAAAAAATTTTTGTGTGGGAAAATTTAAAAGATATGAAACTTAAGGGTTTTTATTATTATTTTTTTTATTTCAAACGATTTAAATATGTTATAAGCAATAGCAGTATTTACAAAAAAAAAACTTTCCTACACTTTTGTACTGCAAATTCTTTTATTTGCTGATCACACTTTAAGTCTTTGGTGATATCAGTATTAATAGAAAGAAGTGATAAATAACTAAGCCTAGTATATCTGTCATTGTTGTCCTATATTTGTTTTCTATATAGGACATTTTAGAGAACGCACGCTTCACTCCACAGTAATAGGAAGCGTTATAAAAATATTTAAAATGGTAGAGAAATTTGGAAAAACATCCTTAAATTTCTTTTCAAATATTAAATTGAACATATCACTACAAGTATAGGACTCTAGCTCAACTTGTTTTAGATAAGTTTTGAATTGAACACCTTCATTTACTAAATGTTTGGTCTACTTCATCTGAATAGTAATCAATAACAGCGCGTACAATCTCCAAATCAACTTTCTCCTTACGTTGATCTTGCAAATCCATCAAAAATTTAAATTTCTTACTACATTCTGCATATACTTGACTTGTGTTTAAATCAAGAATTAGCTTATCTAACGCAACAATAAGTGGGTCTCTTTTAAATTTTTCTGTCCTATACTTAGCTTTTTCTGTGGATTTATCCACAAATTTTGAAATAACCAGTTTCTTATTCACATTGCTATATTCTATCTCTAAACTAGGACTTAATTTTTTTGGCTGTCTTGATATTCCTTTAGTTTTTTATCTGATTCATGTCATACATTGCTTATAAATGTTTCCAATGACATAATTAACATTCCCTTCATAGATGTCAAAACCAAGAGTCTCTATAATTTTTTGTTATCTGAATTAAATCTTCCTAAAATTTCTTCCCAAAATATAATTAAAATGGCAGTCTCAAGTTTTGTTAATGTATTAAATAAATTTACTGCATCTTTTCAAAAATCAATTTTCTCATTTTCATTGTCACTAAATTTCTTAAGAATATTCAGGATATTACCAGAATTACCTTTTAAGGCTTCAACAGCATCGTAGTGACAAAACCATTTGGTTTGATTTAAACCTCTTATTAAGGTAAATTCAGTTTAATTTCACGATTTATATAACAGTTACCACCTATGGGTCGAAGCAGAAAAGAAAAAATTTATATTTGTTACACTAAACCAAAAGAGTTCATGATTTCAGTTATAACCTTAACTCATTCTGCACCAACCAGATTAAGAGAATGCGCAGCACATGGCACATAATTAGCAAATTTATTTTTTTCTTTTATAACAGCTTGCGCACTTATTACATTGTCCGAACATATTGGCAGCGTTGTCAAATGACTGCTCCCTACAACTATCCAATAGCAGTCCATTTATTTCTAAAACTTCTTGTAGAGAATTAAATAAGTATAATCCAGTGTGACTACTAATCTTAATTAATGGGACACATCTTGCATACACTTTTCCCCAAAAACAATACCGTAGTATAATCACAAGTTGGTCATTATGGGACAAATCTGGTGTTGAATCCATCGCAATTGAATAGTTCTTTGTGTCATCGTTATTTACTTGAGTTGTAATTGTTTTAATGATTATGCTTGCCCATGATCTCAATTAATTGCTCATATATTGTTTTTGATTAGTACAATATTAACGATTTTGGTCGTAATTCTCGCTGTTCAATATGTTCATGAATGAATGGGTCAAATTCTGATAGCAGTTTCATGGCACAAATAAAACTACCATTATGAGGAGAACCAAAAACTTCCTCGGAACATCTAAATGCTAAATCTCTTATAGCCAAATACTTAACTACCGCAACATCACGTTTGAGGACATTGTGGTAATATTCTGTATCTTTTCTAAATTTCTCCTTTAACTGTTTATCTAAAACAGGCTTATTTTCTTTTTGTGTCAACCAAATTAACATTGAAATTTTATGTTCAATAGAATTTTCATGATTTTCTAAACTACGTGTTACGTGTTTCCAATCAGAAAAGCTGGTTGTGTATTGAAAATTTGTTTTACAAAAAAGTTTGTAGATCAAACAAAAAACACTATCAACACTTGTTCAATAACATAGCCAAGATATTTACAGCACTTGGCCATTTTTAAGTTTTTCAATGAAAGGATTATTCAAAAATGATCACTTTTGTTCTTTGTATTCTCTTACAGAAAAAGAATATATATTGTTTGGATCTTTATTTTGAAAATAACTCATTTCACACGCGAAGGAATATAATCAATAAAATTATTAGCGATTTAGGCCATTGACCCACGTCAACATATTTCTCAAGCTCAAACCCAACATTTTCTAAGCACTTTTCTCTCGGGGCATAACTGATGTCCTCTGGCTGAACAATATCTTTTTCAGAAGGCTGCTGGTAATCCAGATATTGCATATTTTCATTATTAATATTTGCTTTTTGGGTTTTTCAGTTTTCTTTGGCTAAGTTCGTTTACCTTTCACTTGTTAATGTATCTGCGTTTGCTATATTCTTGTTACTTTGTTCCATTGTAAAAAAAGTTGAAATTTTGACATATTTAATTTTCTTTTTCTTGATGTAAAGCTACACAGGTACCCTTTTCAAAAATTGTTTTTGGAGACAGTAACAGTAAAAATAATTTATGTTTTATATTTAGATTAAATTCTTAAGCTGTGATTCTGTAAGGAAAAAGTCAATTTGACCAGCCATTATTTCACTTTTAAAAAATTAGGAATTTTTGTAGTTTTTTCAAACTCTTATAAAATGCTCAATTTTTAAAATTGTTTAGTAAATTTAAATTATTATTTTTTTTTTTTTGGATTATTGAAAACAAAAGTTAGTATGAATTTGAAAAACTGTTCTCTTGTTGATTTTTAATAATTATTTTTCTAGCTAAACCTGGAAAAAAACACGAAATTTTTTAAAATATTAACTTAAGCATTTTTTGAAGAAATAACTAGAGATCTCAGACCTAAATTTTTACTAACTTTTAAAGTGCATACGTTTGGGACTACGTACAAAAAATTTCAAGATTCTATCTTTAACAGAAAAAAAGCTTTAGGGTTTACAAAACACTTATACCTTCAAAATTAAAAGTCTGAGAAAAACGCATTTAAAGTTTGTAAAGGCATAAAACAAAAATTTATAATGCCCATTAAGCTCTTAATTTTTTAATGTGTTATTTCCCAATGTAATATTTCTACATTAAAATACTACTTTAATTTAATATGACAAAAAACAATTTTTCTAATTCAAAAAATATTTTTGCATTATATTGATGGCATTTGTTACCTATTTAACTTTGTTACAGGTTATTCAGCTTAATCTTAACCTATTATTTTCACCAAAGTTTTGAAACACAAAGCATTTATGTGCACAATAATACTACTACTAAAGCTAAAATCGCCAGCTTTTTACATAAAATTTAATTTTTCTCAGTTTTAATTTGGGGCAGTTTAGCAAGTTTGAGTGTTTGTAGTGCACGACTTAAAAATAGTATTATATAGTACTACAATATGTTTACTATAATGGAGTTTAATATATAATGAAAATATTCAATTTTATCTGCAATACTTGTATTCGGAAGTCTAATTGCAGTATTAATTGAGGGCGTTTTTAGATGTATCAAATTCAGTAGTATTCCATCCCTTCAAAATATTGTTTCTCATAGTAACTTGAGAAAGTTTTGGCCGTGGCATTTTCTCAACTTGAAAAAAAAAATTGATAATAAAGCTTCTAAGTTATATAAACTATTTTTTAAACAAAAATTGGCTTTGAAATCAATCTGAATTAAGTAACTATGACAACTCAAAAAACTCAAAACATAATCAAGATGAAATGATTTTAGTAATGAAAATTGAAATTAATAACCATTTCACACTTAAAGAGCTCATTGTACTCAAAAATATTTGTAATTGCTTTAAGAGTGCTTTAAAATGAAACCAAAACCTAAGCTCAGAAAACTTTAAATATCCGGAAAAAAAAATTAATTTGTTATCACCTCTGAAATGTGGTGGCAAGCTGCGCAATGATATAGGCCACAAGAAAATACAAAAAAAAAATTTTTGGTATATTTGAGATTTGTAGAGTACTGTGTAGCCTTAACAGTAATTTTCGTTTTTCCGCTCCACTTTTATATTTTCTGTGCCAGACTTATTTATATTGTTAACTAAGGACTTGATTTTCCTGAAAATAAATTTAAAAGTTTAGGTCAATAATTATAGGTTTCTAAGATAATTTAAAAAAAGTACCTGGTTCATTTAAAAAAACCATTGTCTATACTCGTTAAAACCTAAAACGCTAATCATTCTTTATTGGCCCATCAGTTTAAAGGGGTTTTTTTTAAAAAATAAACTTAAGAATTATTTGTCCCACTTAAATAAATATTGTTTTTCCGTGGTCATCTATTATTTGCTGTTACTACCTATACTTAAAAAAACCCATTTATTACAAAAATCAAGATCACTTAAATTTTATCCATAATATTCGCAGGAAATCTCCATAATCCACATAAAATGATTATTTTTTTCCATCCTATAGAAGTAATTAAGTTATTCATCACAAATTTTAAGACGATATACATAGTTACAGGAAATCCTGATGTTTTCAATCCTTGAAAAATTGTAAAAACGGAAAATACTTAGTCAAAACTTTAATATCTTCCTACTTAAATAATTTAGAAATGTTTATTGTTACTTACTTTGTAATGAATGGCTGTCCCATTCATTGGTGTTTGGCAGTTAGAATAAAGATCAGCCACAGTCAGAACAAACTAGTTTATTATTCATTTGCTAAATTTCAAAAACCCAGGATAGGAAATGCACACTTCTATAAAGTATAGCATGGTAGAAAGGATACTTAATAATTTATAATGATTCAATCAACTTACGCTTCGAACTCTTTGATTACTTGCGATCTGAATTACCGTAATTCCTCTCTCGGCTATTCGACCTCTGATCGGTATTATTCAATTATAACAAATTATCTAAATCGTCAATTAACAATCTTAAATATCAAGCAATCAACCGTCGAGCCACTCTCAACTAGCTTTCAACCACTTTCCGTTAATCACTAACTTCTATCATCTAACTCCTAACATCTCTCTTGTACCTAAAAAATGCTTAAATATAAGCCTTCATTTATATAAATCATGTCTTCTTTGGGAGAAAGTTTTCAATAGAACAACATTTAAAATAAGTAAATTTCCCCAAAAGGATTAGTGAGAGGTTCGCGGATAGACCCGTTACAACTTTTTACTTGAAACTTGAATAAACAGGTACCTAAGTAACTTTTAATTTCAGGTATTATGCACAGGACACAGCACCAAATCAGTATATTATTGTAACTTAGAATTGTTATTGCACAAAAATAAGTGGCTACAGAGAAAGTGCCACTATGTTTGTATAAATACTCGATGCTCGTCGGTGCCGCTCTATGATAGAGCCTCTGTCTATTAATTTCTGCATATTCGGTGGTAGGGTGGAAGAACAAAAGTAAATTGCTCTTGCTCTCGAAAATAAAAATACATTTTATGTTGTGTTTTTTTGCTATTTTATTTTTGATTTGTATTTTTTTTATTGGTTTATATATATATATATATTATTTTATTACTATTTTGATTGCAAGCATCTTTTTCTGTTTGTTATCTTCTACGGGGAACTGGGCCCATTTAACCCATATGTAGATCCGGCCTTGGTGGTGACATCTGTTAGCAATCATCTCATTTGATATGCATACACCTGGTATTTACATTGTAACTTTTTCTTAAATTTTTCGCACGAGTCCTTCTTTTCATTATAAAAAAACTGGTCACCTTAATATAGAGCACCCCATGCTTTAACCCCAAAGACATTAATTTTCTTGTTAATCATTTTATTCTTATATTAAAAATTGATTTTTTACTTTTTAGTTTGATTCACTATAAAAGTGTGTTTTTTAATTTTTTTTAAACTATATTTTATTTTTTTAGTTCGATCTATAATAAAAACATGTTTTTTTAGTTTTTTAAGCTATCATTTATTCATCGTTGAATTTATTCTTGAGTTTAATATTTGGAGCCTGAATTACATGGCTGCTGGAATTAGTCTTGCTCTTCAATGGTTAACTTATCTTAATTAACGTGTCTGAAGGGTATTTATTCTCTCCACTTACGGGGCCTCAGATGAGTCCCATATCATTATATTTTAAAGATTCCGGCTCTATAGATACAGGTCAAGCTAGCAAAAGTGTATTAAGAAGAAATATTAAATTTGTCAATTATATTATCACCTTTTAAATGTATTGCTCTAATGGTAATTCGTTTCATCATTTCTAAGCATATTGCCTTATAAAAGTAGAAAATACTTAGGAGTTAAAACATAATTTTTTTTTCCACATGCACAAATCTTTTTTTTTTTTTTAATTTCCATTTGCAGAAAAACTAGACCAATGTTTAAGTTATGGTTAGAAATTGCTGATGCTCCCACTTTGTCCTTTCTCACATAAAGAAAACTTTTATTTTGTTTGTTTTATTTGTATTATGTATCCAGAAGTGGTATAATGAATTAGTCGCCAAATCTGAAAATCTTTATTTTTGAAGATCTTGATCAGGACAATGAAACAAAATTATGAAATTATTGTATTGTCATTGGTCCTTGACAAGTGTGCAAAATTTCAAATAAATCAAGTTCAAAGATTCTGTTACATGCAAGTGAAACTTATAAACGTGTGTTAAAAAGCATTTAGACCACTTCTATACGTTAAGTCACGCATGCCAACTTTCATATTTATTAGCCTTTTTTTATGCTTTTTCACTTGGATTGTTCATTTTTACATATTTTCCCCAAATTTCCATTTTATGGGACTATATTTTCTCTCTTATCTATTTCTGCTCACTAAGATGGAAAAACAAGTTATATTAAAACTATAGAACTCATTCCCGGTTAATTTTTAAAAATTGTTCTTCCTTCTGCATGTTTTTTTCCCCATTATATATCGACTCCTAGCTGATTCATAGGTATGGTTCAGTTAAATGAAACTTTTAATTTTTCTTCCTCAGTAGTAAGTGAATTTGTATTCCTTACACTTCATATTGTTGAACAATTTGGTTTCATCAATTGATTTGGTTACCATGATGTCTAACTAAAAACAAAATATTTCAACCATTGCTGTAAAAAAAAAGAATTTGGTTCTAACAACACATCCCTAAAGACGGTATGTACATTTTATGATGTATGTTATATTGATATTGATTTGTCACATTGGCAGATGGATATATTTACCACCATGTGCAAGAAAGAAAATTCCAAAGCATTTTGCAAATGATAAATCAAGCTGTATTTGTACAAAATTAGATTGTCTGTTCAAGGAGTATGCCCAGTCAAATGTAATTAGGACTGAGGTTCTATTTACATCTTTTCTTGTAGAACATAATGTTCCATCTAATTACAGCTAAAGATGCGGTTCTCTTTTTCAGAAAATGTTTTCAAAGTCTGTCATTCACCACAAGCATGGATTCACTATGTGTCCTATTAAATCATCTGCTGTGAACTAGCTTCTAGTGAGAAAGATATGATTAAATGCATGAAACAAAAGCTTTTTGTAGCAGTGTCTCATAGCAGTAATGCTATAATCTATCGGGTTGGAGGGAAAGTTCTGTCGTATTTTAAAGAAAATATTTGAATGCATTTATAAAAATACGTGTTTAATATTAATCAATTATATATGCTCCATTATTTGTTACAACTTGTTGCCATCTTTCAGGTAACATATAAATTCTTGTTTTGTAGAAGTTCTCGTCCTTGGAGTTAAAATAGTCAGCAACTGCCTTAGAAACACTTTCAAAAGACTTGAATTTTTTTCCACATTAAATAATTTTGCAGAGATCTGAACAGGTAATAATCAGATGGTGCAATGTCAGGAGAATACGTTGGGTGACCAAGGACTTCCCATCGTAATGCATTCAGTTTTTGTTGTGTCACCATTGCAGTATGCAGTCGAGCATTATCGTGGTGGAACACTATTCCTTTTCTGGACACTAATGCTGACCTTTTTTCTTTGATAGCTGCATTCAGTTTATCCAGCTGATTGCAGTACAGATCCGCGTTGATGGTTTTTCCCTGTTTCAGCAACTCGTAGTACACTGGACCTTTCCTGTCCCACCACAAACAAAGCAGAACTTTTATTTGAGGGATACTTGGTTTTGAAACTGTTGCTGATGATGTTCCTGGTTTGCAGTAAGATATTTTTTCTCTTAATATTCTCGTAAAGAATCCACTTTTCATCTCCAGTAATCATCTTGTCCAAAAACGGCTCCACATTGTGTCTAATCAGATGTGATGAACACATTCTTACACAATCAGACAAATTCTTTTCCATTAATTCATGTGGAACCCAAACACTTTGCTTTAACACAAACCCAAGAGATTTAATGTGATCTCCAACAGTTGTATGATGAATGTCAAAATCTTCTGCAATTTCTCGACTTGTTAAATGTGGATTATTTTCCAACATGGATCGCAAAACATCATTATCGATCTTGGATGGTCGACCAGATCGATCACTTTCTTGGAGGCTCAGATCCCTGGAACGAAATTTGCTAAACCATCTTTGACAAGTACGAACATTTATAATATCTTTTCCAAATACCGCACATAAATTTTTACATGCAACCGATGCGTTGCTTCCTTTTTGGAATTCATACAAAATGCAGTGTCGTAAATGGACTTATCTACTGACATGTTTTTCACTTTAAATATTACAAGTAAGTGATGAACGGTAAAAAAGGACTCCTTTTATATTATACAACAGCTAAAAAAACCCCCGAAGCCAGATGTTTTTTTTTATTTACAAGAAAAATCACCTGCCTATTTAAAATATGACAGAACTTTCCCTCCAACCCAATACAAACTTACATCTCATTGTGGTCACTTATTTCAATCGTGCAAATGGTTTAACTGAAAGTGACCTTTTTGCAATTCAAATTTTGATCGGATATTCTACTGGAGAAACCATTAACTCATTATAGATGAATTTTAAAAAATGAGGGATATTTTTTTGAATTGTTTAGCTTTTCTCTCTCATGTATGGTAGACAATGCTAAAGAAAAAATGGAATTATTTTATATTTAAAGAAAATTTTGATTGGAGATTCTGTGTTAGAAAAAATGTGGACATTTACTTCATTTAATTTTATAGACTTGTGAACATTTGATTTCATTCTATAGCAGATTAAAATTATTAAAATATAAACAATCAAAATGACCCCCTCAGAAGGCCGCACTAGAATTATCAACTCTTGACCAGTCTGTCAAGATAAAAAGGCTGGGGAGCTCTGCTTCACAATATTAAATGTTTTATTGAATTATTTACCTGCATTCTTAAATTAATAAATGGAAATGAAGGGCTTAGTGATAATTTGAAACATTGGTTACCATTGTGTGAAGAATTTATTTTTTTGGTTCTTATATCTTTTTCAATTTAACTTCATATATGTGTAATAATTTATGAGAATGTTCTTATTTTAAAGTCATTACTATCTTGTATGCTATTATATAAATAGACCTTTAAATTTACTTTAGTGCATGAGTTTTATATAAGTGCAGTTTAGCTCAAAAGATTTTTCAATGAGTTATTTTATCATCAAAATATCTTTACTGTGAAATTTTCTTCATATTTCTTAAATATGTGTAAGTAATGTATTGTTCAAAATGTTAATGCACTATTATCAAAAATTTTGTGAAATAACATTCCCATGTTATTTTACACTTTGCATTTTCAAAAGTTGGCAGATATAATAAAGCAAATATTTAAAGTGAATTTGAAATTTTTTTAGTACAACATAAAATGTTTATTTGCAGGAAGAAGAGGAAGATCTTCGTGAAGTAATGGATGATCCAGAATTTTTGCAAAGTGTACTTAGAAACTTACCTGGTGTTGATCCTCAGAGTGAAGTCGTTCGAAATGCAGTTAGTGCAAGCAAGGATAAAAAATCATCTCCAAAAAAAGAAGACAAGTCCAAGAAGTGACTTAACTTAATTATAGCCTGCTTATATGAGATATGTCATTCATTTTATTTTGTTTCTTACAAGTGTATTGGATAAAAAAATAATAAATAAATGTTCTAATCTTTATTCTAAAATCTTGAGCATATTTATTTATTTATTTATTAAAGAGCTGTTAATTTAACTATTCACATTTAAAATGTAGGTATGAGGTTGTTTTTCTATAAAAAAAAAAATGAATTGCAAAAAATTTTTTAGAGTTTAATTTTACAACTATTAACTAAATGGCTTGTAAAGCAATACATTCTTCTTTGTGCAAAGTCTGTTAAAGAACCACAGTGCAGAGGGGCCGATGAACATTAAATATGTCGAGGCTTAAACTTCCTCCCATTGGTGTGTTGTGGAAGTTAGAAGAGGGGGTGCAGCTCGGATGTCGTCTTCATCACTTGACCATGAGTCAGAATTACAAGGTTCGTCGCCAAAAGCCCTTGAGTAGCTGAACGGTGCGACGTTAATATTCACTCACTCCATATTTAAATATATGATACATATTATGCTAATGTATTCCTAATCTTGCTTAATATAGTGTATATTTGAGTATAAATATCTTACAACAAACACCTCAGACTTAAAATAAAGATGTCTACCAATTTAGGAGCTACCTGGAATAATGCAAAAATGTTTGTTCTAGCAAAATTAGTTACATCTTGGATTGAAAATGGATGCCATTGAATTATAAAAAATAAATTCCTTTGTTTTAGTTTCCAAAACTAACAGATCCTTATCCATATATAGTATTGGGAAAATGGTTGATTATATAAATTTTTTAGTATATTAATAAAGAATTTTTTCCCTATTGAAACTTTTTTAATGACATTGAGAAGACATTGTTTTTTTTTAAAGTAAAGCATTCTTTTCTTGAAATTTTAAATTATCAAAGGGCATATTTAAAAATTAAGTTTCAAAATTTAGTTGCTGCATTTTTCTTCTTTTTCATCTATATTTATTCTTAAGCTGCAAAATACATATTTGATTTAAAAATATTTGTATGTATATCAAAATACATCTTGAAATACGGGGGGGGGGGGGGGGGGGGGGGGGGGGGGGGGGGGGGGG
>BMAV01002985.1:523059-579156 GCA_019973955.1 Trichonephila inaurata madagascariensis
CCCCCCCCCCCCCCAATATTTTGATATTTTTCCAAATGTAAAGTTTGATCGAAATTATTAAATTGTGATTCATTCTTCTTGACTATTTTCACTGCATCATCAATGTAACTATTGCTAATGTTAGAATAAAATTTGGTGCAGAATTATGTTTGGCATCCAGGTAATCTCTCAAAAAATATCAAACTTTTGATATTTTATTAAAACTAGCTGGTATATACCCATTCTTCGCATGGGTGAATTGAAATATTAAACAATACAGACTGAAGGATAAAGAAGTTTTTAATGAGTTAATTTTAAGTGAATTGTAAATTAAAAAAAAAGCTTTTTGCATATCTCAGCTGAACAAAAAAACATGTTTGCTAAATTTTAAGTCTATAGATATAATATCTGATAAAAAAGATTTTTTTTTTATTTATAACACCCTGTAACTCTCTTGTGGGCCGATTTTTGAAAACACCTTCCTTCTGCTCAGCAAAAATAACACATTGTTACAAATTTTGTGTAATAAAAGCTTAAAATAGTGTAAATAATTTGTATCTGGATGTGTAATAGGTTAATATTAATTTCTGATGCATTTATTTTATGTTAAATAGCTTTTACCTGCAACTTCATCCACGTGGAATTTAACAAAAAGTGTTTATTCAATTCGCAGAGTTAACGAAAACTTAATAATTACGTATTCCAGGTAAAGAAATACTTATGCTATAAGTATAATGTCAATTTCCTACTTTGTGAATCGATGTTTCCTTTTTGTTTTATTCTTTTTTTCTTTGTTTTTTGTTAATTTTTGGTTTTTTGTATTAAATTTATTAAACAATCTCTGTATATACAATATTAAATTTAGTGAAAAAATCTCTCTATATACAATATTAAATTTATTAATTTCAAAGTAAATAAAAACTGAACTATTTTCATGAAAGAAAACCTAATGACATTAACATTGATTTCTAATTATTACTTAACCCCTTCCAAGACCAACATAAAGAGAAAGAAACATTTCCCCAGGCCCACACGTTCTGAGAGTATACGCAAGCACGGAACCAGGCGAATTTCCCAGTTAAGCCTAATTTCATCGGATATTGTTCACTATTTTATTGGTTTTAATTTTGTTTTCGTGAAACCCTAATTTTTTTTTCTAAAATCAAAGTATAAGTTACTCCTTAAAACTTTAGCTATCTGCCATTGAAAGTTCCGTCAAAATTGGTCCAGCCGTCTCAGAGATTAGCCGGAACAAACAGACAGACAAAAATTTTAAAAATTGATTTTTTGATATAAGTACTGGAAATGTACTCAAATGCCATTCAGTGAAAAGCTGTTAATTACAAACAGATTTATTTGTATAGATTAAGAACTGTTTTTTTTATAACTCCAGTGTTTAAAAAATAATTCTATTACTCATTTAAAAAGCTCTAAATAAAATTTTATTCTAAGAATTTTTTTTAATTGTTCTCTATTTCACACTTGTTTAATATTGGAATGTATAAAATTGTACATGGTCTGTATATAAGTAAGATTGTGAGAGCATTGAAAAAATTGACTTGTTTAATTATTAGATAAAAGGAGAAAAAATCATTGAGTTAAGAATTTTATATGTCTATTTACTGAAACTATCTTTAATTAGTGAAAAAGGGAACTGATGATAAAATTAGGAATATTGTTTCTACTATAATAGTAAAATTCACAATTTGTTTAATAGAATTGAATTGCAACATATTTAATTCATAAAACTGTACCAAATGCTGAAATGGGGGGAAAAATGCGGAAATTAGTCGATTCAACATATGGAAAACAGCCTTTTGTATGCTTGTTTCCGGATTAGTAGTACAAGGAAAATTATCCTTTTGATATCAATTTCATATGTCTAGATCATTTCAATCAAAATGTAAGGGTTTTTTAATCATTAAAACATTTATTCGACAAAATTTACCTTGAGGTAGTATATTATCTACAGATCTACACAAGATGTTTAATCTGCGCATTATAATAATTTAGTTGGCTCAAAAATGTTTTAGACAGTAATGTTGATAGGTCTTCTCTAGAATCAATCATTATATAAACAAGTGTGTCTATTTCAATCTTTAACACATTACTCGTGTCAGTTTTTATTATGTTACTTCCTCACTAAATACTATGATGTAGAGAAAGTACTTTGATCACACACACATAAAAAAGGACTTTTTGAGGAAGTGCCATTTTTGGGTTTCTTGTATCAAAAAGTGATTTTTACAAAATGGTTATTAATTTGCAGAAAAATTCAAGGAACGGCATTCTTTGCACAATCATAAAATTAAGTGAGAAAGTTTGTGCTAGTATTTGGTACTATTTATTGCAATACTGTTTTGTGTGCCCAGTTTCTGCAACAGTTGTAGTTTGTTAACCTTGACTTGAATATGATGTTAAAGTAAAAAAAAAATAAGCTCATAATTTAGTTCCCTACAGTAACTATTGCAGCGGGAATCGTTTTTAGGACTCGCAGGTTAATACAAAGTACCGTATACTCTTCCAATTAGCCTGTCTGCAATACTCTTCTAACACGCCTGATGTCGGATTTATCTTGTATGAGGGTTTTTCCGAGTACTGGTAAAATGTAGAAGCTATTTTTTAGAAAGTATAAACAACCTAAAAAAGATACAACATAATTCGTTTTTTTAGAAAAATCTACACTATTAAAATCCAAAGGTAAACAAACGTATCTATGATGCCCTATCTTCTCACGAACCGCACGACGCAGAAACTCGCCGAAGGTACCAAAATTTCGGGAATGATCCGAGGAATCCGTTTTGACCATTTATATTCCAATTACTTAAAAAGATATTAATTAAAAACCTTAAAACGCATAATTAGTGCCATTTTTCACCGCCAGGGGCCAAGTTTAACTTCTTTTTTTTCCCGACGTTTTTAAAACGCGATCTAATTTTTTTCATAAGACTCAGAAAAAAAATAATTACAGATTCGGAAAAATCATTTACTTCGCCACGAAACGGTATAATTTATTTTACAAAATAATTATATTATATTTTTTACTATTTTTTTAAAATGAGTCGAAATCTATACGTTTTTATGAGTATGATTTCTAAATCATTCCGCTTGCATTTTCTTTCTCGGTAATGAAAAAAATATTTTACATTTAAAAAGTTCATGCTTTTCTCTTTTAAAATCGGTCATTTTTAAATTTAATGTCAAAAACTGTTTTTTTACGATTTTTCAAAAAATACTAAAAATGTTATTTAAATACTTAATAACTTCTTTATTTATAAAAATAATCTCACGAAACTTTTTTTCCGTGTGTAGAATGATATACGTAATCTGTACAAAGATTGATAAAATATCTTAAAAATTACGGTTTTAAAAAAAAGTGTTTTTCGTTTTTCCCCTTTTTGCGAGAAATATGTAAGCAAAGTTTTTTATTTAAAAATTACCGTTGTTTGCAATCGACAAAATGAAGTTTAAATGCATTAACTTAAAAATGAAGTCCGAAAAAAATTTGTTAACTTTAACAAATAACGCAATGCGAAATTGAAAAAATGGTCCTTTAGGTATTTTAAAGGTATTTTCACTGCTTTTCCCCAAAGGAACCCATAGCGCGGTTGTTAAACCCGCTGCTTTATAAAACGGTAGTTCCCAGGTTCGAAACTGAAGAAGAGATATTCAATTTTGCATTGCGCTATTTGTGTTGAAGTTTAAAATTTTTTAGTGGAATGAAAAAGGTTAAAATTAAAATAAAATATCAAAATGTTTTTATCAGATCGGGTTTTTTTAATGTTTTTTTTCAGTACATGTGTGTATGTATATATATATATAGGGGCTTTCCCCCATATTATTTTTTTTCTAACATATGTATTTACTATCTGCAAGTACCCGGGTTTAAAATAAGGTTTTCCGTATAAGAGTACAAATCTGTTTATTTGCATGCAATAAAAGGGTACATTTATCTTAAAGCAATGTGATAGACAACATTTTTGGCAGTTCCATTTGGAGTATGTACAAAAAGATTTTCCTCTTTGCCCACTCTGGAGCAGGCCACATACGACTGCCCATGAGAAAAGCATGGTGTCTGCAAGTCTATACCAGTAATCCCAAGAGACTGGTCCTGTGACTTGTTGATTGCATGGCAAAGCACAGTTTCAAAGGGAACTGTATTCTCTTGAATTGTATGGTGTTGTCTGAGGGAATGATAGGTATTCTTGGAATGAAGACATCCTCACCCTTAGCACACCCTGTGAGTACTGTGGCTTGAATGACATGTTGCATCATTTTTTTCACAATTAATCTTGTGCCATTGCACAACTTGTTTGCATCAATATTTCGGATCAGGATTATTGGAGCACCAACTTTCAGAATCGAGTTGCGGGCTTGCAAATCAGGAGTCTGAATGGAATTTAAGAACTCAATGGGATATTGGACTGCTTCATCATCATTAAGGATGCAGTCTATGGACTTGTAGGTATATTCTTGCCCTGGAATCTGCTGCTGAATGGCGACATTGAACTTCTCCACCACATCATTTCTGCTTGCCAGAATTGCTGTGTGAGAAAGCTAGTCCTGATCCTTGAAGTTTTGCTGAACGTTAGGATACACCTTGGACAGAAGTTCGTCAGGAGAGTTGACAATTTGACCACATGGCATAATGATGAGGCCTGTTGAAGGATCTTCAGGAACGTTACCATCTCCAATCTGGAGCAACTTGTTTGCAAATTGTTCTGCAGACAAATCACCCTGAATGTGTGGCCACATGTTTGTAGTTAGACTGAATTTTTCGACATGGTGCCATAGATAAGAATTTTTCAAACAGGCATTGATCTGATCTACTGGTGTGCCACGTGTGACAATGGGAAGTGTTTGTCAAAAATCACCAGCAAGCACAACAGTTGCTCCACCCATTATTGCAGAGCTGCCTCGCAAATCCTGTAATGTCTTGTCAAGAGCATGGAAAGCATTTCTGTGACTCATGGTAGCCTCATCCCAGACAATTAGCTTGCAGGTTTTGAGAACATATCCCTGTCCTGTGCTTTTGGAAATATTGCATGTGGCACTGTCTAATCTGGCCAAGTCCAGTGGCAACTTGAAGGCCGAATGTGCTGTTCGACCACCAGCAAGCAGAATTGCTGCTATGCCAGAGGAGGCAACAGCCATAGCTATGTCTTTCTCTTTCCTCACAAAAGCCAATAGCAAATTGAGTAGAAAAGTCTTGCCTGTGCCTCCTGGTGCATCCAAAAAGACAATGCCTCCTCTTTCACTTCCGATCATTCCAGTGATGGCTATAAAGGCTTGTTGCTGATCTGGAGTGTCTTGGCCCATTTGCTGCCATGTAGGCTCGAAGTGCTTGAACATTATAGCTAGTTTCCCTCAAGACATCCTTACTTGTCGATTCAGGTTGATCATGCACTGGTTCTGGCAAACCATACAGTGCCAGCTTGTTGCCAGTTATAGATAGAATTTTATCTTCCAAGATGAGAAGAGTATTGTCGAAGAGAGCATCACAGTATTCAATATTTTCTGTTGGATTATTTCGTCTTGTCTGGTGCAAAAAGTCCTCTGTCATGTCTTCCTTGTGATTTTCCCACAGTGTGATAGGTTTGTTTAAGCCACATACGGCAATCAAAAAGGCAAAGAGGTTACGGAGTTGTGCTGGTGACAGACACAGCTGCCTCTTCCATTGCCTGTACCAATGAGAATCATCTTCCACCAGTCCCAGGACTTGGCATGCCTCAGTGTATGTGCTGCATGGCTTAATTTCAAGGATATCACCATCCTCATCTCTCACAATAACAGTTTTGAGATGTTCAAATGATATTGGTCCTCGAACATGGTGCAACAGGAAGCGCATGTGGAATGCTTCTCTGTTGTTAGGATGTACAGTGTACACTCTTCCCAAGGCATTGTCTGTCACATATCCCGGGAAGTCTGCAAGAGGTACACCTTTTTTCGGATTTGCCAGACCTTTTGACTGGCATCCCAGTGAAAATGTCTAGGCACTTCAGAATACAGCAATGTTTTTTTCAAAAGGGTCTGTTTTGCAGAGATCAAAAAAGGCTGTTAATGTAGTCTTTGGTGGAGTGTCAGTCAAATGTGCTATTGGCTGTCTAGGTTCACAGTATACTCTTTGGCCTCCTTCAAGATGTACTGCCAAGTGAACAACTGTTGGATACCTTTGATGGATGGGAAAGTTGAGCAGGCGCCACACTGCCTCACTGCTACTAATGTATCGTCCTTGTTGATAAGTGTAACCTCATCAAACCTGTTCGGCATTTCATTTGCAACAGCAAACATGGCTGCATCACTTCCCTAGGTAACATACTTGCAAATGTACTTGATGCTTTTGACTGAGTTGCAGTACTCCACATTTATGTGTGCTTTGAAGATTCTGCAGAGTAATGGAGAATAGGGTACAACCCAAGAGTTGTCAACATCCTCCGACATTCCAGATTCTGTTGCTCTACCAGGGGCAACATGGCCACCATGACCTGGTTTTCGGCGACGGTACAGGGGATATCCATCATCTCCTGTCTGTGTCTCTTGCAACATTTGCCTCCTGGGAAACCTCTTACTGCACTTGCCATCAACAATGTATGGTGCCTTGCGATTCCTATTGCAGAAAGGCCCATGAATCATGTTTTTTGTGACAATGGGATCTTCTTTTTTGTCTGAAATTTCTGCACTTATAATGCTGTATACTTGGTCTGGGCGAATTTTGGTCTGCAACCAAACAAAGAGATGCATGTGTGGCAGTCCTCGCTTTTGCCACTCAATGGAGTACATGAAATAGGCTACTTTTCCAAACACTTGGACATCCTTGATGACATGCATCATTTTCTTAACTTTTTGTTGAAACACCCTGGCAACCAAGTCAACACGATCTGCCGCCACTTTTCCTGGAAGCAATTCAACTGTTATCTCTGGCCAGCTTGGGTTGCAGGTGAAGGAAATGAAGAGATCAGGTGTGCCTCTATGACGCACATAGGTCATTCCATCCTGTGCATATTCATGCATGTAACGGGGGAAGGATGAAGGCAGCACCACTAATTTGCCAAGATTTTCAGAAGTCACTTTGTTGTCTCATTCCTTACTGCCTCCAATAGTACACCATAGTCCTCAGCTCTAAGTTTTGCTTGGTTGAGTCTGATGAAACGCAATCTCATTCTCAACCTTAGCGTACATATCCACTATGTATTGCTGGAAAAGGCGTGGGCATCTGAGGAGTGTATTGAATTCGTTGACTCTTTGCATCATGCGATATGCATAGTAGTCATTGATGGTGGCCTTGTTTACATCTTTGATGTTCAAATCATAGCCATCTTCTCCTCTAACAAATAGCAGAGGGTACTGAAGTGGATCATATGACCTGTGAGTGTCTTGAATCCTTTGACGTGACATTTGTGAGCAACTTCTTGAATGCGACACAATGTCCCTACGATCACCTAGCTCTCCAGAAATCATGATGGCCACTTCACTAACAGACGGTGCATTGAATCTGCCTTTGTATTCCTTTAATGGTGCTTTGCCAGACACTTGAGTCCACTTGAGTGTTATCATCCATTATCTCAGCAGCCATTTTAAATGACCTCACATAAATGTTATGCTGATGCAGCATTCTTTGCAGTTTGATGACAATGTTTCTGTCAACAGGACTGTCAAGCAAATTCAGTCGTCTTTGCACTTGCTCATCTTCTCCCAAGAAGTAAATCTGGAGATATTTGCTGTCTTCAGCATTAGCTGGATGAAGAGGTCCAGCATGGTGGTACACTTGGCCTTGGACCTTGAATGTTGCTGTCCACCCATTATTCAGGACAATATTAGGCTTGAAGGAAGTCATGGCAAACATATTATTGAATAGTATAATGTGTTTCACAAAGTCCTTTGATTGTGCAGTTTCACTCTTCAACAGACTGCACAATGGTTCTGGTGGCTTTAGAATTGGTGGCAGTTTGACTTTAATGCTGGAGCAGAACATGCCTGGAGTTTCTCTCCTTTCCACTTAAGTGCACTACACTTAAGACAAACATTTGACATTCTGCCAATGTCAAGAAGATTGTTGCTTTCATAGTCATATCTTGGGTTGTACATGAAACCATCATGCATTTGGGCTTTCCATTACAAAGTGATGGCAACATTTCTCTGTTTTCTTAAGCCAAGAAGACGTACCACATGCTGAATAGGTGTTTCAAGTGCTCTGGCAACTCTGTGGCGGACCTGATCTTCCTTGCAGACGTGATTGCCTTTGCTTAGGTGTTTCAGCTGCTCTGGCAACTCTGTAGTGGACCTGATCTTCGTGGAGACGTGATTGCCTTTGCTCAGGTGTTTCAACTGCTCTGGATGCATTCTGGCGAACTTGTTGTGATTGGAGTCGCACTTGATATTGTTCTGGAGTTTCAGCTGCTCTCGTAAGACTGTGACGGACCTGATCTGCCTGGAGTCTAGCTCTTTTTTCATCAGGAGCTTCTGCTGCACGTGTATGTTCTACTGCTTTTGACTTGACTGTTTTCCTGCCCAGACTCATCCTTTTTCTCATAGGCATGACTGTAGCAAAAGATGACAATGCATTCCTATGAATGAAGGAATGGAATGTAATAATGTAGTAAGTAATGTGATATTTGTTGCAGTATTTGCCTGCAGTAAAGTAAATATAACAAAGAAGTATTGCGTTTACTTACCGCTTTTGTTTAGTAAAGTTTTCTCTAAAATGTACTCACAGCTCACAACGGGCACATGGAGCACTACTTTTGACTGGAGGAGGCCAGAGTGAGGTTGGGATGGAACGAAACCAGTTTAAGAACCTTCCCCATGTAATTTTGTGTACGTGTACCAAATTTCACGTTATTTGGTTGTCTGGATCTTGAGTTATAAGGGAACAGACAACAAATGCGTCTTATATGTATATAGATATGTTTATTCAAACGTTCAGAAAAAAGCAATCGCGTTTCAATAGCTATCTGTAAATTTTTCTTTTATTTATTATTTATAGAAATTTGATTTTAATAAATATATACAGTGGGCCTCAAAAGTGTTCGTACACTTGCAATTTCCAATAAAATTTAATGATTTCGACTAATAAAAATTAATATATTGGAATCGTAATTTTTCAATGATATCTACAACTTGTTCTTAATGGAATGACATAATCAATTTTTTAAAAATTGTATAACTATTTTTTTAAAAAATTAATAATCAAAAAGCTATTAAAAATTATGCCACAAAAGTCTTCGTACACTTAACAAAAATCTCAACATAGCTTTAAATATTGTGTTTCTTTCTTAATTTAGTACTTAGTAGGATATCTTTTAGTGACCACAACAACTTTTAAACGTCTTGGTATGGATTTAATCAGTTTTTTATAATTTCTGCATCGATTTTCAACCATTCTTTTATGATTATTGTTTTCACTTTACATTATGAGTTTATATGTCATGTTTTCTTTTCTTTTTTTAAATCAAAATCTCACCAAATATGTTTTACTGGGCTAAATAAAGTGATTGAGAAGGTTTTTCAGAATTTGGGGACAGCTATAGAGATACCAGCGGCTTACATTGAGAGCAGTGCGCTTGGCGTCATTATCCTGTTAAAAAATGAAGTCGTCTCCTATATCCAAATTTTGGGCGGATAATTTAAAAATTTTCTGTAAAATATTTAAATAGAGCTCATGATTCAAAATACCATAAAAAATACCACATTACCTATTTCTGAGGCCAATTTACACCCCCACTCAAGAACACTCCCACCTCCATGGTTCATTGATCAAACTAGATTCTTGTGATTAAGTTTCAGAAAATACAAAATTGACAGTAAATTGATTGGGATGACAGAAAATTCAACATTTTTTATTCCAATGGGCATATAATAGCTTTTAAATGAAAAAATGAAAAGTTTAATTCCATGCATTTATGTGAAGCAAGAACTCTTCCACATCCGTGCTTCAGCATGGAGGTGGAGATAATCTTGCGTAGGGGGTGTAAATCGGCCTCAGAATTTGGTACTTTTTTTATGGTATTCTAAGTCACGAACTCTATTTAAATATTTTAAAACGAAATTTTAAATTATCCGCCCGAAATTTGGATATAGGAGACGACTTCATTTTTTAACAGGATAATGACGTCAAGCGCACTGCTCTCAATGTACGCCGCTGGTATCTCTATAGCTGTCCCCAAATTCTGAAAAACCTTCTCAATCAATTTATTTAGCCCAGTAAAATATATTTGGTGAGATTTTGATTTTAAAAAAAAAAGAAAACATGACATATAAACACATAATGTGAAGTAAAAACAATAATCATAAAAGAATGGTCGAAAATCGATGCAGAAATTACAAAAAATTGATTAAATCTATACCAAGACACTTAAGGTATCCGACTACGTTCGGAACCGTGATTTTAGAAAAGCACATAAATGGATAATTTTCATGATATCTAGTGTAATTCAGATTAGAATACATTCATAAAATTAACTTAGAATAATCTTTTTTCAAAATGTTCTCCTTTTGTGAAAAATGCTTCTATTGTAATATTTTGTCTGTATATAGCTCAGACCTCTGTACAGGGATTGAACTAGAATTTTTGAAAAATTCACATTATTTTCAGAGTTACCACCAATTAAAATAATTATTGGCGTTTTTTTCTTAAAATTGCTCCCCTCTGTTGTCGTAAAATATGGATAAACCCACTTCTAAGTTATATATTTCAAAAATTCTAGTTGAGCCTCTGTAGAGAGGTCTCAGCTATATTCAGGCAAAATATTATTATAATAGAAGCCTTTTTCACCAAAGGAGAACATTTTGAAAAAAGATTATTCTAAGTTAATTTTTTCCCAAAATACTGTATTTAAATAATTTTTTTTTTGTCAAAAATGTCCTTAAAACTATTTTATACATGTATTCTAATCTAAGTGACACTAAATATCATGAAAATTATCCATTAATGCGATTTTGCAAAATCACGGTTCCGAACGTTGTCGGATACCTTAAAAGTTGTTTTGGACACTAAAAAATAGCCTACTAAGTACTAAATTAAGAAAGAAATACAATATTCAAAGCTATGTTGAGATTTTTGTTAAGTGTACGAAGACTTTTGTGGTGTAACTTTTGGATTATTAATTTTTAAAAACAATAGTTATATACTATTTTTTAAAAATTGATTGTCATTCCATTAAGAACAAGTTGTAGATATCATTAAAAAATCACGATTCCAATATATTAATTTTTATTAGTCGAAACCATTAAATCTTATTGGAAATTGCAAGTGTACGAACACTTTTGTGGCCCACTGTATGTTTTTTTAAAAGGATTATTTCTATTATTTCATTACTAAATGAATTCTTTGTTAATTAAAAAGTACATCGTCTATTATTTTGGATCAAAATACATTTTAGAGACATTTTTAAGCTAACTATATGTAACGATTGATTGATTTATGAAAATCTGAGAGAGAAATCTGTTTTACTATTTTAGATTCTTAGAAACTAACTATTATTAAAAAATGATGAACGTTTTTTTTGTTTTTCTCTTAGCACATCAGAATCGGTTTTTTTTATTGCTTCACATTAATAATTTTTTAATTCTAACGCAATATTTTTTTTATACGTCATACATCGAAATTTGAAGCTATATCTTATCTGTGAGAAGGAGGGGACAATAAGTTTACACTAAAAAAAAAACCGTGTTCGGGCTATAGAGAGGGGAAAGAAACCTGTCTTAAATCAAAAATAAGTGGAATGGAACAAATTTCGAAAAAGGGAAATTTTTTGACATAATTTTAGAAATCACTCACATTGTGCGTGCTGGTGTCATAAGGAAAAGAGAAAGCCCGAGCAACGCCGGGCTAAGCGGTGAAGGGGGAGGGGAAAGTCATTTTGAAAAAGAGTATTAGAAGTGCTGATTTTGTGAAGGAAAGGGAAAATTTATATAAAAGTAGAGATAGCTCGTGCAACGCCGGGTCATGCAGCTAGTCGTTATTTAATCTCTGTTCAAACTGGTTCAATTATATATCCACAAATCTTGTATAACTTTCTACAATTCCTTAATATAATGTGTTAAAACAAAAAAAAATTGTGTAAAAACTGTTATTGAATAAAATGTGTTTCTACACTGGTGCGCAAAATTTAAGCAACAGGTGGGTTTATTGCCATAACTTCACAAAAAATCATCTGAGAGACATGAAATTCGGAAATGAGGGAGAGTATTATGTACGTAAAGGATGATGAAAGCATCGGCGCTGAAAAAGGAATACAACGCATACGGTATGGAATCAAACAAAAACAAGCTTTATTGAACGCATAGTATCGTGACTCATGATTGTCTATCCAACAGAAAGAACAACAAGCAGATGTTCCTTAATATGGCATATGCCCTCCCCTTACTACAATGGTTGCTTCGCCCCGTCTCCGCATACTCAGAACCAGCTGGTGCAACATTTCTTGAGGTAGGAGTGCCCATTCCTCAATCAACAGCTGTTTGAGTTGTTGGTTGTTCTCCGGATGATGTAAGCGTGTGGCAATGCGTCTCCCAAAGCATCCCACACATGTTCGATGGGATTTAAATCTGGGGAGCACGCTGGCCAATCCATTCGAGTGATATCTTAACTTTCCAGCAGCTCCTCAACAGCAAGAGTGCGATGTGGCCGTGCATTGTCATCCATAAAAATGAAGTCTGAGCCAATGGCACCTCGGAAAAGACGCACATGGAGAAGAAGTACCACCTCACAATAGAGATCCCCGGTTACAGACCCTCTGTCGAAAATGTGAAGCTCAGTTCGCCCGTTCAGCATAATGCCTCCCCAGACAAGAACTCCAGGACCACCGTAACGGTGTCTTTCCTTGATGTTACTGGGATAAAACCGGGTCCCGATCTCTTTCCAAATCAAAACGCGTTGAGAATCGCTTCTAGTACTGAACCAACTCTCATCCGTAAAGAGGACTCGACTCCATTGATCAGTTGTCCAGTTTTTGTGCTCTCTGGCCCACTGTAAAAGGTGGTTTTGGTGTCCAACTTTCAACGGGAGGAGGCATTCAGGACGGCGGGCGAACAGGCCCCCTTTGTGAAGGCGTCTGGCCACAGTAAACCGCGACACTTGTCGACCCGTTACTGTACAGAGTTTCTGAGCAATGGCGCTTGCTGACTGCTGACGAACTTTTTTCGCCTGCAGGATGATAAATCGATCATCCCCTGCAGTTATCGTCCTCGGGCGGCCACACCAACCTTTCTAACAGCTGTACCTGTGGTTTGGAACGCTTTCCAAGCGCGCGAAACGACACTTTTTTTTATTCCAAACTCTGCAGCTACACTGGTGACAGTACGCCCCTCCTCCAGCTTTCCGATCATTCTTCCACGTATGAAGTCGTCAAGGTGATTTCTTCTAGCCATATTTCAGGAACTGACTCACTGGCACTTGCAGCGAATATGTTGAATTGCGTCTCCGTCCTTCATTTTATTCTACTGTTGAGCAGCGCGCGCCGACATCACGCGTTTTGCGTAAGCTCACATCGCTTCTGACGTTTTGTTCCTGATATTTGCATACGCATGACGTTTCTACTGACTTACGTGTTCACTGTACTGATCTCCAGACCTCCTTTTCTGCAATTTCATGGCTATCTGCTAACTTTTCACATTGTTGCTTAAGTTTTGCACACCAGTGTATTACAAGTAACAACCGATGAAATAATGAAGTCATTCAAAAGTAAACAAAATTAAAACAGGTTAGTCTGGAATTTTGAAAACAGTATTAAATTTTTATTAGTAGCTCTTATCTCAGACAATAGCCCTGCCTTTATTCTATTTTATGATTATACACCTTAATAGGTTCTAATATTTATGACAATATACGATTTATACAATAACTTAAATATTATTGAAAATTATATTCAATGTAATAGATTCGAAGTATTATTATTTCATTAACTGATGTTTAAAACAAAAATATCATTGCGATATTCATCAATGCACAGGTTACTATTAAAGCAATTTCTCCAGCACTACTTTCAAACTGTGGGCCTGTTCTTTGATGGGTAGTCGTCGTAATGTTACATTACAGTGGAATCATGGGTAATGAGTTTGCTGACACCCTGGCCAAGGCTGGCTCCGAGAGAATCTGATTGGCCTGCCTGCCAATCAGATTATTTTGTTATCACAGTGAAAGAATCATTTATGCTAAGTTTAAGGCTGCATCTTCAAGAGAAAACTGGGCACTCAGTGAGGAGTAGATTTGGGATTCCTTAATGGAACATCTCATTCCTTGCGACCAGTTTAGATATGACAGTGTTGCTAACTTAAGAATTAAAACGACATCAAAAAACACATGCACAGATACAGCTTAGTAGATTCCCAACTTGCCCTTTATGTAATGCTATTAAAATGTTTGGAAACCATTTAGTCTCTTATTTTAGACTAAGCGACGTAGCAGCGGCTAATGCTGTTAAAAATCATTGTAATTTATATTGTTCCATTTCTGAACTACATTGGCAAAAGAGTGATTGGCGTAGAGGCCTAAAATAATCGGGCATTTCACGCACTCTTTTACGATAATATTGCTGTTCTTACAGGTAAATCAAAAGCAGATGTACAATTCTGTTCTTTCTTAATTCTTTTCATTGCAAAAAAAAAAAAAATTAATTTTTAAAAAAAAATTAATATTTATATATATATATTTTTTTAAAAAAATTGCTGAGAGAATGCAACAGCATAAAAGTTGTAAAAAAAGATAATTTTAACAAAATAACATATTTGTCCCTTTATGCAAATGCTAGCTGTATATGTGTTTATATATATAACATATATACACAGACATCTCTTGTTAAAGGATACATTCTTAAGCCCATGTAGACAAAAGTACCGAGAGGAAATCTCTATGCTAAAAATTAAAAATCTGTTGGTCTATGGAAAGGAAGGGGTTGACCCCCCCCCCCTGGGGTATGCCTCTGATGTGACAATTATGAGATGATAAATCAGATAGAATTAAAGAAAATAATTTTCCAAAATTGATGAAACTTGTTATCAGAATCCTGAACTAATTGAGTTCGATTCTCATGACGTCATAGAAATAATAAATAAACATCATTACTCTCTAACATTTACACTTAAAAGATGTACTAGAAAATAAGACCTAATAATAGGATTTTTAAGATACGTTAGTCTAAAATTCTCTGGCTCATTTCAAAATAAGATCTGGTGATTACAATTTAAAATTCTTTCAATTTTATTGCCAAAGTAGAAAAGAACAATAAAAATCATCAAGCATTCTGAATTTTTTTTAAGGCTAAATGGAAAATTTATATTTGCAGGAAAGCGAAATGAAATTGGCTACATAATAAATAAAAAAGCATTGAAAAAAAAAATCTTACTAATATCTGAATAAAAATTTTTAAAAAATAATTACACTCGAACCTCTATATTGCGAATTTTTCTATATAACGAACTTTTTCCTGGAATCAAGAACATTTCACGATTTCCTTCGTAAAATTACCACTCTATAGCGAAGTGCATTTTCTATGTAACGAACTTTTTCTTTTGAGATTCAATTTTTTTCTCCCTATTTTTAAAGTATTTCTGAACATTTCAAGTTATTCTTTCTTTAATACATTTTAGTGGTCACAAAATCTAATGAAACCAGTTCAAGATTTAACTCGCCGAGATCAATAGAGTTCTGGACGTTTCATCCAAGAAGTGCAACCTGTAGCCACAATTGTCCAGTTCACTAGAAACATTTTCGATATCCCCTTTCACCCTCAGCGGAGTTGTCTAGTGTCCCAGTTTTCTAGGTATAAAATAATGTATGTTTAATATTACTTGTATGCTTTCAATTATAGAAAATGTCCTTAAAATTCATTAATTTCAATGTAAAATTATTTTCTTAATATTGAAAATACTGCGTATTCGACATTCTTTTTTCTTGTTTTCCTTGCAGTTTTTCTTTCTCTTTTTGATGGGTAAGATATATAAAACAAACATATATTAATTTTTAAAAAAGTGTGAATAATTACTTTTTTTAATATTATGAATTTTTAATATTATGTTTATGAATTTTAAATTTTGTTTTATGAGGTTTATAAAATATATTGAAAGATGAACCTCTATATAGCGAACTTTTCGAGATTTAGCGACTTCGTTATATAGAGGTCCGACTGTATTTGACAAGGCACATTCTAGAATAAAGGAGTAACAACAACAACAACAAGAAATAGCCAGAAACTTTAATAACAACACTAAATTCAAAGTAGATACTGAGGATCAAAGTGTTAAAAAATACTCTCCAAAAGGCAGAGTAAAGGAAATAAATGAGTTACAATTTAGAACATACTTGGTCTTGCATTAATCAATGCTTATACACCTCACAAAAATGTTATCAAAAATAACTAATTTAAAAGTACTTTTTTATTAAGATATTTTTTTTAATTACATTCAATGAGGTTTTGCAGAAAGGATTATGAAGTCAATATCTGAGAACATCAAATTAATGATTTATTTTATTTAAAAATGATTTCAATACATATAACATTCAACACACAAGTTAACATTCAAGTAAAAGTATGAGTACTAAAAGTGCATTTCTAACCGTAAGTTTGTAAGTGCTAAATATATTGACATTCAACACATATATATGTACATTGAACATTAAATGAATCAAATACTTATGTAGTAATTTTCATTTTAATTATTAACATTTAAAAAAGTATACATTATAAAATTATTTTGATAAAGAAATAAGACTTTCTTTTTATTGATTTATTTACACATTTAAATAAGTGATTTGTTATTATTCTTGTTTAAATATCTCAACTCAGTAAGCTTAATATTTTACCATTAGATGTGTGAAATTTTGATGATTGTAAAAACAATATTTTGCTATAAATTGTCACAGATCTAATTATAATAAGGTTCAAATCAGATTATGTGAAAGTTTCATAATATAATATTAACAAGCTGTTAACATTACGGTATTACATTTCAATATACTAACAGGTTGGTTTAAATTTCTGGCATCAAGTCCTATTGAACCAAACATACGGTTAAAATATCATTCAATTACAAATCACCTAACTTTGCACATTGTATTGAAAGTTATTTTATTAAAAATGAGAAGAAAATTTCAAGATGAGATCTTAAAAAAACTATGGTATGTAAAAAATGAAAAATTTATGGTAAGGAATTTTTCCCAACCAAGTCATCAATGTTGAATTATAATATTTAAAATACTTCAAGTAAATACAGTTAAAAACAAAACAGTCGATTAAAAATGTGTCTCCCAGTTAGTAAAAAACATGGTTACACATAGGAAAATCTTTTCTCCCAGAAAAAGATGTTTATGTTCAAGCCTTGTGAGACCAATTTGTTAGCAAGTTGTCTTGTCTTTTAAATGTCAGACTTTTAATGTGAATTGGTGGACCTTATGTAAAGTAATTGTTATTAATCACAAAATTCCATTGATTTTACTGTTTATAGATGTTTAAAAAATGTATCATGTAAAAAATTATCATATATCTTTTAACATTGCGATAAGTAATAATATGAATGATTACACTAGATGCTGGTTTAGCAACAGAGAGTGTCAATCTCTTCATTACTCTTGATTTTAACATGACCCAAGAAAATATTAATTGGAATTTTTTAGATTTTAATTTAGATTTAGAATAGAGTCAGCTGGGTGGCATGGTTGGTTTGTTGCTTCTGCACCTAGGTTGCGGGTTTGACCCCAGACGAAGTCTGCAGGTTTTCATGATGCAAAAAATTGACAGCATCCATGTCGTATGATTAAGTGGCATGTAAAAAATCCCTTAAGTGCCTGTTTAGCTTGGGTGCTCTCAGCAAAACTAAATTCCTAAAACAAAGATCACATTAGAGCTCAGGTGCCTCCCTCTGGGGAGGAAACTGGGCATCAAATTACTTGTGGCAATTGGTATCACCTATATGGTGCCACACTAAAAAGTTATACCAGCTCCTGGGGAATGTGCTAGGTCTGCAAAGGTAAAAATATCAATCCGCAGCCCCATTGGGAAAAAAAAAAGATTTTAAAGTAAGCAACAACTTTAAAGCTCCAATGATCAATGGATGAGAGGAATTATGTGATGAAAGGAATCTGGTACTCTCAAAGAATCTGTAAAGACAATAAAAGTTCCCTTGTTTTGTCTTTGATACAAGATAGATTTTAATGCTCTTTCAACAGCAATTATATAACTGACAAAAAGAAAACATATAAGGCAGTGCCGATTTATTCATTAGGAGCTTGGGGCGGACGCCCAGGGGCCCAGATAAGCTGGACTTAACCAGCTTTTCTGGTTATAAATATCAATCTGCCAGTGCCAAGGGGGCCGAAATGAACTTAAATCAGCACTGATATAAGGGTAAAGATGTTAAAAGAAAATAAAATTTTAAACTCTTGCATACAGTAAAATTAGACTAAGAAATTGAAACAAAAATTAACTCTTCTCAATTAATTCAAATAATTACTCTAAATTATCAGTTTATTAATTGAAACATAATGATGTCAAACAACTATTTTAGCTTTTAAGTTACACAGAAACTCCTTTATTAAACATAAAATCAATATTTCATTAGAGCCTTTCTGCATATATTTTAAGAAAATTTTGCATCAAACCACTCAACAAAAGGTTATCTACATTTAGAACCCGTATCAAATATATACATACATAACTTATTTCTTGTAATTTTAAAATATATAGAACAAGTAAAAAAATGATAAATTAACCCAGAAATTTTCTGGAAGAAAAAATAAAAATTTCTTACAGTAGATCTTTTAACCTACACAATAATATACTTAGAATAAGTATGAGGTTACCACAGAAAAAAAAAAAAAAACTTTTCAGAATGAATTTCCAGAAGCATAATGAACCATTAAAAAATAACAATGTTTAAAAAAATTTGAAAAATTAATTTTTTGATTTCAAATTTTACTGTCAGATTCTTCATTTTGATGACAATGCACCAAATATGATGTCAATTGGATTAATACTGGATGATTTATAACTTGCAATAAGCTAATGAAATTATACCCAACTGAAATATCGATTTTGAAGGCTCTGAGTATTCTATACTTAATAAAAAATATTAGAAATAAATAAAAAGCACTTTTGGGGGGGGAGGGTCCTTTAAATAATTGCAATTCATTTGAAAAAGTATCGATATGAAAGAAATACACAGATTCTAGAACACTACCAGAAATAAAGTTGGGCAAAAATAAAATCTCCACTTTTAATACTTGCAAGTTTGATGTTAATGAAATTTTGCTCATTAAATAAGTACTGTTATTTAATGTCTAAATTATATTAAAGTTTTCAAAAGTAATAAAAATTCCAGAAAAAATGCAACAATTACTGACAATTGCTTCATTTTCCATTTATCTGTCACTCATAAGGAATTTAGGTAAAATCCTAGGAGAGCCCACACCCTTGGCGACAAACCGAAAACAGCGCCAAGACAGAACAAGATGGTGCCAAACGAAACCAACAATGGCAGCAAGTGAATATAGAGGGACAAGGTGGAAGCGTAATGAAAATATATGTAAACAATACAGAAAATAATCAAATATATATTTAAGATGAAATTAAAAAACAGCACTTACTTTCTTACTGCTGATATTTTCTGAGTGAAGGGTACAACGTGACAGTAAATTTAAAAAAAAAGCCTTGAAGGCCTTATTGCTAAGCGAATGACCATGGGAGCGCCGCCATATATATTCTGCGAGGTAAAGGTCGAACATATCCATTCGACATCTCCGTTCGTATAATCCCATTCGTTCATTACATTTAGAACATTCATAATTCAAAACAATCAATTCTTCCTTCTTTCATACACCATCCAATCAATTTTTTCTTACATTTCGCATTCAACAAAGTAAAAAATTCGAAGGTATATTCACTCACACACGTGCCATACTTCCAGCCCAGTGCCGAACAACAAAAAGACGAAATTCAAAATGCCCGCCGACAAAATATGAAACTTCCAGAAATAGTTAGGTTTACCATATCTAAAGTATCAAAGTAGGGTTACCAAGATGGCGCAATTATCGCCAACCAATATAATTCGCGCCAAGGGTGTGGGCTCTCCTAGGACTGAACCGGAATTTATACTGAAAATGCATAGAAAAATATTTTTCATTATACAAACATCATAATGAATACAATAAAGAAAAGAAAGTGCACAACTCATTTGAATTTAAACATAAAGTTCCCATATTTTTATAATTAAAAATACTCAAAAAATTTCAAAGAAAAATTACCATTTTCAAAAATAACACAAATTAAAAATGTTCCAAACCTATTAAAATATATTTTAAAATCAAATTAAGGCTGTTTTCGGTTAATGTTAAAGAACAGGACCCGAATATGCAACATTTTTTCAGATATAAAAGAAATGAAAAATTAATATGATATTCTGGCTTCACTTTTCTTTAAAGAGTAGCATTTTTTATCATACTTCCCATTTTTAACCAAGTTGATTCATTTTTTCTGGTATAAAATGTGTTTCGCATTTTTTATCCTATATCGTAATGTTAAATGGGCTTTGCCTTCACGTATTAAAACAAAAAAGAAAATATTCACTGAATATTTTGAAATTTTTAAAAACACTATATTGTTAACAGAGGTACGAGTTATAATATTGCAAATGTTACACTTCCTGGTAAGCTAACCTAAGCTTTCGCAAAGCAAGCAGTGAAAATTTTTATGTCGAGGAGGCATAAGATGAAAGCAGTTTCTTAAAAATGACTTTTATTAATAATTAAGGATAAAGTCAATGTACTCGTCACTGGAGCTATCAAAAACAATAAGTTGACTAATAAAATCTTAGTTAAAAAAAATCAACATTACCATACATCTGATTTGAACCGTCTTCTCTTACAGTCTAATATTAAAAAGGATTATCTTAAAATGGTGATGCAACATACAGTTGCATAGCCAACCAGCTGCTCTCTATTTAAGAGCTAAAACACACTTGAATATTTCCTTTCTTTCTCTCTTTAAGAAAAGAACTAACACAAGCCCAGTTTAAATATTTTTGTGATTTGCATTGCAGTTGCTGCCAACCACAAATCACGAAACTTCCAAAAAGGTCGGGTTCGAATCGGTTGGTTTGACTGAGATCATGGAACGGGATTGGAAAAACAATACAAGGAGATCATAAAAATTCAGATCCAAAAAATAATACTTTGCATGGTTCTTTTTAAATGTCTAACAGCAAATTTCCATGGAAATTGGGTCATTTTTCTGTCTGAAAATGTGCTTCGTGTTTAGTTAGAGCTCTTGTTCTTTTGCCGAAGACAGCCTTAAGTATTTACATGAATCAAATTAATATAATAATTTAAATCTTCATATGAATACTATAATGTGTCTTAAAATTTTCTAATTCAGTAAAACAAGCTCCACATACATTACAAACAATAGGTTTTTGGTCCTTAAAACAAGAAGAGTGCCAATTTTTACTCTCATGACTTAAGCGATGCAACTGAAAATCATTCAGTTTAATAAAAGAAATATCACATATATCACAAATAAATGGTTTTTTAAACTCAGTAATTGAGTTCAAAAGTTGAGTGTCATGGGTTAAGCAATGAGATTGAAAACTTTCAATCCCAGTAAAACACTTACCACAAATATTGCAAACAATAGGTTTTTCTTCAACAACATTAAGTAATTCCTCATTAGCATGGTTAAAGACCGGAGATTCTAACTTTTCCAAATTAATAAAATCTGAACCACTTAAATTGGACTTAGTTTCCTTGACAACGTTATTTTTTTCTCCTCCATGCAGCAGAAGATGTGACTGAAAATTCTCAGCTTCAGTAAAACATTTACCACAAATATTGCACACATGCAAACTTTCTTCACTTTCATTTAAATGACAAAATTCTTCATTTGTGTGAGTTAGACAGGGCAACTGAAAGTTTTCTGTATCAGCGCAAGTACCACTACAGATGTTGCAAGAGAGTATTGTTGAATCAGTATCAACAGAATCAAGAGATTTATTACTACAATGCATCAGATGATGAGACTGGACCTTTCTACATCCAACATCAGCACACTCACCATCACTTACATTTTTGCAACTCACTGATTCCTCTTCAAAATTCAGAAATACCGATTCATCTACACCTTGAAAAACATTCTTGATAATGGGCAACTTAGGAGTAGAGACTTGAGAAGTAACATTAGGCTCCAATTGATGCGATTTTTCAGCCAATACTTTCTTACAAGCATCCCATACACTTGGTTTTTCTTCCTTTCTAACTTTGCAATGATGGAATTTAAGACGTTTTTTTGAAAAATAGCCCCTTTTACACACTTTGCAAGCATAAGGAGGAGCTGAGTGAGTTCTACATCGATCAACAAAAGTTTTTGTTCTTTTAAATTCTTTATCGCACACATTACAAAATACTTGTTTGCTATTGAGCTTTGTTTTTCTCTTGTGAAAGGAATTTTTATGTAAAGTTAATTCTCTTTTCTTTTTAAAACTGAAATCACAGATGGAACACACAAATGCTGGACTTTTCGTTTTTGGCACTTTAACAAGTTGGACAACTGGTTCTTGACAAGATTTTGTATTAACACTTTCTCTGCATGGTCTAGATTCTGTTATTTCTTCTTGTTTTGTTTGTTGTACCCCATTCTGCGCCATAATTGATGGTGTGTTCAGATGCGAATTCACTGTATTTATACAGCGAGGGTATAAGTCCGGTAACATTGGTTTCGGTTTCTCGAGCAATTCAGGCTGCGTTCGAGCTTGTTTTTTGAGATCATTCGCTATATTCTGAGCCTCAATAAACTGTGCATACAACATTTTAAGTACAGAAGCGTTTTCTTTCAAAAAACGGTCTTTTCTCTTTCTACTCACAGTAACCCTTTTAATTTCTCTCTTAGGTGTGATTACACCATTCCCGTCATTGTTTTTAATCTCTGGTTCAATTCCTTCTTTTTTCAATTCTTTACATGAATATTTCGCCTCAATCATCTTCTTACATTGTTCATACACAGTAAGTTTATCACTTCTTGCGTTTTGGGACGAAGATAAACGAGGCATATTTATGTAGTTTGAAAGAAGTCACTTGTTCAAGTCATATCCGTAGAATATATTTAAAAAAAAATATTCTAATTTCTGACAATCCATTCCGATTTGTCTATGTAAGAATTCAAGAGTTTTGATTTACCAGGGGAAAAAATTAATTCTAATCGACGAGCAACTAAGTAAATACCATTTGTAAAACATTTGTTAGCACTTTTAGTAAACTGTTTACAATGTTTACTTGGCTGAGTGATTGATTGATTGAGGGAATGATGGAACACAACAAATGCTATTCTGTTAATTTACTAAATACCAATATTTTCAGCATCTTTAATAAAGCTCTAACCGTTTGCTAATCAATCATTACTTTTCCTAAATTATCTTTGAATGTGCTTTTTGGTCGTATTTTGAAGATACATTAAACTATTAGGGATGTGGACCTTGTCATTTTAAACCTCGGTCAATTGACAAGGACGAAACTTATACTGACACTTAATAAATGGTGTTCACAAGGGTAAGGTAAGGATTCCACCATCTCCCCCAGAATCACACACACACAACAGATTTTTAATTTTTACTATAAAGCTTTTATTCACTAGTTTTTTAGAATTTGACTCCCCCCAAGAGAGATAACTGTGTGCGCTAATGCACCACACCCTTTCGTACCTCCTCACCATGCCAAAAGAGTTCTTTCAAAATAATGTTGTACTACGGGTTGATTTTCAACATGTCTTATATCTTTTTCTATGAGAAATATATTTTCTGTAGGATAAAAGAATATGTTTTTTCTAAATTATTTATACCAGAAGTAGGTAACTTGTTTTGACTCTCGGGCCACATTGTGGAATTGGCAGATACTAGAGGGCCACACATTTTTAAAAGGATTGCATTCATCATAAAAAAGAATAAATATAAATTAAATAAAATAGTAACCGTTTCATTCACTTTATTTACTGTGCTAATTTAATATTGTCTATAGCTGCAAGCACATTTAATTTTATAATCAATTTCATGAGGCAAATGTACCCTATCTTACTTTTCAAAAAAAATTTTTTAATCAGGAGTGAAATCGTCTCAACCTGCAAGTTTATATCAACCAGCTTGCATCTATATTTATTCTTGATCTTCATACAAGAAAAACTTTTCTCACAAATATATGTCGACTAAAATATGAAGAACAATTACCGTAAAATCCGGCGTATAACGTGCACTTTGAACTCAAAAAATAAGATCAAAGTTTACGGGTGCGCGTTATGCGCCGGGTCAGGGCCGGCTCTAGCAGTTTTGCCGTCCCGGACAAAAATGGAAAATGCCGCCCCTCTCTCCGAAGCATATATATATATGTAATTAAAAAAGTTAAATTGTTCGCATAAATGCACTTAGAAAACATGAATAATTATTGTGAACAAAAAGGCAGCATAATAATAATTATTATTATTATCTCTCTCTCTCTATCTATCTATATATATATATTATTTTAAATCTTAAAAAATGCAAAATAATTTGGAATTAAGGACGTAATTACCTGCTATTATTTCAAACGAGTAAAATGTAAGAGAAGAAATCGCCCATTTCAGCAGGCCAATTTCTTCGAAGGAGAGTCTACTGATGGGGGGAATTACAAGCATTTATTTTAACTTATAGTAACTACCCTCAAGGCTAAAATAAAACATCTCTTATCTACCAAAAAACTCTTATTAGTCCCACTCCGGCATAGGAGAAAGTTATCAATGAAGGATGAGTAAACATATCAAATTTCATGAATTAACATATGCTCTCGCCTCAAACCCTGCAAGTTTCAACACAAAATAAAATTGAATTTAAACATAAAAAGTACAAAATAAGGAAATAAGATACGTTAAATGAAATTCCAAATTAACAACCAATAATATTTCAGAAAATGTATCAAATTTTTTTTTAACAAAAAAATCTTTTAAATTCGATCCAAAAGCCGCCCTTAAAATTTGCCGCCCCGGTCAGGGGTCCGGTTTGTCCGGCCCTAGAGCCGCCCCTGGCCGGGTATAAAAATAAGAGCTTTAAAAATAGAAAATAAGATGTGCATATAAAAAAATTAAGACTTGTATGCTTATGGTTGAGACATTTATCAAAATATTTGTAGGAATAAAAATTTTTATCCGATGTTAACATTCTGCCCTGATACATTTTAGTATATATACATTCTGAGGCGATCCAATCTATATACACACATTGGATTATGTCCAACTCATTTTTGAAAAACAATATTTAGGGTCCATTGTGGAAGACCCAGTGCGATTCTGAGTTTTCGTTTGTTTAATGTTAAAAGGTTTCAGCTGATTATCGGACCATTTGTATGTGGAATGTGTAATAAAATATACTGCAGATGCTATTATTTATACCAAGTTGATTGTGGTCATCGTAGCCTATTATTCTAGTCATGAACTCATGGTCGAAGTTGTTAAATGACGGTTTCGAGTCAATGCCACTGAAGACCCGGCGTGTAGAGGGGCAGATGCACGTTAAATCTGCCATGAATCAACGTCCTCGTTTGTCGTGGTGAAGAAGTTAGAAAAGTGGGCTGCCCTCTCAGTAGTCGTCCTCGTTATTTGACCGTAGTTCAAATTTATGAAATCAGTCGCCAGAAGCCCTCGTATTGCTTCAAGCGTGAGGATAACAAACACTCAGTCACTCACCAAGTGAATGCATGAAAAAGTAATCGGTCTCGACTGTTTTATTTATGTTTTCTAGACCCTTACACAAAAATACAAGGGGCGGCTCTCGCGTGTCCTCTTACGGTGAAAAATAAGAAGGCTGAAAAAGGTTACAACATGCCACCCACGTTGAAATATTATTTCAATATACATGAACAATATAAAGTTACATTACATGAATACATAAATGTGAAATTTTAAAATTTAAGTAAACATTCACAACAATTAAGTACAATGATTCCTAAAGCGGTCCATATGAACCCCTAGGGGTCTATCACAACCTACAAGGGGTCCACGTCAGTAAAAAAATAATTTGGGGCTCATAGGTTTGAATGGGGGTCTATGATACTGGCTCTCATTACACGTGGACTTTATTTTAAAGAAAATCTAATCTACTGGAAATCAAATTTCACCTTTTAAACGGATTTATTTACTAAAATTAATGAGGTTAATTTGCGTTTACGGTGACAGCATAAATTTTATTGAAACAAGAACCATTTCAGCGTTTCTTTCCAGAGTTAAGATAAAGAAGTATTATACTGGAGGGCCCAAATTTTCTCAATTTGTTAAAGACAATCTGTCAGGACGTTTTAACCTACGTTCAACATTTAAGGGGTGTTGGAAAGCTAAAATCTTATTTTTTTTTGACAATTTGAGATTTTTACATTTTTAAATTGTACAGATTTTAACCTTTATAAAAATACCTTACTTTAACCTCTAGGGTAATTAGAATCCCTTAAAACCTATTTTTAAATAATCGTTGAAAATGGGCCATGCCCATTTGAATGATGAAAAATGTAAGCAAAGTACGTTTTTGCTTAAAAGTTGTGAACGTCTGATATATACCAAAACATGTATCTTTTATTGTAAATCGAGCCTTTTATTTTTTTATTTCCTATAGCCCATTAGAAGTCTCACTTCATACATTAAAATCAATTTATCTCAAAATGTAAATTTTGATGTGCGATGTACCCGGTAGCGCACACAGGAATTTTTCAAGGGGGGGGGGGGGCCGGGGTCGGAAGTTCACCATTCTTGTATTATGCTCCTTTTGATTTTGTCGATTTTGGGGAACAAAACACACTGAAAAACTAATTATTGAATAATTAGCATTGATTAATAAAATTAATCATTAATAACAGATACTTAATTAAATTTTACGTACTATATACTTAGAATTATAATCAATCCGAAAAAAAATCAAGGGCTTTGGGGGGTGTCCGGACCCCCAGGACCCCTCCCTTGTGTGCGCCACTGGATGTACCTTTTCTGAGAAACTATTATTCACAGGTATGTAAATTTTTTATGATATATTTATATCAAATATATATTGAAATGAGATTTTTGAAAAAAACTCAAAAATTAATTTTTAACAAATTTTTAATGTGAAAAATGAGTCAAATTTTGCAATGTTTGATAAAATATTTCATAAATTATTTAAAAATTCAAAATTAGCTAAAAGCTCATTTCAGTATAATGAGAAAGGTGTACTTTAATTGTATGAAAAATTTCAAGCATGTACATATAACAGATTTTGAGAAAAGGTACATCGAAAGTAGCCAATTTAACATTGTCAGTAGAGAGAGCGAGTTTCCAACTCCCCTTAAATGGCTGTTATTCAGATTTTGAAACCAGGTTTGAGAAGGCTTTGACTATGGTAATAATACATTAGGTACTGAATTCTTATGATCACTTTGAAAAAAAAAAGTCACACATTACAATAGGAACTATTCGTAATTAGCACTAACGAATATCTTAGTTTAGAAATGGATGTCAGCAGTTTTGGCTTTAAAAAGGCAAACCTGTTATCTGTCCCGAATTATAAGATATATCATGAGTAAGTTTTTAATTACTTTTCCTAGTGAGAAGGAGTTTCAGCGTGGTTGACAATCTCCAAAACAAAAAAAAAAAACAAAGCAAAAAAAGAAAGAAAAGAAAAAAAAAAAATTGGACACTACTAACAGAGGAGATTTAAGGTATTAAACCTGACAAAATTGTTACAAAATGTTGAAAATGTGTTATTATAGCGCCCGATTCACCCCTCTCGTTAAAATAATTTGTTTGTTTAGTTATTTTATTTAACAGTCATTTTATGAATTAAATAACTTTTAATTATAATTAACATGTGCTTTTTAAATTTTTAACACTATACTTCATTACAATTAGAAATTTAATTTTTCCAAGTAGTATTAATACCAGCTGTCAAAAAGACATTTAAGTTGATAAATTTGCAGAAATTCAATATTAATTAAGAATGGATCCACCCCAAACCGAAAATCCTGACAAGGGGTTTATAATACAAAAATGTTTGGGAACATCTGATGTAGTACATATATGCATATTATAAAATGAACTACAAATTATAAAAACATAAATTTAAATTGGTAAAAGATTCAATTTTGTTATATTTCTTTTAAATATGCCGTATGATGTTTTTTGACAGTAACAAACCTGAGTATATTACCTAGACCATGATGTAATTGAATAATTTTACCCATTTTCCATTTAGTATGGGGCAAATTGTCATCTTTTATAAGTCACAAGTCATTCACTTGAAAATTTTTAGTTGGCAGAAACCATTTTGTCCTTTATTGCAATCGAGTTAAATACTCTTTGCGCCAACATTTCCAAAACCATTGAACTAGTTTTTGAATTTGTTACCATCTAGTAAGATAAGAATTATTTGAGTCAATATATATAATTAGGTTCCGGAATACGTGTCAATAGCCTTCCAATAATGAAATGAACAAGCGTTGTTGTAGCTCTATTTATATATTATATTTGTTTTTGTAAATTTAGTTTTTCCAATCTGGCAACAAAAAGTTGTTGACATTGTAGCGTGATGTAAGAATGCTAATAAAAAGGTTTACGATCGAAAATAGTTTTCTTCTTTTATTTTTAATCATTTGAAAAGGATGAATAAATTCTAAATAATTATTTTATTTATCCCATGTACACTCATGGACAAAAATATTAGCGCACCAAGAAATAATTGCGGGATCGTAACGAAACTTGGCCTGCGGGTACATGTTGGGGAGATATGCAAATGATTAGAAATACAGCGTAATTCGCACTATGTATAGCCGGTAGAGGGCATTCAACGTCGTTCTCGATGGAGTGTAAAACAGGTAATCAAAGCTTGTTTGAGTGTGCTATGAATCGCTTACAAAGGAAGAGCTGAGGTAGACATGCCATTACGCCGTTTTTGAAGACAATATGAGCAGCTGTCTCAGTTTGAGAGGGGGGGGGGGAATCATCGGCATGATGGAAGCTGGGTGGTCAGCTAGGCAAGTAGCTCGTCAATTAGGAAGCTTTGATTGTGTTGTGAGGAGGTGTTGGGACCAGTGGATCCAGACAGTCGTCGAGAAGACAGCCACTTCGTAAGAAATGCACGCGTACAGGCAACTGTTTCATCGGCAGCCATCCAGGCACAGGTAGCACCTTCATTAGGGGCCCCTGAGTCTTCTCGAGCCATACGAAGGTGCAGGCTAAAAGACATTTGAGATCGCGGCACCCATTGCGTGTCCTGCCCTTGACGCTCATCCATCGACGCCTCCGTTTGGAGTGGTGCCCCACACGAGGAAACTGGACTGCAGCGGAATGGAACCAGGTCATCTTTAGCGACGAATCCAGATTTAATCTCAGCAGTGATGACAATCATGTTTGTGTGTGGAGACCCGGTGGTGAACGCCTCAATCCTGCCTTTGCCTTACAGCGACACACCGATCCCACAGCTGATGTGATGGTATGGGGTGCCATTGCCTACAATAGACGGTCACCCCTAGTATTGATACGGGGCACCATGACAGCCCAGCGATATGCCCATGACATCCTGCAACCACATGAGTTGCCACACATGCAACGGCTCCCAGGGGCCATTTTTCAGCAAGACGACAATGCTTGACCTCACACGGCAAGGGTGTCACAAGATTGTCTCCGCACTGTTACTGCCCTTCCTTGGCCTGCCCGATCCCCAGATTTGTCTCCAATAGAGCATATCTGGGATCATTTGGGATGGTGAGTTGGGCATCTCACCAGTTTGAACGAACTAGAGGCAAGGTTACAGCAAATATGGAACGAAATGTCTCAAGACATCATACAGAACTTGTATGCCTCAATGCTAGAGGGGGTTCGCTAGAGGGGGTTCAACAGGGTATTAAATCCTCCGTTTTTTTGCCTTTTTCTCTGAAATAAATCATCCTTTTTCTTTGATATTTTCTAATCATTTACTTACATCAAAGTAGTCATTACGTATGTAAAATTTCGTTTCATTTTGACGGATCCTTCTTGGTGCGCTAATTTTTTTGTTGTAAGTGTATTATTTGTGACTAACTCATCTACAAATTGGTGACCCATATATATTCAAAATTTGATCGATGAGAATAATGAAATGGCTTTCGCAAAATTCGAATGAGTAAAAATTAGAAGCTAATAAGGTAAGCGTAAAAATTCCTCCTTTTTGGGGAGAAAAGCCTGAAATATGGTTTTTCCAAGTTGAGGCTCAGTTTTCTATCGCTAACATAAGGCAAGAAGAAACTAAACTTAATTACCTTTTTACTCAATTAGATCCAAAAGTTATAGAATGTATATGGGATATAATTCAAAATGATGAGAAGAATAAATATTCTTGTGCTAAAAATAAATTTTTAAGTACTTTCAAAGAAAATGAAGAAAAAAGCATTAAAAAATTGCTTACTGGAATCTGATTGGTGACACGAAACCCTGTCAACTTTTGAGGAAAATGAAATCGTTGGCTGGATTTAATATCACCGAAAAGGTTTTAAGGAACCTTATGGCTAGATAAATAACCGGACTCCAACAAAAATAATTTAGTTGTTAGTTCGGAAAATTTAGAAAATTTGTCAGTGAGTGAATATTAACGTCGAACTGTTCAGCTACACGAGGGCTTTTGGTGACAGACCACGTCATTTTGAACCATGGTCATGTGACGTGGACGACACCTGAGCTGGCACCCCCTCTCCTAACTACCACACCATACCAACGGGAGGACGTTTCAGCTCTCGACAGATTTAACGTGCATCCCTGCCCTACATGGCAGGTCTTTAGTGGTACTTGGCTCGAACTCATGACAAGCCTGCCATGATCCGATACCTTGACCACTGGGATACCACAGCCCTAGAAAATTTGTCAGTTATGGCAGATACAATTTTTGAAATAAATTCATTGCGAGAAATTTATTCTACTACTACAGATAATACTGATATGAAAAATATCCTTGATAAAGTAAGCCTTTTGGAGAAACAGATTTTAGAATTATACATCAACAGGAGAAAATCAAGAAGCAAAATTAAAAATTCCAATCAAACTCGAAATAAAACTCGTAAACATTCCTTTCAACCCAAATGGAAAATACTGTTTCCACTTCACGTTTGGTGATGAGTGTTATCCTAATAAATGTTCCTGGAATAAGGCATCGGAAAAACAGTAGATTTATCAGCAAGCTCTCCTGCTACAGAATATAAAGATTACCGTTTATATTTGTAACTGAGACAAAAACGCTGGTTTACACTTTCTGGTTGATAGTGTTGCTGATTTATCAATAATTCCTGCCTCATGTAAAAATAAAATTTGTGATTCTTTTAAGCTTTATGCAGCAAATGGCTCGGAAATATTGACTTTTGGTCATAAAATTTTAACTTTAAATCTAGGGCTGCGTCGTGAGTTCCAGTTTCCTTTCATTATTGCTAAAGTTGATAAAGGGATAATTTGTGCTGATTTTCTAAATAAGTTTAACTTGTTAATTGACATCCGAAATAAACAGTTAACTGATGGAATAACTAACCTTCATGTTAAAGGTGAAATTTCTTCTATTTTGCAAGAAAATAAAATTAACATAATGGATAAAACATCAAAATTTTCTAATATATTATTATAATATTCAGATTTAATGAAACCAAGTTTATTAATTACTAATACGAAACATGATGTTAAACACTATATTTCTATTAAAGACCCATCGGTTTACTCAAAAGCTCATCAATTGGATTCTAAAAAATTAGAAATAGCCATGGAAATTTATGTTAGGTAATGATATCATTTGACCTTTTAAATCTCCATGGGCTAGCCTACTACATCTTGTGAATAAAAAAGATGTAAGTTTTAGACCATGTGGTGATAAAAGACGCTTAAATGCTCAAACCATTCCTAACCGTTATCCAATTCCACGTATTGAAGATTTTCATCATATTTTAAGGGGAAAAGAATATTTTTTAAGATTAACCTGTTCAAAGCATATTTTCAAATACCCATTGCTGAGGAAGATAAGGAAAAGAGACAGCCATAATAACACCATTTGGTTTATTTGAGTTTAATGTTATGAGCTTTGGGTGAAATACAACTTCTACTTTAGTATGTGTATTTACAATACTACATTGTAGTTTACAATGTAGTATTATTTGGACTAGAATTTGTTTTTCCATACCTGGATGACATTCTAGTAGCCTTTTGACAGTGAAAAATAACATAAAACTCATTTGAAACTTGTGTTTGATCGCTTACAAAAATATGGTCTTCGAGTGAATATCTCAAAGTCAACTTTGGCATTAATTTGTGACGGGCTCATCGCGTTTTCTACTAAAATCTCCTCTTGGGTTCCTTGGGGCCGAAAAAGGCAAATTCTTTCCAACCAAATCCAGAAGCGAAACGTGAACATGCAAATTAGAAACCTTTTAAATAGCAGAAGTTTAACGTAAGCGTATGACCTACTGGGAAGTGATTATGCTAGTCTGGTTTAAGTGCGTGAACTGAAGGAAGAGAAGAAAGCCGTCATTGAGTGTGAAGCTATTCGTAACAGAACGATCAAGGTGGATACAATTCCACACGAGTTAATCTAAAAGATATTTAGGATCCAAGAGGATTGCAGTTAAACAAGAGATTAAGGTAGAATAATTCTAGTATCCATTAGTAACTGTGATATAAACAGAGATTAGGAATAGAAGGGGAAGTTAAATATAGTGGTTAAGATCGTGCTTATTTGGTAATACGTATTGTGTGTTTTCTCTCCTCAGAGATCCGCTAAGTTATAATATAAATATTATCAGTGTTAGTGTTTAAGTTAAGATCTTAATAAAGACATTTTAAGATCATGACAACGCCTGGTTCTTCATTCAATACCACACCTCTAGGTCACGAAGATAACTTAGGAGTAAGGTATCACCCACGGGTGAATATTTCACAAACTCTTCTAGAATTTCTAGGATACTTGATAACACCTGAAGAGGATCTAAGCTACTTCCAGAGAAAGTAGATGTAATTTTATCACACATAAATTACCCGAAACAATTCGTGAGTTGAGAACTTTCCTTGAACTCAATAACTTTTATAGAAGATATTTAAAAAGATGCTGCTAAACATCAAGGTATTCTTCACGAGTATTTAAAAGGTTCAAAAAAGGATGAGAAGACAACAATTCTTTGGACAGAGGAAGCTAAAGAAAATTTTGAAAAATATAAACAAGATCTTGCACATGCTACTTTATTAACCTTTCCTGACTCTGATTTACAATTAGCTTTATTTACTGCTATTTTGAAATCGGATCAGTATTACAGCAGTTTGAAGCTGGAGGTTGGAAACCGATTTCATTTTTTTCTAAAAAATTAACTGATGCACAGAAAAATTACAGAACCTCTATGATAGGGAATTATTAGGAATATATTTTTCAGTCAAACAGTTTAAACATCTTCTTGAAGGACGAAATTTTGTTATTTATACTGATCATAAGCCAATTACATATGCCTTTCATAAAAAAAAAATGAAAAAGCTTCACCTAGACAGTTGCGTCATTTAAAACATATATCACAATTTTCAACAAGTATTTGTCCTATTAGTGAAGAAGAAAATATAGTTGCAGATTCTTATCCAGGATTGAATCAATCTCTAAAATAGATTATGATAAAATTGCGGATGCACAAGTTGATAATGAAGAACTTAATAAACTGCGCTTGAAACCATCCTTAAATTTCAAACAATATCCCCTCCCCGACTCTGTTAAATTACTTTGATGTGATATTTCAACTGCAAACATTCGTCCATTTATACCTCAGCCTCTTCGAATGCACACGTTTCAAAAAATTCACCAACTTAGGCTTACCCTGGTGTGAAATCTACTGTTAAACCAATAGCTCCCATATTTATTTGGCTAAACATTCGAAAAGATGTCAATCAATGGGCAAAATCTTGTATCCAGTGTCAAAAGAACAAAATTAAGAATCAAAATCATGAATAATTTCGCAATACCTTTAATCTCTGCGATGCCTGCCCATACAATTGATATTCCAGATTATCTTCCTGCTTTGCATTTCTTTTCTGCTTGATCTTGAAGTCATTTTTGCCTCTTTTACCCAGTCAGATAGCGATCTCTATGCAAGTTTTATGCGCTGCTTGTCGATCTCCAGGCACATTTTGTACCTGTTTGAGCCAATTTTCAAATGCATTGCCTTCATTATGAGCAAAATCGAAGAAAACCCGTCTTTGAACACATAAACCGAGACACAGAAGTATCGAGAAAAACGAGTTTTGTCAACTAGCGTCCTTCTCAAATGCTTGGCAGTGCCTAACTGACTGAAACAGACGTTTGACAAGACTAAACTCGTCTAGACTAGTCAGGAAATAAATTTTTTCCATAACATCTACCATACACCTGCTCTAGTCCCCTAACATACCCTCCCTCTAGCGCACACAAAAGGAACTCGCTGCGGACCAGATGACCTTGTACTTAAATTCGAAAACAGAGTACTTAGAGATTTTTTCCGGCCATAATCTTTTGGGACATTATTTTTGATGTCCCAGGGGACCATTTAAAATAATAATAATAATAATAGATTTTTCGAAAAATCTAGGGTGCCTAAGGCATTAATTCCTTTTTCACTTCAAGTTCGATTTTTACAACATGAAATATACTTTTATTTTTCTTGACACATATATCAGGAGTAAATTCAAAATTACAACCTCTGACAGTAAAGTTCGGTGAATGAAGTCACAACGGCCAATCTGGCAACACCGACGAAACAAAACGCTGCACATGCGTAGCGGCAAGTGTTGACCATCTGCCCCCACCGTTGTTCAGTTGAGCATCGTTTGTGTTCTGTGTAAGACTTGTTTTACAAAGTGCTTGTTTAGTGCATTGGTTCTTAACTGAGAACAGGAAAATGGACGAAAAAAAGATAAATTTAAAGTTTTGTTTTAAGCTTGGCAAGACACAGACAGAAACTTATTCGATGCTGGTATGTGTTTATGAAAATCAAACATTGTCCATGAAGTGAGTACGAGTAGTTCGTCCGTTTTCGAGAAGTGTTTCTGACAACCCCCGTAGCGAAAGACCGGCGACCTCCGTTAGTAACGAAAACATTCAGAAAGAGAGTAAGTTAATCACGAAAGATCGTCAATTAACTGTGCGCATGATAGCAGGACGACAAATGCTGCAAGTTACATTGAAAATTTGACTCGTTTCACGAAATGTCTACGCAGGGTATGACCCCATTACGCACAACAAGGTTCGTGGTTTTTTGTTCATGACAACGCTCACCCTCCTACAGCCAATATCATCAAACAGTTCCTGGCAAAAAAGGGGGTGGTGCAAACTGAACATCCACCATTCTTGCCAGACCTCAATCCTTCAGATTTCTTCCTATTCCCACGACTTAAACTCGCTTTGAAAGGAAAGAGATTTGACGATATTTCTGACATCCAATAAAGCGTGACTAAGCTTTTGAATTCCATCTCAGAAGAAGAATTCTTGCAAAGTTTCCAGGATACGTGCAGCAGATCTCAGTGATGCATAGTTATTGATTGATTGATTGAATATTAACGTTGCACTGTTCAGCTACACGAGGGCTTTTGGCGACGGACCACGTCATTTTGAACCATGGTCAAGTGACGTGGACGACACCTGAGCTGGCACCCCCTCTCCTAACTACCATACCATACCAACGGGAGGACGTTTCAGCTCTCGACAGATTTAACGTGCATCGCTGTCCTACACGGCGGGTCTTTAGTGGTACTGGGCTCGAGCAAGTGACAAGGTAAGCAACGATCCGATACCTATACCACTCGGCTACCGCAGCCTGCATAGTTATGGAAGGAGACTATTTCGAAGGACAATAAGGTATAACGTTAGTTAATATTTCATCTACATTAATGTTAATTCACCGAACTTTATTGTCAGAGGTTATATATATTGTGGTTTGCATTTCTTCTTAAAAAAAATTTTTTTTTTTTTCTCCTAATGGCTTCTTGATTCCGAAGCAATTTAATTGTATCGATTCAATTCACTGATTTTCTTATTTGTCAAACATTTTTTAAGAAATCAAACTAGTTTGTCTTTAATTTTTAAATTAAATTAATTTTTTGTGCTTAGTAATATTCAGGATGTTGAACTGTCATTGGATATATAGTTTTCTAACATTATTTAAGTGTATTCCGACGTTTTGTGCCCAAAGTTTTGTGAGTGACATCGGAAATATTTTAAACTTCCATCCTTATACGTGCAAAATTTAGACAAGGGCCCTTTACCACCACAACTAGAAGATTAAATTCTCTGATCACGATTATTTATCTATTGTTTACAATCAACACAATTATCACGTTTCTCTCTATCTGTTTCACTTTACCTAAATTTCGTTTACTTTTCATAAAATTATTTTTATAGTTTCATCAATTTTAAGTTTTCTTCTAAAAATCGCGTAAATCTTCGCATTGGTGTAAAATTAATGGCTTCTGTAGTTTAATGGTTATGGCCCCAAATTCGTGGCCGGTGGGTGTGCTACTGAAGACCCGTCATATGGAGGGGCTTATGAACGGTAAATATTTCGAGACTCAAAGTCCTTCCATTGGCGTGGTGTGGTACTTTGGAGAGAGGGTGCCATTTCAGGTGTCTTCGTCTAAAATTACGAGGTTCTTCGCCAATAGCCCTCGTGTTGCTTTATAGTGCGACGCTTCCATGCTCATCTTTCATTTCTCACGGTTACAGCAGGTCACACACAGTTGACTAAAAACCTCTTTGGTGGCTGAAAATAAAGAATAAATTTTTGGAAAAAAAAAGTAGGCAATAAATAAGTCAGTTTCATGTTAAAGCTTGTAAAACATTTCCACTTGTCTTAGAAATCTTCATCTAGAATGCACTATAAAATAAAAACGACTTAACACTGTCAACGAACGGATTGTCACAGGAGTGAATCCACTGTGGTGTAACAACGTTCGAATGCACAACAATGAAAAGAATAATGTCTTTACATCACATCCCGCTTCGATTGAGGTTACCAGATCGGTGGGATAAAGATAACAATTATTTTTTTCCCCTTTCATTATTTTTAAATGAATGTGCAGACGATTCTTTTAATAAAAGAAACATTTTTATTGCTACTGAACTCTAAGCTGTGTGAAATCCGGGATCAGAATTTGAAAGGGATTAATCACGGGAAACATGTTCGATGCTTTCCGTTATGGGAAAGAGACACAACAATTAGGATCACAGTCGTTTTCAATTCCCCACGCCCCCGTCCTTCCCCCTCCTCTTTTTTTTTTAGTGTGTCTGTTGAATCGAATGAAATTGGAATCGATATGCGATTGCGCACCATTTGAAAACAATAAGTTTTGTATCTGTAAGCTCAACACGATAATATTCTGATTGAAAATGAAATAAGTGGAAAGTACTTAAAAACGATTAAACTCCAGTGTATTTTTTTAAAAATCGTGCTTTGTTTTGTAAAATATTTGGGGCAAAATTTATCTCTTTTATATGTCCCCCCCCCCCCCGTGTATGCTAATATATGCTTGTTTCGTCAGTTTTTCCTTTTTATTTTTACTTCATGGAAGAGAGGTGTCATTTAACATAAACATTTCTTGAAGATTAATACAAATTTTTATTACTGCATTTTTGTGTACCGAAATTTTAGTCATTGTAGATTTTCTATTATGGAGCTAAATATACCAGACGCAATTGTACATTTTTGATTTCGTTGAACAGACATACAGCGGCTCACATTTGTTTTTGGGCACTTGTATTTTTGACTTTCAGTTCCTGAAAGTACATATATACAAAATATTAAGATACCGGCTTTTTTTTCATTGGTACAATTATTTATATAAAACTAAACTCAGTGGCGCGGTAGCCCATTATGGTTAAGACCTACTGTACCCAACTCAGTATTTGTGACCTAGGGTACTAAGGTGCATGAGCAGATGCTCCGATCAGGTGGTCAGTCTGACGCAAAAACCCCAGTGTTCAGTTCCCAAGCAATCTTGGTACTCATTTATCGACCCACTGAAGAGATGAAAGGCTGAGTTGACCTTACCCAGCCCGGGATTAATTAATAAAATTTTTTATAGTAATATTATAATTATATACAGGGAAATATTTTAACGCGAGAAGGGCCGATCCTACCAGGTGTATTGCGCGTGCACCGCACGAGGGTGGCAAAGACAAGAGGCGGCCGCATGTAGTTCTTTCAGTCAAGCAAATGTTTTTCTCAAAAGAAAACTTTTAATAAGTTGAATAAATATGATGCATCTAAAATAGTTATTGAAAAATCAAAATAGGGTCTGATTTCCAGATACCATAGCATAGTTTAAGAAAAATAGAATACTAGTGCTCCGTGTGTTACTCTTTACACACATCTTTTATTTGATAGCGAAATTCGGGGCAGACCTATAACAATGTAATAGAAGTTGTTTTTTTTTCCCTTTGCTTATCAGCGGCAATGGCGGTGCATTGTGAATCGGTGCTCAGTAAAGGCTCTCAAAAATGATTTTTGCGTAAGTTGCTTTACGAAAATATCTAATATGGTTTAAATTACCTAAGACATATGAGTGTTTAAATTTAGAATGCGTTTGAAGAAATAAAAAGTTTTCAGTTGAATAATAGCCTTACAATTTAGAAAAACAAAACAGAGTAAAGAACTGATTTTTCTGTCTATTTGCATTTTTATTAATGTTCTACTTTTTATTCTTATACAGGTAGATAAGACTATAACGCTAGAGTTAAGTATTAGTCAAAATATAAAATATTTTCTAGAGGAGCGGAACATTAGTTCTTGGCACGTGGGCAGCCGACATCCTAGAATCGATCCTGGGTCTAATCCGACCATCGTTAAAGGTAGAAGCGAGATTTGTATGTAAAAAATAAATAAATAAATACCGTGCCATTCGGTTATGCCTATGGCGTGCCTCGGCACCCACCTAAATTCCCCTTAACTGGAACCAGCTTGGAAGCAGAGAGAAGTGAACTGATATGAAGGCACACTCAAAAAACCTGTCTTCTCCTGAGACATCAGCACGCACTCTTCCCTTTATTCAATTTTTATGCATTAACCTAAGTAGTTTGTTAGTTATATTTTTATAATGTAATTGTAAGTTAAAAATATGTTTAACCTTTTTTATCATGAATCATTACTATTTTTATGGCGTGGATTAAACCTTAATTAGATTCCCACATCACGCCATAATGTCCTCATCCGACGTTCTAAGCTCCTGTTCCGTAGTCAAGTGTCTTGGCGACGGAGAGCCCCCGCTTGTACGCATATTTGGCAGTAATCACTTACTATTTGCAACCCCACTCACGGGGAAGAACACATGACGCTAACGCCGAGAAAGGACGCAAATAATGCACCTAACGCTTTTCAATAAATATACTTTAAAATTCATTACAGTTCATTTCTCATTTGAGTTCTTTAGTACGGCTCCGAACAGCTCCATTTGCAGACGCCTGTGGTTTAAAAGTAAAAATAATCGCAGCAGTTGATGGCTTTCGGACATTCCACTGTACTGTAAACGATGTCGAATGAAACGTGTGGGCACCAGTGGCGTAACGGAGAATATTAGGGCCCCTCTGCAAAGTCAGGTTTTGGGCCCCAAGGATCTTACAACGGATAGCAAAACCATAGGTTTTGGACCCCCTAGACTCCTGGGCCCCACCGCGATGCGGTGTTTGAAGGGGTGTACGTTACGCCACTGGTGGGCACAGAGTTTTTTACAACATACCGTATTTGTTACAATATGGCTTCCAATGCAGCAGAGCGGTGTATCATTGTCACTCTCATAATATGCCTATCATTGCATGTAACATAAAAACATCTCATCACTCAACAGTTAGGTTCGAAATTCGGTGTTGAGTATATCGTAGTGTGAGTAAAATTCAGTGAATTTGGTTCACACTATTTTTTTTTTTTTTCTATTTTAGAAGAACTTTTTTTTTTTGCAAATACAATGGCAAAAAGCTCACGGGGAAAGTAAACTACTATTTCGCTTAAAATGAAGATGAGTTTCTGAAGGCTGTTGATTAAAAACGAAAGACAAAAACGGAAATCTGTTAAGATTTTGGTATTGCTAACTCTACATTATCAACAGTACTTAAAAAGAGAGAAAATTACGTAAATGTTTATACGGTTTATATAAAATACCTGCACACACACACACATATACACATATCTATGTAAATAAAATGTACTCTAATGAATTTAGTTTTGTTGAATATATATATTTTTTGCAATATCCTTTAACACGAAATTCTTTAAACACGAAAAAAATATTTCGGTCCCCTCAGTTTCGTAGTGAACAATTTTCACTGAATGTATGCAAATAAAAACTATACTGTTCAGAAGTTAAATAAAATCATCCTACTTAAAAAGACATATTCGGTCACTATCAGTGATCACAGTAGCCGATTGGCAGCCTCGACAGTAGGGAACTCGTGGCCCGCATTATTCCCTTAAAGTCATTGATTGAAGTCCCAGCGCCACTGGAGATCAACCGTGTAGACGGGCTGATGCACGGTAAATTTGTCGAGGCTCAAAGTCTTCACGCTGGTATGATGGGGAAGCTTGGAAATTGAGTTGACTGCCCAAGTGTCCTAATCGTCACTTGACCAGGATTTAAAATTACGAGGTTCGTCAACAATAGCTCTTGTACCGTTTCAAAGTGTGAAATTAATGAACAATCAGTTGGAAACTTTTATCAAATAACTGGAGTCAGTAAAAGTTTTACAAATAACATTTAATATTTAGCTGCGCATTTAAAATCTGCGCCAAAGCACACACAAAATGATATCTTTTAGTTGGGAGCTAAGATATCATTTTGTGTGTGCTTTGGCGCAGATTTTTTTTAGTTTTCAACTAGTTTTCTTTTTCCCCCCTCCCTCTAATAAAAGAATTAAAAGAAAAGAATATTTTTAAAATCTTTCAAAAATTAAAACATTTAACAATCACGCTCATATAATGCTATCAGTTTTAAAGTTAAGAAATGAATAAAAATTAAGATACACAACTGTGAAGGAAAAGTTATTTATTCTCTGAAGAGCCATTACATTATGCTCGCCTGTTTCCATCAAAAGAAAAAGAAATCTACTCTTTCAAACGGAAATAGGATTGCCAACAAAAACTGCTAACACCCTGAAAGTCATTGATCCGACAAAGCTTTGATAGTTAGTCTGTGGTATTTGGTGCCAGACACTCACCAACTAGACTACAATTCCTGTACATTGTGAGGTGGCAGCTTGTTGCAGCACTAATTCAGAACCACTGTGAATCAGTGCTGCTACTAATTTTGTGGTGGCACCACAAATTTTCGATTGGATTAATCTCAAAGGAATTCAAAGGCCGAGACATGATTTAAATAGAACAAAATGTCCCCGAAATACTCCCCGATGATTCAGTTATTATGAAATGATTTATTGTCCTGTTGGTAAATGCAATTACCTTCTAAAACCACTGATGGCAATGTGTGCTTCTGATCTGCTATGAGGTTTACATAGCGCACTGACCTCAGCGATTATTTTATGGGGATGATGGATCCAAAAGTATCCCATGAAAACATCATCCCCACCATAATACCAACGCCATCTCCCTGTATCTAGTCAATTGAGTCCACGGTATCAGAGTTTCCAATGATCATCAATGTAATTGATCAGAGAGAAAATGTGGTTCATAAGACCAGGCGACTATCTTTCATGCAACATGGATATTATTAGTATGTAGAATGTCAGAAAGTTCGGCCACTTTTCTCTGAAGGCCGTTAATGTTAAGTTGTAGGAAGTTTACTGTCCTCGTAGTGTTCTCGACGTGGCCCCGAACAGCAGGTATCGTCACGTTGGCTGCCCCGGACGCGGTAGCATTAAGATTAGTCGATATTGCACAATTCATGGAAGGTTGGGTTGCCAGAGCCTCGAGAGATTGGACGTATGCCTGTTGGCTCGCGGGAAGTATTTTATTCCCTTCCTACCCCCTATTGGAAAAACCACACAATGGAGGCGTTTTCCTATCCACCACCTGGGGATGCGCTCTGTTGGGGTTATAGACTCCCCCCAGTAGAACTAGTTTCAGAGTCAGTGGCCTTATCATCTTCACAGACTCAAGATCCTTGCTACAAGCCATCCAGAAGGTTAAGTACCAAATCAGCCACAAAATCATCCAATCCATAAACAAAATCATCACAAAAAGGAGATCCTGCACTCTACAATGTATACCAGCCCACGTAAATATCCTAGGTAATGAGAAAGCCGATGAACTTGCCAACGAATCTAGAAATTGCCCCCAATCATCTAACCTCACGGACCTCATCGACACCAATGCAGTTGCCAGCCGAAGACTAATCAACAATAATTTTAAATATTCCATCTCGGCTCTAAATGGTAACCGTACAATAGCATCGATAATAACTAGACTTAGAACAAAGCACGTAAAAGGAATGAAAATATCAACAAATGGACAAAGAAGTTACACAAATCATTGCCCAAACTGCCCTAATGTTCAACTGTCTCTACAACATATCCTCAGTTGCCCATCAATTCAAGCCAGGCTTTTCAAGATCAGCCCAGAAGATTTGATCTTCTCTGATAAAGCTGTTGAGGTTGGCGAAGCGATTTAAAGCTTCTTTTTTTATCCATCTGCACATCATGGACACGCCAACAACAATAACTTCCATTCTTCTGTGGTCAAGTGCCGATGTTCCATGGCTCATTGAAGGCGCTATTGGCGATGACGTGCCATCAGCACAGAAACGCGATTCGGACGCATGTTGCGTTGGCTCAAACGTAGCAGTGAACGTTGTTCTGCGTGTTGAGACATGACATCTGAGTAGTCACTATCGATATCGCGCGCGGCCGTTGCAGCTTTTGGGTCAAGGTGAACGGTGCGTAGCAGTCTTCGCTCTCCTCTTGGAGGCCGGCGTCTAGTCGTTCCCTTATCCATACACCATTTTCGATTCGAGCATCGAATTTTTTAAGTTTGATGAGTGCTCGTAAGCATCTCATCAAAACGTGTCGTTACTGAAATCAATGTTCTCAGGAGAGAGCCAAGCCATAAAGATTTATACTGCAACCAACTAATACATAAATAATTTCACTCTCAGGCGCTTAGCAACCGCTGAATCAATTATATGGGGCCTCTAAACTACAGGTGCCCCAATACGTGCAAGCAAAAGATCGTAAGATGTTAAGGAGCCTCCAAAAAGAGCCCCTGCCCCCCAAGAAATTTTGATATTGGGCCTAATCAAGACCAGCTACGTTCTAGTGTTCACTCTCTCTAAATATGTATACCTTACTGTAAAAGATCGAGGATTTGTTCGACTGAACTTACAGTGAACAGTTACAGTTATTATTTCTGTTGGATATGGAGCAACAAAGACTATTATCCCCCAAACAGTGTAACACTTCTATTATTTTATGATATCAATAAAAAAAACTACAATCCTTAAGTTGTGTGCGATTTTTTTTAATTTCCTATATATATATATATACTATCTAAGGTCACGCGTATTTACTGGAACGGATAAGCGCAATTTCAATTCAGATTATAAATATACTCTTATGAACTCGGAAACATTCATTTATTAGTGAATTTTCTATATATGTAGATATTATAATGAATAAATTATGCAGAATTTGATGCGATAATGCTTGTTAAAAAGTTAGATTACGTTTTATTAATATCCCCTTGGAGTCATTCATGAATTTCTGATTAATGGTTGAATATGTGAAGAGGGACGGTCAAAAACATCTTTTAGGGTAAAATATTTAAAGGGGAATTCATTCCTTTTCTTCATGATCATGATAGAAGTGACTGATTCCTGAATAGAAGATACGAGAGATTTATTGTCGATCTATGACAAGGGACTAAAATGACACACAAGTGAAAGGTATGACATTAAATCAAAAAACATCATTCTATGAATATGAAGCTTTTAATTTGATGTTCTAACTTTTGATTATTTCGCGCAATCAAAATAAAGAGAACAGTTTAAGCATTTCTGCAATAATCAACCTAAGTGCTTAGATACTTTTCTTACTGTATTTCAATGGAAAATACGGAAAAAACTATGAAGTGATATTGTAACAAAATTCGTTATGTAGAACATCAAATTTTAAACTTTTTCAAAAGCTAAATATCGATTTGTGAGTTATTTTACAATTTAAGTTTAAGTGTCATTTCTGCAGCAATATGTACATTTTTTTCGCCAAGCAAAAAGCACTGGAATGCAAACCTGTTATTCCTAGATTTAATTTTTACACATTCAATGGTTTTTTTATCCTATTTATTTTCTGAGGTATTCAATGAAAAGAACAGAGCACACATAAAACAGAAACTAAAAGCATCAAATGTATGACACAATGGATATAAGTTAAAAATAAATAGTTAACGTGTTATATATATATATATCCGAAATAAGTTTGATTTGAAAGCCGATTAAAAAATAAAGGTGCTTGACACCACGTTTTTTTTTTTTTTTTTTTTTTGACCCAATTTAGAGCATTCTATAATCCTTTAAAAAATTCCTTTTGAATCTACTTTTTTAAACAATTATTCTGTTAGCGGTGGTTTATTTTCGTAGCACGAGAGAAATACCTGTCTCTCTGTTACGTTACGGTAATGCATTCTACATTTTTATTAGCGTAGAAGAAATATTAAAAAGGAAACACACATGATGTATTAGAGAATTACATAATTTTTTTTCTCGCCTTTTCGTCTAATAACTAGACGGAATAAACACTGACTAAAAACTCAAGGTATAGATTAGAAGCAGATGTCAGCAATTCTGACTTGAAATAGACAGGCCTGTGTTACTTATCTTGTATTAGGAAGTATTGTGATCAAGTTTTCAATTGTTTTTTCTTCCTAATATACCTAATATAAAGGGGTTTCAGCGCGGTTGCCAATCTAAAGGAAAAAAGAAAGAAAGAAAGAAATACACTGGACATAACTATAACTGAAGATGTTTAAGACTAAACCTAACTAAATTGATGCTGCCAAATGGTGGTGACCGCGGTAGCCTAGTGATCAAGGTAACAGACTCGTGGTCAACGTGTCATGAGTTCGAGCCTAGTACCGCTGGTATTTCGAAGATTTGGAATTTGGGTTCTAATTCCATCAAAGTCAGAGAAGAACATCACTTTGCACTTTTAAAGAGTGTAGAGACGGTTACTAATGAGTTTCAGCAACCGTCTCAGAACTTTTTATTGAATTCTTTGTTTTTCGATCTACCCAAACATTACACACATCAAAAGAAAATAGCTAACAAACAAAATTTAAAAAATAATGGGCGGAAGTAGATTTTTTCAAATCTCACAAAGTAATATGTTTTCAATAATAAGATTAATCAGATCAAGATGCTACTCTGCCACTAAGCAAAACCTTTTTTCATGTAACTTTCGATTTTTATTAAAAAATTTTTTAATATTTTTTATTCACTTGTAATTTAACTCTCTTCAACAATATTATTTTTATTAGCATCGAAATCTGTGTGTGTGAGCCTGTTTTTAAAATACTCGAAAATAAAATTAGATTTTCAAAATATCATAAAGTTTTAATTATAACTGCAAAATTATTCAGACTTTAATTTTATCTGTATCACAATTAAGATTTATCTACATATTAACTATCTACACTTATATATTTCTCTCACCGTTTCTTGAGCTTTCGAAGACCATCATTGTAGAACTTCCCCGATTGTGTTGAAAACCATTGTTGTTTCACTTCGTGAATGACGTCATTTGCGTTGTTAAAATTTCGACCTTACAATACCATTTTTTTTTTCAGTTCTGGGAATCGGAAAGAGAGGTGTTAGATAAGTAGAATAGGGCGAACGTGAAAAAAAATTTTAAGGCCGCGCCCCTTTGTTTTCTCAACCACTCCTCGAGATAAGTGAGCAGATGCATTGTTAGTAAGAAGACAAATAACTTGAGTGATCATACCATGCCATTTCTTGAGCAGAGCATCATGCATCTTGTTCATTTATGTGTAGTGATGGTTAGAGTCTGTAGTACAAGTAGTCTGCTTAGATGACTCCAAGGCAATTCCCCAAAACAGACAGCACCTACAAACTTCTGCACTTAATCTTTTTAGAGGGAGTCGCAACGTTTTCCCTCTTTGCTCATCTCTTTCGTCTCTGGATCGTACTCAGGAACGTCTTAAGGCATGGGATAACTGGACCCGAATGCCCGGTGGGGGCCTCATTTCATTCTCGACTTTGTCTCAATAAGATCATGGTCAAATAATATTTTTCCATTACATATTCTCCGAAAAACAGGAAATTTTAAACCGCATGTGAGCTGGTAAAAGTGGTAAGCCTGTTTTAATACGTAATGACTGTTGTCCATGTCTAGGCCTAGGCCTAATTCCATAAACCAGCGGTTGCCAAACTTTTTGACCTCATGGACCAGTAAATTCATAATTTAAATCCCGCGGACCACTAATAGGAATTCTTAAGTGTTAAATATATTTATAAAAAGAAATTGTAATCTAAGAACACATAAAAAATGTACCTAGTTAATAAAATGAAACTATTAATTGTACCCAAATTATGAAAGATTTATTAATAAACCATAATAAAATGAACAAAAAAACTGTAAAAACAAAACAATTAAAAAGTAGTTTAGTATATCAAGCTTTTAGCATTATACATTTCTAGTGTGATGGATGTTCCTACTTAATTGAAATAAGGTTATGGATATTTGGATCCAATGTTGTTACTGCAAGACGGAAAAACTGCATTTATTTCAAGCGGAGATTGGTACCGTGTTTTGCGATGGCTGTTACAGATGAAAAGGCCTTCTCACATAAATAAATGGTGGAGAATTGAATCAGAATTTTCATCGCCTGTTTACACTAAAAGGGTATTCACTTTTTATGGAAAGCCAAAACTGTGATCTTGATAAGAATGAATGAAATTTAAATTTGAGAGCTTCATCGGATGATAGGTCGATGAGGCTTTCTTTTAGATGCATGCTTAAATTATTTTCCTGAATTTTCACTGCACACGGATCTATTATCCACGTATAGCAATGCAGCTACAGCAGTACGAATTATTTACCGTGGCGTTATGCTACGAAGTAGCGTTTTTATAACTTTTCACGTATTGCTATGAATTGAATTATGTTTCAATGAATCTTAAAGTATAACTTAATGGGATGAGTAAGTATATTCCCCATTTTTCCGTTGACCAGCAAAATTTTCTCGCGGACCGCTAGTGGTCCGCGGGCCACCACTTTGACATAAACAATCATTTAACTCATTTAGTTGAAATGCGGCCATCTTTCTAGCCGGTTTTGTGAGAGTCGTGCACATTTATCTGTTTCAAATTACGGTTTGAATGAGTTTTGACAATGCATGCATATACTGTCTACTTTTAAAGATCTCAGGTAGGGCCTACTTTTGCATAGGGGCCCAGGGCCTGAAAAATTCTTAAGATTTCTTTGAGGCCCTGGGCCCAAAGAAATCTTACGAAGTCCCTGATCATATTGAACGATTCAAGATTCAACCATAGTTACTAAGCGACTAAAATAATCCTCTTTGTCTTGCTCCAAAAAAAGCAGCCTCTGCCATAACAGGTCGCACTGTTTTTGTTTTTAAAAGGAGTCAGTAATCGTACTGAAATCTTTGACATGTGCACTTATTCATGAATAATAACTTTTTTGATAAATCTCATTTTGATCATTTAGATGATTACTCCTCAGTCGAATAGGATAAGGTCCTCCATTTTCTTCACTGTGACAACATCGTCCGTAACTAATGGTCTTCCATTTTTTGGACCGTTTGCGGGGGACATGGGGCCAGAAAAATTTCTTTTACACCTCAAAGCAGAGTCATATTGCAAATTATTTCCATAAGTAGCCCTCATTGCATTGTGGATTTGCCGGACTCTGTAACATTTCAAATAAAGGAACTTAATTACACTGCGAGTCTCTTATTTTCGCCATATTACATTTCTTTTTTAGTCTGCGCGCGCGACTCCGTGAAACCGAACAAATCAATATCAACTGTGATCATTTACAATAGGGGTCGGCAACCTTTTAACTGTGGTGTGCCAAGCCAATCTACCAATATGATTCAACACGCCATGCAGTAAAACATATTTAAAACAATTCGATTCCCGCGGTACAGAGTTGGGGAATAGATGTCCAAAATACAGATATATATATATATATTAATTATGCATCATTTAAAGATATTTATTAAGATAAAAAAATAAGCAACATATAAAAAACAACTATTCCTGCACAATATAAATAAAAAAAATTTTAATTGTACACATAGGTATTCTGCATCTTGTAAGAATATTTATTAAAACAAGAAATAAACAGCATAAAATTAAATATTCGTAAAATATATTTAAAAAAATTAAAATTTAATGTGAATCTTTTTTTCCCTGCAAATCTCTACTTTATATCGCAATATCAGGGGTATAATTTGTGACTTTCATTTTGACTCAGGATTCTAAATGTGTACAGAGCACACGTAATTTTCTTCAAACAATTAAATCGCCCCGGCAATGATATACAGCAATTAAAAATAACTGTCATTTCTAAAGAGCTATATCTTCCAAATCTTTTCCTATTTCCGTTAATTTTGCTTTCAATAATTCTGAAGGTTTTTTTTCACGACGCAGCAATGAGTGATGTTTTTATTTATTTATTTTCTATTTTAAGAGTATTACACAATCGTTTCGATTTGAAATGAATACTCAACGTTAAGAATGAGACATTGAAACAGAGGACTTTTTTTACATAAGTCCTACAAACTATATGCAAGTAGATTCAGGAGAATCTTTTTATGACAAAAAATTGAAAATTAGATAGAGAGAGGTAAAACAGAGCGACTTTGTAGAGTGCCACTGTGAATTGCTTCGCGTGCCACAGGTGGCACGCGTGTCATAGGTTGCCTATTCCTGAATTACAACCTTATGTACATAAGAATCAGTATAAAATAAATTTTATCCAAATAATTCGGTTGTTTCTAATTAATAATTAAAACTTTGTGTGGTACCCATGCGTATTTAATTAATATTTGTTTGTAACAACACAAGAATTTAAATGCTGCATTTTGTGTGCTTCTAAAAACAGACTTTATAAAGTTTTATGACCACTTTTTTTTTTAATATCTGTCGAGTTTATGATTTCAGTCCATTGTTGAAGGAATGTAAATTAATTCTCTTTAGACTATCACTGTGTAACCCTCTTTTATTTTAAGCCGCGTTGACCGGGGATTTTATTAATTTTGATTTTTACTCTTAAAAATTTTAAGCTTTGATCGAGGATATTTATAATTCTCGAACCTTGCTCTAGTATGTCATGCTGCATCAGGGTTTTCCCAAGTACTTTTTAAACCTTTTTATAACGAAGCAGTTTTTTAAAAAATTAAAATATTAAAGGAGTTGTTATTTTAATTCACAAACAAGTAAAAGTTTATATATATTGAAAAAAATAAAGTTTTGCTTTTAAATTATAATTTTATTCGAAAAAAAAAACGATTTTGGAAGATCATGGTGTTATCACGTAAGTGAGGAAACACGTATGCATGTTAATCAACATTGAAGTAATCTGCTATATATATAGTAGCTGCTATATATATATATATATATAGCTGTTATTATTAACGAGAGAGAACATTTATTAAAAAGATTTCAGTAAATTGAATATTGTAAAAAAAAAATTATCCCAATTGTAAAAAAAAAGAAAAAAAAGCATGTACAGTAAAAAAGAAAATATTGCCAGAAATAGCTTCAAGGAGAATATGCCCTTAGAGGTGTTGTTACTTATAAATTGGACTTCCATGGGTTTAGAAATAATTCTTATAATATCAATAATTCTCAATGAATTTTCTTGTGGAAAACTATTTTTAGCAAGTTAAAATTTGTTAAAAATAATTTTAAATCAAATATATAGAAAAACAGAATGATCTATTTACTTATGAATATGAAGTGTCATATAACCCTTTAAGACCCGAATTATTTTTACCTTTAAATATTAAATTCTTCTGGTTATTAATACTATATTGATTTCAATAACACTGGGGAAAATAATAAAGAAATTCCCGCTCCTAAAACGTAGACGGTATCCACACGATCGGGCGGGTTGTGCGTTTTCTGTGAATTAAGCACCTGTGAAATTTTACTTTTTTTGGCTCTACAGAAACAGTTTTAATTCAACTAAAATTGTTACAAATCAGGAGATTATTGGTGTAAAATTATTTTATTGACTCATTATTTATTTTATGTGGAAATCTTTAAAACATGTTTTGTTTTTGATATGCATAAATATACATTGCATTTTTCACAACATCCCGAGTCCTACAAGCAACATTAATAGAGTATAATTAGCATTTTTTCTATTTTACAATTATTTTAACATTAATACAATAATTTGTATCTAAGAAATTAGAAATATATTGATTATATTACCTTTTTACGACTGATAAAAAGAAGACGTGTTTTCGTTGTACTTGAAAACCAAGCTAGATTTGCCAGCTAAAAGTAAAACATGAACTACAGCAACCGTCTGTTGATAAAAAGTGGTACTGTACACTTTCTGCAAACACGCTCAATCGTTGGATTCGTGATTTTCTTATATACGACTTTTCCAGAAGCAAAAATGTAGAAGAATGTCTAACCCGCACGATCGTGCGGGTTGGGTCTTAAAGGGATATATTTAGAAAAGAAATACTATTTTGAAAGTTTTTGTGATGCTCCCTTCCTTTGACGCACGTGACTCCCTTAAGCGCCTGTTTATTTTGCTTAATGATTTATCGTGCCCTAATAGCATATGTTTTCTGCATTGAAAATGTTTCTAGTTATAGAAGTGAAGTGCGTATAACTAAAATCTTACGGTATGGTTTTAAGCTTTAAAAATAGTGTTATAACAATCATTAGTTCCTCAGTGTATTTTTGAACTTTATTAGCAACTCAGCTACTAGTACTTTACTTCCTGATAATGTATCAGTTTCCTGTTGCGAAACATTCAAAGAGATGAGCCCTCTTTATCAGCTCGAATGCAGAGAACATCAAGCCGGTTGTCATACATGACAGTTTTAAATCTGAAGAATGATATTAATATTTCAATAATTCATATACAGGAGCATTGTGTAAAAGTGAGAAGAAACAAGTGTAAAAAAAGCGAACACTACTTTAAAAAATGCCCTTAAGAGATTCTTAATGTTTCTGTTTTAAATCCTCTTTATTTCTTTTCATTATCTAGAGTCATTTTTACTTTTATAATATGCACTCATGTTGAAGTCTTTTTGTTGATATCAATTAAATCAAGGTTTGTCATGTTATTAGGGGTGCTATAAACAGTGAATATTTTAAAGTGGCATTTATTCTCAGCCAACAGTTCAGCTTAGCGATCTCGATCTTTTATTATCAGATTCAATCATAAGTTTTACAATTTCAAAACTAGAAGTGATGGTGATTCTTCCCTTCTCCAGAACAAATACATTAAAACTAGGAAAAATAAATCTTTCCATATCCTTTTTCCTTTTGTTTGCCTCCATGATGGTGAAGAAATCGACTTTGTGATCATTTAGAATTTTCAAAACTTTTTTCCTTTTAGTTTCACTGAGCCCACCTGCGCTCCATTGCAAAACATACAAAGAACCTCGACCATTCCTCGTGTTTCCAAAACAAATTCAGCATATACTTCCAAAATTGGAAAATTATAGGAAAACCTGATCTCAGCTGCTGAACTGTTACACATTTAGCACCGCGTAGCTTAAGGTCTGCTACGGACGCGAGTGTCCCCCCAACAGAGAAAAAAGTCTATCAGACTTTCTCTCTCTGTCACCAATCTCTCCAATTACATGTAAATTATAATAATATTATGTTAGGCATTATTTTCGCATAGTAGTATAAGGGTAAAAGCCCAGTGGCTGAGTGGTTAGAACATCGCGCTTCCTTACCACAAGTCCGAGGCTCAAACCCCGGGCTGGGCAAGACTGACTCAGCATTTCATCACTTTAATGGGTCGATAAAATGAGTACCAAGCTTGATAGGGGACTTAACACTGGAAGTTTCGCGTCAGACTGACCACCTGACCGGAACATCTGCTCATGCACTTCAGGGCCCAAGGTCACGTATACTGAGTTGGGAACAGTAGGCCTTGGCCCTCATGGGCTGTCGCGCCACAAGTTAAGTAGGTAGTTAGAGCGCCAAATATTAGGTAGCAACTTTTGACCGTAAATTGACTTAGAGACCATATCCTGATGATATCGAGCAAAAGACGGAGAGACGCTTGTTTTCGATAAAGCACCTCGCAGGAGTCAGATAGGGTTGTGCTACAACAACCTTACATACTTTGTGACTTTCAATTTGACACGATTCTGAATATACAGTTGATAAACGACTACTTTGCGAACTCAAAATATTTTTCATGCGAGAAAAGATTTGTCCACATAGATATTTAGAATCAAAAGTGTAAAGCGGAGTATATGCAATTTTCTTCAAACAATTAAATCTCTTCGGCAATGACATCCAATGATTTAAAATAGCTATCGATTTACCGTTAGAGTTATCTTACAGATTTTTTCATAATCCCATGCATTTTGTTTTCCATAATTCTGAAAATGCTAGTTCATTAAGAATCATTTCAAAAATATCCACTTCCATTCACTCGAAAATTCCCAAATGTGTAAAGTGATGTCAAGTGCCACTGAGAGCATTGTACCGCGTGCCAAATGAGGCATGTATGCCATAGGTTGCCGACACCTGCTTTAGAAAGTCGCAGTCCCCTACTGAGGAAAACAGGAATGAACGATGAGACAGTTACCAATTTTTATGAAGTTAATTGAAAACACGACTTCCATTCACCAGATTTGCTATTTATTATTATTATTTTTAAAAATGCAACACCATTTAAAATTATACAAGACAGAATCTGAAATCTACTACAGACACATCTTGCTCTCCCCATCTCTATATTCACATCTTTTTCCTGCTCAAAAGGAAAACCTATTCCATCATCTAGCAGCATCCTCTTTCGCCAATGAAAACAGAGTTGCTAGATAATTCTTGACAACACACACATTCTTTTTACCTTATTTATCTAACATCATTTATGCTAATTCATTACTTTGTCTTCTTTTTGGCCTTCTCTAGCTTACATCAGTATTTGTTAACCTTTTTTGTTCTACAGGTACTTTATACATTGAAAAATCAATCGCTTTAAAGAATATATTTTTAAAATACAAAAATTAAAATTACAGGAAAACTTTCAATGAAGTGAGTGAAAAAGTAATAATAATTACAAGTGTATGTAATTTTTCTAGGTAAATTTTATTTGTAATACACATGTCAATCTGAAGGTTGTTGCTGTTTGTCTTGGATGAGAACGCTGATCGGTGCGTGACAAGGCGACACGCAAGTCATACTGAACGCCCAGCCAATTTCTGTTCTTTTATTTAAATTGTAGGTAACGTAGATGGACAAAGACATGTGACTGCGAGTGGCATGAAAGCTTCCAAAAGCTCGTTTAGTAAGACGTGGACAAGTTTCTAGTTGTAAATCCCAATGCAGTCTAGTTGTGGTGTGCCCGATCCCATTCAATTCAAATCTACCCATAATCAACACTATCTTGATATCATATTTACTTAAGTCATCGTTTCTCAAACTGTGGGGTGCGCCCCCCTTGGGAGGCGTGATAACTCTGCGAGGGGGGCACGAGCACATCGAAAAGTCGTAAACAAAAGATTATTTTTATAAAAATTATTCATTTACTGAAAGTAAACAAATAAAATACATTCTGACACAATAAAAAATAAAATACACATTTACACTGATATAATAAACTGATAAATGTATCAGTACTGCTATTTTATAATTAATTTAAAAATACTATAAGAACAAGTTTAATAATTGCCAGAGTGACTCCACGGGCTTGTCATATCCAAAATTATATACAAAAATTAACATTTATCTTGATAATTTGTACGGTTTATAATTAATCCTTTAACTGCCGATAAAAAGTTATTCGATTCGCTCCCCAATGCCACCGTTTTCCAAGTAGGCACGCGTATATCATGCATTGAGGGGGGGGGAAGGAATAAATAAGCAAATCCTCTGAAATAAGTAAATCCTTCGCAAATACTGTCAATGTCCTTTTATTGTAATCCAAATCCTTCGGAATAACTTGATTGATAACAATGCACAGAAAAGATCGTTCTTCGAAAAGACGTATATATCAGTCCTGGCAATCAAACGTTGGGTGAGTAAGACGTATATATACCCCGGTGGCACTAAATAGGTTCAAGTCGTATTGTAGGTTTTGCGTCAAAGTATAGTATTATTGAAATAAAAATACTTTGTTATTGTATGGAGGGGGTGCGATGAAAATTATGATTGAATACTGGGTCGCAAATAATGAAAGTTTGAGAAGCACTGACTTACGTCAATAAATATCTTCAATACAATTTATGAAGCAAAGAAAGGTATAACGAATCCATAGATTACATTTCATGTCCACAAAAAAGAATAAAAGATGACAAATTTGTTATGATTGTGGGTATTAACAGATGCGTCTTTTTTCTTAAAAAAGTTTAAGGAATTGAATTTTTTATTCCTCTTCATAAAGAAGTTCCTCGAGCATTGAAAAATTCACAGAGGGTTGTTGGTCTCTACTCTTTTTTTCCATATGGATAATTCAGTCAGAAATGCTTGCTGTACTTCAGTGGCATCCGTAATGACGACTTCCTAACCTTGAAGTACAAGAGTTATATTATTCAGACGATAAAACATACCTACAAGAGGAAGCCACAATCCCTGGATAAAATCTTATCTTTCAAAATGTGTCACAAAAAAGCGGCCCTGTTTCTACAGAAGGAAAAGAACAAAAAACTTTTGCTCTAAAATTCAAATATGCGTTTCAAGATTTGTGCTTTATACTTTTTTGTGATAAAGAAGTATTTCGTGTTCTGTGTACTTACTTATGAATAAAATATTTCAAAAATACAGTGATTCAGTGTCTTACTTCTGATGAAGTTGTCAAATTTTATAGCTGTTGACAAAACTTCTTTCGGGGTTTTTGGGCAAGCCTTTATCGCTAGTTCAAATCTGTGTAAAGAGCAATTCGTGACCATAATTTGAAGAGCTTCGTTTTTCACCAAAATCGCAAAACCAGATGTATTACCAGTTTTGCAGGAACATTATCAATATTAAGAGAATAGAATTTTTACTCCCAGAAATAAGGACTTTTTTCACAAAATTAGTTTTTTTATCATTTCAAAAACATAGACAGCTTTGTAATTTGGGAAAGATGCTCACAAAATAGGAATTCTTGAACAGTTAGTATGCACACAACAAGCAAAAACAAAAAGGTGACTTCATAGATAAATTTCTATACTTTCCTCCAACTGAATACTAAAAGAAAATGGAGAGACTGTCAGTTTCTTGACGACATTACCTTAAAATCAAACACATTTCCATTAATCTTGACTGTATTACATCGTTTAATACAGACATTGTTGCTGGCTTTTCCCTGGTTACAGTTTACGAACTAATGTAGCCCTATTCCGGAGCTCGTAGTTTTACTAAAGTTTCTCCCCAATAATGTGAAACTTTCATTCTAACAATCCTCAACATTTTTGAGTGGTTACGTCAAGGAGTTTTGATAAATTTCTACACAAAATGCATCGACATAAACGACGGGGAACTTTTAAGAGAAAATAGTATGTGAAAAAATAATGGTAAAGAAAATTTTCAAATATAGAAGAAAGATGGCATACAATATGTTAATATATGTAGGGTAATTCGCTACCAAATCAACAAACAGGTAGGGTGTGTAGGGGTACAGAGACGACTTGGAATCCCATAGGAATGCAGGGTAGCAAATGCCGTAGTTGCAAGCTATGGGGCAAAGAAGCAGAGAAAAAGAACAGAAACATCAATTCATTAATGAGACAGAAAGCATTTTATTGTGAAGTTGTACTACAACAAATGTTCGAAAAAGTGCATCAACTTCTTTAAGGTTCATGTAAAGAATTTGGTGTAGGAGACGCCTGTTCCTTCAGTTGAAGGAAACGCTCTAGTATCTGTAGCTGCTGAGAGGATACGTGATATGCTAGGAATCTTCCTGAAAGTAAGGAATTCCATGCAGCTGTCAGGCCTACCAGATGACTTCTGGTCGTAATTTCGAGCACCTGTTGTAGTACAA